>NW_006497511.1:1153445-1205030 GCF_000471905.2 Amborella trichopoda | reverse complement strand
GGATATGCCGAATGGACCAAGGTTAAGCAGTGTAAGGTCATGAGCTATGGATCGAGACTGAGCAGCTTAAGGTCATGCAGTATGAACCGTGGCTGAGCAGTTTGTGGTCACGCATTACGGACCCAAGCTAACTAGTTTTGAGTCATGCAATATGGACAAAGGCTGAGCAGTTTAGGGTCTCGCATTATGCACTTTGGCTGGGCAGTTTAGTGTCATGCAATATGGACCGAGGCTTAGCAATTAAGGCTCATGCAGTATAGACCGAGGCTGAAAAAGTTTAGAATCACGCAGTATGGACCGTGGCGGAGCAGTTTAAGGTCTTACAGTAAGGAACGAGGCTGAGCAGTTTAGGGTCATACAGTATGGACCGAGGTTGAGCGGTTTAGGGTCATGCAGTAGAAACCGAGACTAAGCATGATAGGGTCATGCAGTAAGGACCGAGGCTGATCAGTTTAGGGTTATGCAGTAAGGACCGAAGTAGAGCGGTTTTGGGTCATGTAGTATAAATCATGGCTGAGAAGTTTAAGGCCATGCAGTATGTATCGAGGCAGAGCGTTGAGGGTCATGCAGTATGGGTAGAGGCTGAGCTGTTTAGTGTCATGCATTATAAACCGAGGATGAGAATTTTAAGGTCATGCAGTATTGACCGACGCTGAGAAGTTTTTGGTAATGCAGTATGGACCGTGGCCGAGTAGTTTAGAGTCATGCATAACGGACGGAGGCTGACCAGTTTAGGGTCATGCAGTATGGATCGAGGCTGAGCGGTTTAGGGTTGTTCAGTATGGACCGAGGCTGAGCAATTTGCGGTCATGATATATGGATCGAGACTGAGCAGTTTAGGGCCATGCAGTATGGACCTCGGCGGAGCAGCTTAGGGTCATGCAGTACAGACTGAGGCTGAGTAGTTTAGGTTCATGCAGTGTGGACCGAGACTGAGCTGTCTAGGTTCATGCAGTATGGACCGTGGCTAAGAGGTTTAGGAGCAGTTCAGGATCATGAAATATGGACCGAGGCTCAGCAGTTTTGGGTTATATATTATGGACCGAGGCTGAAAAGTTTAGGGTCATGTAGTATGGATAGAGGTTGAGCAGTTTAGGGTCATATAGTATGGAACAAGGCAGAGCAGTTTAGGTCATGCAGTAGGGATCGAGGCTTAACAATTTCGGGTCTTGTAGTATGAGTCGAGGCTGAGTAGTTTTGGGTCATGCAGTATGTATCGTGGCCGAGCAGTTTAGTGTCATGCGGTAGGGGTCGTGGCTGTGCAGTTTAGAGTCTTGCAGTATGGACAATGGTCAAGCTGTTTAGGGTCTCAATATATGGATCGTGGCGGAGCAGTTTCGAGTCGTATAGTATGGAACGAGGCATAGTAGTTTAACGTCATGCAATATGGATGGAGGCTTAGCAGTTGAGGGTCATGCAATATAGACTGTGGCTGAGCTGTTAGAGTCTTACAGTCTGGAACAATGTTAAGCAGTTTAGGGTCATGCAGTATGGACCGTGGATAAGCAGCTTAGGGTCATGCAATGTGTGTCGAGGCTTAGTAGTTTGGGTCATGTAGTATGGAGCGAGGCTGAGAAGTTTAGTGTCATGCAGTATGGACCGAGGTTAAGCAGTTTAGGGTCATGCAGTACAAACCGAGGCTGAGCAGTTTAAAGTCAAGTAGTACAAACTGTGGCTAAGAAGTTTAGCTTCATCCAGTAAAGTTCAAGGCTGAGCAATTTAGCATCATGCAATATTGAACGAGGCTGAGCAGTTTAGGGACATGCAGTACATACCGAGGCTGAGCAGTTTTGGGTCATGCAGTATGCACCGAGGCTGAGCAGTATATGGTCATGCAGTTTGGACCGTGGCTAAACAGTTTAGAGTCTTGCTGTATGGACCGAGGCCTAGCAGTTTAGGGTGATGAATTATGGACCGTGGCTGAGCAGTTTAGAGTCATGCAGTAGGAATCGAGGCTGAGCGGTTTTAGGGTCATGCAATACGGACCGAGGCCGAGCAGTTTTGAGTCCAGAAATATGGACCGAGGTAGAGCGTTTATGGTTAGGCAGTATGGATCGAGGCTGAGCAGCTTAGGGTCATGCAGTATGGACCGAGGTGGTTGCTGTGTGGTTGGGTCATCTTCTACGACGCCGACAACTATGCAGGATTCTCGCACCTCTTCTTTGAGCTCTGTCATCTGAAGAGGGTAGAAGGGATTCTAATGGAGAAGGTTATCAAGAGGGGCTGCCCCTTCAGTTCTGGTTGCCTCCTTGGTTAGGATTTGCAGACCCCTGTCGCTCTTGGGTTTAAGGGTTTGTTGGACATCACGCCAGAACTGCAATCGGTACTGCGGCTGGCCAGCTTTTCTGACGCAAGAAAGAGCCTTCTCCATCGGATGAAGCAGTGGGTGTGGACCAGGAACTGGGGTCAACCTGGGCGGGGGAGGACGAAGGACTTGTTCTCGCATCGGGTGTTTGCCCCGAGCTCGTTTATGGGCTCCAGAGGCATGATTGAGCTGATGGGGCTGGCTCAAGAGGGTACTCTTGTGGAAGACCTTTGAATACTAGGGCCTGAGGTGCTTGCCCGAAAGAGAAGCGGTAAGCGGGGGTAGGATGATGGCGCCTGGGTCGGGAGAGAGGAGCGATCCGTGAAGGCGGCGCTTATGTGCCCCTTGAAGAAGGATCACAGGTGACTTTGGGGTCAGCCCGGGCTCAAACAAGTGGGTCTGCCCTTTGGAGGCCGAGAACTATCAGCGGGTGTCTGTAAGGGATCAGGTGGGAGCCTGTCCCTTACAGGGTGAGCAAGTGTGTGCTGAGAGGGAGGACGAAGGGATCAGCTCCCATGTTCTCAGGTTAGCGCAGCAACGGCATTGTCCGAAGTGGTGGGATGCGCATGCATGATGTGTACAGGACTTGGCCCGAGAAGACCTGATCCTCGACATTGACTTGAGGTTGTACGAGGGTTGCCCCAAGGTGTGGCTCTAGTGAATGACCCACAAGCCTTACTATTTTTGCGAGTGGTGGAGGCCTTAGGGTCTCCTCCCCGATGTGTTGAGTCTCTAAATCTAGAGACCCGAGGTGATGGAGGAATGTTGGTGGTAGCCTTGTGGGGATCCACAGAAGCAACAACAATTTTCTTGCCTTTTGCAGCTAGGGACTGGGTAGCCTTTCAGCATACCTAGGCAATACGACCGGTAAGTGGCTTGTCGATGACGGGGTGCAGGCTGAGAGTGTTAGCTGACACAATGGCTAGACCAGTACGGTGATTGACCTGGCGGGGTAGCAAGATAGGCACAATAACTCAGACCGACACGACGACAATACTACTCGATGACAAAACTAACCCCAACCAACCTAGCACAATGGCGAGTCCAACGTGGCAGCAAGACGGGCACGGTAACTCAGACCGGCATGACGGCAATACTACTCAATGACGAGACTACCATGATAGTGCTATACCTAACATGTCCCTTAGTCAAACGAGATAGGAAGAAGAAATAAGAGAAAGAAAAAAGAGAGGGAGAAAAGAGAAGAGATGAAAGAGTAAGAGAAAGATAGTGAGAGAGGAAAAAGAAGAAGTGCAGAGAAAGAAAGAGAGAAAAGAGAAGAGAGACAAAAGAAGAGAGAAGAAGAAGAGAAGAGGAGAGAGAAGAAGAATAAAAGAGAGGAGAAGAGAGAAGAAGAGAGAGAAATAGAGAAGAAGAATAAGATAAGAGAAGAGAAGAAATGAAAGAAGAAGAGAGATGAAAAGGAGAGAAGAGAGATAAGAGAAAAGGAGAAGAGAAGAGAAGAAAAAAGAGGAAGAAGAAGAGAAGAATGGAGAGAGAGAAGAGAAGGGGGAAGAGGAAACGAGAGGAGAGGAGAGAAGAAGAGGCAGAGAAGAAAAGAAGAGGAAAAGAAGAGTGAGAGAGAGGAGAAAAGAAAGAGAAGAGAGAAAGAAGAAGAGAGAGAAGAAAGAAGAGAGAAAAGAGAAGAAAGAAGATAGAGAAGAGAGAAGAAAGAAGAGAGAGAAGAGAGAAGAAAGAAGAGACAAAAAAGAAGAGAGAGTGAGAAGATAGAAAAAGAAGAAAGAGAAGAGAGAAGAAAGAAGAGAGAGAAGAGAGAAGAGAGAAGAGAAAGTGGAGACAGAAAAGAGAAAACAGAGAGATGAAGAATAAGAAACATGGATGGCGACGAGGTTCTGCTGTCCATAATAGAGGAGAGAGGAAAGAGATAAAAGAATGGACGACGATGGGGTTCTGTTGTCCATGTCATAGGAGAGAGAAAGGATAAAGGAGCACAGACAACAATGAGGTTCTGCCATCCATGACAGAGGAGAGAGAAGGAAAAAGAAGCATTAACGACGATGAGGTTCCACTATCCATGATAGGGGAGTGAGAAATGGGAAAGGAGAGAAGGAACATAGACGACGATAGGTTCCATCATCCATAAGAGGAGAGCGATAGTAAGAGAGAACATGGACAGTGATGGGGTCCCACTGTCCATGACAGAGTGTGAGAGAACATGGACGACGATACGGTTCTGCCGTCCATGACAGGAGAGAAAGGGTAAGAGAGAACATGGATGGAGATTGGCTTAGCAGTTCATGATAAGAGAGAGAAAAGAAAAGACACACGTGGTGATAGACATCGTTGTGCGTGTCAAAAAGGCCTCAGACACGACCCAGCTCGCCATTTAGGAAAGGTCCTAGTTCAATGTCCTTATCAGAGAATAGGGAAATGAATATTGTGCGTGGTGATGAGCATCACCATACACAACATGGGGAGATAGAACTCAAACAGAGGCCCGACCTGCCAGTCAGGTTAAGGCTCGGCTCACTATGGGTGTTCTAAGAGGAAGAGAATGTCATGCTCGGCAATAGGCACCGTAGGTCATGACTGGGGAAGAGAGAGAAAGGAAAGAATAGAAAGAGAAGGAAAAGAAATAGACGAATCAGGAAAGAGAGAGAGGAAAGTAGGGAAAGTAGAGAGAGCTAAAGAAAGAGAAGATTAAGAAAGAGAGAGAAAGGATTAGGAAAGACAAGGGATGAGAGAGGAAAGAGAGCAAAGAGAAAAGAAGAAAGAAAGGGAAGAGAGACATGCACGGCGATGCTTACTACCATGCATTCTTGAGGTAGAGAGGAGAAAGATAGAGAGAATAAGAAAATGAGAGAGAAAGAGAGAAGGAAAGACATGCACAATGATGCTTACTGTTGTGCATGTTTGAGGTAGAGAAGAGAGAGACAAATAAGAAATAGAGAAGAGAGAGACGTAGAAAAAAAAGACTGAGACGTGCACGACCATGCTCATTGATGTGCATGTCGAGAGAGAAGAGTCAAAGGGAGAAGAAGAAGAAGAGAGAGAAAGAAAGAAAAAGAAGAGAGAGAAATAAAGAAGAGGAGAAAGAAAAGAGAGAAATAGGAGAAGAGAGAAAGCTACCTTCATCGAGGGGCATCGAAATTTTCTTCTCTCTCCTCTCTCTGTTCTAGATGTTGCCCTCAATCTCAAAGCTTAACTCTCAATTTTTATTCATCTAATTGAAGGTCCATTACAGTGGGGTTTAACATGTATTTATAGGGTTGGGCCCAAAATATGGGTGGATATCAAAAATCTACCCTAATTGATGAAAAATACAATTTCTTTGAATTAAAAAAATATCTAAAAATGGGTACAAAATGACAGTTTTGCCCCTATCCCACAATACATGAAATTCCAAAACAATCCCTATTACACTCATGGAATGTGTGCGATTTTCCTCGGCCGATTCTGGGTTGCTCCAGTGCTCGTTTGGCAAAAATATAATTATTTTCTCGTTGGGCTCAGCATGGCGATCGATTTGATACCAACTTCGAACCACGGATCGTGTTTTCCTTGGTTTCATCACTGAATTGTACTGCTCATGACATCATGATCGCGTTACAACAAACGCAGCACGATTTCGTGCCTGAACAAAGATTTTACCATCTTGGGATTTTAACCAGAACTTGGATTTCGACAGTTGGAAATCTGTAGCAACTTTAATGCCTTCATGCATGAAATCTATTCATTCATCACACGTGGGGCTCTAACTAGACATAGGCCTAGACCTTACGCTCGCAATGCAACTGCTCTCATGTTGATCGGGTACACGAGCCCTGTGATATGGCCGCTCGAGTGGGTTGTGCTATCAACCTCGATCATGAATCGTCATCTTCTCTCTAGCTTTTCTCCCTGCTCGGACATCGTCACTGGATGTGCCACATATCAAAATGGTCATCTTGACGAGACGAACGCGCTAGTAAAATTTGAGCATGATTTGACTGGTAACGAGGGAGATATGACTCTCGAAAGTTGCTGGTCGTAACTGTGAAATCCTATCTCCTTTAATGGAGACTGGTGCTGGAGGGCGCACGGGAATAGCGTGTGGCCTCTCTTTTTTCAGTCTTTTACCTATAACTTTATCTTGAAACATCTGTTTAAGTTGAAACTTTACCCCTAGGAGTTTTTGACCTTGCCAGATCTAATGATGATGGTCCCATAGCCTGCTGATGCCACAAAAATTGGGTTCCAGTTATAAGATCCATTTTAGGGTGTTGAAGACCGAATTTTCCAAAACTAGTTCCTTTTCTGCATTACCTTAGACATGTCTAATTGCAACGAAACTTGACAGGTGGCCTTTTAAAATGCTTAGAAAATTTTTCACCCATTCTAGGCTTACTACGAGACTGTCAGGAATTCCACGGCAAATCAGGGCTTTATTGATCGGCTTCTCTTTTATTCCGCATCGGGGACCCAAGGTGTTGAAAAATATGTTCAAACATAAGCCTCTCACCTTATGCTCGTAATGGGCCTGATTTGAGGTCGATCCGATGTGTAAGCATCGCGATATGGCCATTTGACCAAGGGGACGAGCTGCTAGAAATTTCTTGCTACTTTTGAAGTTTTTGGACGAAATTCTCTCCTCCATTTCTCCGACTCGGGCCATGTTATCATGCATGCAGCATATCGACGAGACGAACATGCTCTTAAAATTTGGGCTCTATCTGACCCGGGATGAGGGAGATATGACCACAGAAAGCTTGCCCCCAAAATTGTGATGCACAGTTTCCATTAATGGAAACTGGTTCTCTGAGGGTGCATCGTAATAGTGTACGACCTATCCATTTTGGGTAATATGGTCATAACTTGCTCCGAAAGCATTGAAATGCACTGAAAATTGGTACCCGAGCATTTTCGAACATTCTGAATTCAATGGAGATGGTATGGAGACTATTTGACACTCGGATAATGGTGATGTAGTTCAGATCCTATTTTTCAGCAAGATGGAGGAAAAATTTCTTTAAACTGTTTTGTCGTTTGCACTGCAGCAAAACTTGGTAGATACTCTTAGAAAACTCTTAGGCACGATCTTGAACCTTCTTGCGCTAGTCTTAGACCATCGAAAATTTTACTTTTGGATCAGGCCTTTTTAACCTAGGGCTTCCATAGTCCACATGCATTTTGGTACCTAAAGACCCAGGTCACGAACTGTTTTCTCTTTATTCACACTGGGGATACAAGTAATGGACAATGACTTCAAATACACTCGTGGTACCCTCCCGTTTAGTCGGTGTAGCCATATGGCCTCTAACATGCATGTGCACCTGTTTATGGGAGTTTTGATTGTCTCAAAAGTCACGTCTTTGTCGGGCCTTAGTCTTTGGGTTGCTCTAAATTAGAGGGTTCGCATGCATGATGTGGGTGGCATTGGGACCACCCACACTGCGTCTGGGTAGGAAGGACACAAAATAGTTGGAGCAAGCACGGTGGGCTGTTGCCTAAACTGATTCATTATTGTGACGATTGGACCGTCAGCAATAACATATGTGTATGGGTGCACAGCAGCCACGCGGATTGGCATAGAAGCCGCCAACGTGAGGTGGGTGCATGGGGACGCCAAGGTTTGCAGTGCCCCTGTGAGACATGGATGTGGTCACTTTTCGGCTACCCGTACAAGCAGTGGTCATGCTAGGACCCACCGGGCAAGTAGGAGTAGTGGCACAAGAACTACGTTGAGGCATGTGACTGGCAGGGTGCCTGTCAGTGAGAGGGTGCTTGTGTGAGGGGGCGATCATAGTACCGCCCATGCAGTTGACATCAGGGGATGTCCCCTTGATACCGAAAGAGGAAGGGCAGGGAGCTTGAGCACCCATCCCTCGAGTTTTCCTAAGCAGGACTAGAATAGTAGGGTCAGCCAAGCCGCTCGAGTAGGACGTGGGGGAGGTAGGACCAGATGGTTTGCTCATTGTAGGTAAGGTCGTAGATATGGGGATGTAGAAAGCCCTAATCCAAACAAAGGAGGGACAGTGGGATCTCATAACAACTTTAGCAAAAGAAGAAAGAGAGGTTGGTACTGGAAAATAGTCCAAGCCAATGATAGGGTGACATGTCCCCAGTGGAGTTGTCAGTTCGTCAGACCTGGTTCTCGGTAGGTCAGGCTGAAATCCCTCTCTCGGACAACCACGAGGTCACTCACATGAGGATATGAGAGCGCACACCAATGAGGGCTGCGCATGAGCACATGGGGCTCTTGTGGGTGGATAGGCACCAACAATGAGAGAGATTTTCGATGGCAGGGGTGCTCTATGATGCTAACCTCGCCGCTTGGGGTTCGGGGGACATGTCCAGGCGGTCATCCCTCTTAGAAGAGGTACGAAACCCTCCGGTTGTGCGTCAGTACAGTTTTGATAAAGACTCTCTTTAGGTTCGCGACCTCCCTACTCTTTCTCTCCTTATTGCTTGGGACTAGAATGGGATCCGGTCGTCCCTCAGTGATCCGATGCTTGGATGTTGAGTTGTGCTTCACTGGATTCAAGGCTTTTTCTTCTTCTTAAACCGGTCTTTTGGTTTTGCAAGCACTTTCTTTTCGGGAGAAGTTTGACTCCAGGTCGCACCACAGTGGAAGCCTTAGGACAAAATGACGAGGCTAGCATGATTTAGAACATATCTGAATCTGGGTCCTTCCTGGTTTCAATGGAAGTCACCATGGGTTCTTAAAGCTGCTCTTGAAATACGATGTCGCAGTCTCCAAGGTTGGGATTGGTTCCGTTAGCCGCACCATGCTAGTGTGAAACCCGCCTGCTGCGAGGTCGTGTGGGTGTAGACTCGTTTGAGGTGGTCCGATTGAGCCCAAATTTGGTCCCCGAGGGTTTGTCGACATTCTGAATGCAATGGCAGTGGTCTGGCATAGTTTTGAAGTTGCTAGCATAGTGCTACAGTCCTAAGGTCGTTCCTTAGTGCGATGGTACGGTACCTAAGTCATAAGATTCGAAGCTCTATTTTTCGATACAACTTCGGCTTGCTGGTGCCTTATGTACCCGCAGGAGCAGGCTGTTGCTAGCTTTCTCCTTGTTCATTTGAGAGATGTAAGTACTTCAAAAATGACGTAAAACAATGGGAGCCTGGGGAACATGAGTTTCCGGGGTTTCATGACTAAGAGCATGCACTTGCTCAACTATCTTATGTAACAAGGCTTCGGATTCTTGAGAAACCTTTTCAGGTGGAGGTGGTTAGTTATCTATAAACACTTCACCATTTCTTATAATATCATCTAAGATGGCTCTGAATCACCAACAATGGAATAGGTTATGTCCCTTCATCTGATGATATTGACACAAAACATCCTTACACTTCTTCAAGTATTTTGGCTTCTTAGGAAAGCAAGGTGTAACCATCTCCTAATATACAACTATATAAAAAATGATGGGAAACATGTCAAGGGACAATTCATCCATGGGGATGCTCAGAGGCTATTCCTCTTGAACTATGATCATGTGCAATGCCGCCATTATTTCATTAGCCTTTTTGGACTCATTTGTTTGAACTTTCTCTTCTTCCTTCTTACTACAAGAAGTAAGAGGTGTCCATGTGGCATTTTTAGGGGTCACTGGATTAGGTGGTTCACAAGTTCAAACTGGTACATTGATAATAATTCGTCCTTCAACTATGAACTCTTGTACAAATGTCTTGAAATGAGAACACTGAGATATGTCATGGCCCCACACTTGGTGGAATGGACACCAGAGATTTTCAATTCCCTGAACCAAATGTTTGGGTTGTCTTGATGAGAGCAGGGTAATCAACCCTTGTAACGCATCATAGTGAAAAGGTCGACTATGAGGTCAGATGGCACTTCTTCAAGTTGCAAGGTCCACACTCGTTCTCTTTAACGGTTACCACATGTGAAGCTTCCGCAGTCTCAAAAGATTTTCTGATACAGTCTAAATGAATTTTTCCTCTCTGAATCAAGGCTTCAATGTGGTTCTTAAAATGGAAGCAGTCTTGCACAAGATGACTCAGCATCCGATGATAGGCACACTAATTTATGTGATTATTAAGTCCCACCTGATCTGGTCTTTTAAGCTCATTAAGACTATCGTACCTTGTTCCAACATCATTTTTAACAAGATCGGTACCCATGCTTTGCTAATGTTATACTGCTTGTTCAACCTTTGCTCACATTGATTAAGCGGGTACAACTTTGGTGGTAGAGGTCCCCTGTTATAGGCCTGAGGTTGGAAGTGCCATTGCTAGGTTCCCCTTGACCCCAGAATGATGTTATTCCCTGCAAAGTATCCAATGTATTAAAAGGTTCACAGGCAGTAGGAGTTTTGGGAAGAATGGGTGTGGAGGTAACCACTGCATTGACTATGTCTCTTTGCTAACTGTTAAAGGGTTAAACTTGTTAGTAGTGAAATTTTGGCTTTGACCTCGCCTTGAGGTCTGAGACTGAGTTCCACCATGGTGCATAAGTAAGCTTTCAATCTTTGTTATCTTTGAAATCATGACCACACTAGACCTAACATTGAGTTATAAAAAGGAAAATTTATTAAAATATCCTTTGGGACATGAACTATTCAAAATGTTACCTTTTTAACTCTATTCCAACTCAAGACAATGTGCTTTTTCATTTGTATTTTGAAATTCTTTGATAATATTATTTAATTTTATTGGATCATGTTCTTATCTTCATTGCAATGGTAACCCATGGACATGATATACCATGAAAACTAGGTTCTCTCATACAAAGAAGCAATAACCCTATTCCCAATCGAATGTGGATGAGAAAGTAGTGGGATTAGATGCTTCAACTTAAACGGATATTTCTTTCTTCATGTTTCTAATACAGGTTTGCACAACATCGAATCTTAGGCATGGGTTACTCTGATACACTGCAATATCCCACCATATGTGGATGTATTCATTTATTGGTTCATTCACCGTTTGAGTGTAGTGACTACAGCTTGAACTTCTTGTTCGACTTTTTAAAAGCATTTATATAACAACTATTCCATTTCTTCCTAAGAGTGAAAAGAATTCGGAGGAAAATGTTCACGCCATTTAAAGGCAGGCCCAGCTAGTGTCTCCACAAACTATCGAAGAAGCAGTCTAGGATCGGAAGCTAACTCTTGACATGTTGACATGAAGTGTGCCACATGTTGATGGGTTGAGCTAGTACCATCAAAGACAGGCAGTCTTTCCTTTTGGTAACCTGGGCGAAAAGGAACTTGGTCAATGAAGGGTGGGTAAGGCTTCTTATAGTGAGCATTTTCATAGGTCTTTGTGAGTTGTAAGCCCTGAAGGCTTCGATTGATCATGTTTGTCTTTCTAGGTAACCGTCGGGGAGATAACTTGAGAAGTTACATTGGGTTGGCCATCAGAAAAGACTGAGGGAATGGAGTGGTTAGATGCCTCGATCTCCCCTCAGGTCGGGATGACTTGGTGGCATAGCTCCGGGTTCGAGATGGACCCGGGACCTAAGACCCCTCTCTCGTGAACCGCATAAGGAGGACGCAGGCAGGAATACTAACCAGTGAGATAGGAAATGAGTCGTGAGCGGGACTTAACTCATGTGGGTATGTGACTCGCATGGGCACCCTCTTAGATCACGTAGAATGGCCCTCTGGTCTATGGCCGGTTCAGAATCATCTCCCTTGGCTTATTTCTTCCTTCTTGCAAACACACATACACATTAGAATATAGACAAGTCGGTCTGAGGACCCCCACTTATCATAGGGTGAGCGCACACCTGCGTGTGTACTCAAAGAAAAATGAAAAATAACACAATGGAATCCATGTCAATTCCACAGCCTCATGACATTTCCTTGAGAAAGGACTCTTGTATATATCTTACAGTAAAGAAAGAAAAAAAGGGTGAGATAGAGAGATTGAAAGAGAGAAGAAAAGAAGAAAGAAAGAAGAGTTTGAAGGCTGGTCTGCTTTTCACCTAGCACTCCAAAGAAATAAAGAAAAGAAGGAATTGAAGGCTGGTCTGCTTGTCACCCAGTACTTCAAGGAAATAAAGAAAGATGAATCTAAAGGCTAGTCTACATTTCGCCTAGTACTTCAGAGAAATAAAGAAAGAAAAAATTGAAGGCTGGTCTGCTTTTCACCCAGTCCTCCAAAAGTAATGTATGTTAAAAGGAAAAGGATGACGGCTAGCATGTCTTTCAACTAGTTCTTCAAAAAAGGCATGATCAAAGAAAAAAAAAAAATAAAGAGAAGGTTGGTCTATTTTTCACACAGATCCTTCAAATAAAAGAAACAAGAACATTAAGAGAGAAAAGAAAGAGAAAGAGGAAGGAAGGACACGAACGGCAGCTTGACTGCCATCAGTGTAGAGAGAAAAGAAAGAAAGAGAGCAAGAAGGTGAATGAACATGGATGGTGGCTTGACTGCCGCCTGTGTAGAGAGAAAAGAAAGAAAGAGAGAGAAAGAAGGTAAGTGAACAAGGATGGCTGCTTGCTGTCATCTGTAAAGAGAGAGAAAGAAGGTGAGTGAACATAGACAGCAACTTGTTGCCGTTTGTGAGGAGAGAGAAAGAACACAAACAGCAGCCTGCTACAATCTGTGAAGAGAACGAGAGGAAGAAAGAAAACACAGACAGTAGCTCGTTAAAGTTTGTGAAAAAAAAAGAGAGAAACTGAGAACAGATGACGGCTTGATGCAATATGTGAAGAAAGAAGAGATGGAGAGAACACAGATGGCAGCTTGCTGCCGTTTATCAAGAAAGAAGAGAGGGAGAGAACACAAACGTCGGCTTGCTGCCATCTGTGAAGATGAAAGAGAGGGAGAGAACATAAATGACAGCTTGCTACCGTCTATGAAGGAGGGGAGAGAGAGAACACATACGGTGGCTTGACTGTTGTCTGTGAAAAAAGAGAGGGAAGAGAAGAGAACACAGATGGTGGCTTAGTTGCTCTCTGCTAAAGGAGAGAGAGAAAGGAGAATATGGCACACAGATGGCAGCTTAGCTGCTGTCTGTGAGGAAGGAGATAAATTAGAGAGAGAAGAGAGAGAATGCAGGGGCGGTAGAGAGGCCCGCCAAAGAGGGTAGGCGCACGTTATTGCCCCTGTGAGAGGAGAGAGACAGAGAGAATACAAAGACCACGTCGAAGCCTGCCAAAATGTTTAGGCCCACATCACTACCCTTGTAACGAGGGAGAGATAGAGAAAGGAGAAAAAAAAGAAAGGAAAAAAGAAGAGAGAGCAAGGAAAGAAGAAGAGAGAGAAATGAAAGAAAAGAGGGAGAAAGGAAAGAAGAGAGGAGAGAGAAAGGAAAGAAGAGAGGGAGAAAGGAAAGAAAAGAGGAGAGAAGAGAGAAAGATGAGTGAGAAAGAGAAAAAAGAGAGGAGTGAGAAGAGAAGATAAAAAGAGAAGAGAGAGAAAGAGAAGAAAGAGAGGATAGAGAAAGAGAGGAGAGAGAAAGAGAAGAGAGGAGAGAGAAGAGAAGAGAGAGGAGAGAGAAATTTCCTTTAAGGGTTAGGGATACCTACCAAAATTTTCTCTCTCCTCTCTCTCTCTCCAAGCCGAGGCCTAAAACTCAAGTAAGATGGGAAGTTTTTATTGATGATCTCTCTCTCTCCAAGCCGAGGCCCAAAACTCAAGCAAGATGGGAAGTTTTTATTGATGAAAGAAGGGTCCTTTACATGTCGAGAGTATGTCCTTATATAGAAGTGGGGCCTACATATGGGTGGATGATTAATTTCTAACCTAATTGATGAAAATAAACAATTAAATGAATTAAATAAAATTAAGTAAATAATGGAAAAATGATGATTTTTCCCCTGCATCAACAATTTCTGAAATTTTGAATCAGTCCCTGCAATGGCCATGAAATCATCACAATCGTCTGAGATCCATTCGTGGTCCTTCTGGTGTTCATCCAGCAAAAACATTATCCTTTTCTTGATTGGCTCAAAAAGGTGATCATTTTGATAACCATTTCGAGCCATAAATTGGACTCTCGAGCTATGATCATGACATGGTAAAACATGGGAAAATGTACGACCTAAGATTTATGATCCAGCCCATTTCTCAGTGTGTTTTGTCAATTTCTTTGCTGTATCGTGGTGAGCAAGTTTCTACGATCATTCTATAAAAAGAACGGCTCCATTTGGTGCTCGGGTGACCACTTTTCAAATTGGGAAACTTTAGCCGGAGTTTGGATTTCGATGGTCGGAGTTTGGATTCCAGTGGCCGGAGTTTGGATTTCGATGGCCAAAATTACAGAAACGTCGTACTAGATGTGTGTCGAATCTGACTGTCCATCACATCTGAGTTCGGCTCAGATGATGCCTCTGACCTTGTGCTCGTAATGGGTCTGGTTTGAGGTCGATCCAATGCACGAGCGTCGTGATGTGGGCATTTGATCAAGAGGACATGTTGCTGGAAATTTTTTGCTACTTTTGAAACTTTTTGGTGAACTTTTCTATTCAATTTCTCTCGGCGAGGGACATGTCATCATGCATGCCACATATCAAATCGACCGGGTTGATGATACGAACATGCTCTCAAAATTGGGGCTCGATCCAACCTAGGATGAGGGAGATATCGCCATGGAAATTTTTCCCTCAAAATTGTGAAGCACAATTTCCATTAATGGAAGCTGGTTCACCGAGGGTGCACCGTAATAGTGTACGACCTACCCATTTTAAGTAACTTGGCCATAACTTGCCCAGAAGCAACCAAATACACCAAATATTGCTACCCAAGGGTTTTCGATCATTCTAAATCCAATGGAGGTAGTATGGAGGCCATTTGACGCTTCAATAATGGTGTTGTAGTTCAGAGTCCATTTTCAACATGATGGCGACCGAATTTCCTAAAACTATTTTGTCTTTTGCATTGCCTCAAGCTTGTCGGATTACGAGAAAACTTATCAGGTGATCTTAAGAGACCCTTAGGCATGATCTTGAATGTCCGTAGTTCATTCTTAGACTTTTGGAAATTTCACTTATGGATCAAGGTTTATTTACCTACGGCTTCCGTAGTCCATAAGAATTTTGATACCTGTGGTCACGAACTGCTCTCTCCTTATTTGCATCGGGGATACAAGTAATGAAAAATGACCTCAACCAGCTTGCCCAGCCGAATGTTGTGCTTCGATAGAGCGAGAAGTACAACATTTGGAAACAAAATCGTTTCTTCAACTTTAGTTTTCCTGACCACTGAATCACACGAACTCCAAAGGAACACTCGTGAAAAGCTTCTTCTCGGAGGGGTGACCAAGGCTCTCTGATGGCTGAGGGCCGTGTTGTGGACCTAGACATGGAGTCTTTTGGGGGGTGTGTTTAAAGTCCTCACCCTTGTCGGACATTTGACATCGTTGTTTACTGCTACACCAGGTTTGCTTTGACAAGCATGGTACCTCTGTGGGCCCCATCCTGTCGAGCCCAGTTGAGTGCTTTTTATTGACAGTCCCGAATGTCTGGTCCAGTTAGAGAGGGATTTTGGTGAGGCGGCCTTGAAAGGGTGCTACCCTGGTTGATGTGGGCAGGTATTTTCCTGATTTGACAGTTTCTTACCTTGTGATGGATCTTGAGGGATGATTTTAATGTTTACACCCCGTTGGAGGCATGAGCAGCTTTGTTTGCAGCCTTATCAGGTTTGCTCTGCCTGGTTTGATAGTTTCTTGCCTGTGAATGATCTTATTTTTTGGTCCTAATAACAGGGTATTCTGCTATTGAGGAATTTTCTTAAAATGCCTACAGAAGCCGCCTATGGAGGCAAGCATTGCATCAATCTACTTATTGAACCGAGTGTCCTAGTGGGTTTTCATTTGGACAGGGGGAAGTGGTGCCGTAGAGATGGTTTTCACCAACCTCTTTTTTATTAGGCTCTTTTCCCTATGACTTGACAGCCATGTCTACCCTTCTTCCATTTTTTCTCACGGTGCCCTTTGTAGGTCTTCACCATGCTTGGTTTTTATTTTACGGAACACTCTTACTCATGGTTTCGTTACCATGCCCGTCCGTTATTTTTACTCATGGTGTTCCCCTTTCGGGATTACACTATGCCCCTTTTTTTTTTATGGCGGCGAGTTTAAGGTCATGCCTTCGGGACCTGAGCAAAGCATTTTAACATCATGCGGCCAAGACATGCACTATAGTTTAGGGTCATGTAGCAAGACCAAGATAGTGGTGGATGATAGTCAATGGAGGCCATGGTGTGAGTATGGTGGTGGTTTGACTCACTTTGAGGTGATTGCACAAGACCGACTGTGAATGATGGATTCTATTTGGATGGAAGGTGAATAATGGTGACCCACAAACTGTTGGTAACTATGGGTGGTGGAATGACTCATCGTGGTTTCGTGAGCTTGGGTTCGACTCGTTGGGGAATGTTTCTAGTTAGTGTTTGAACCCACTTTTCAGCACCTTTGTCCCTGATGCATAATAAAGAAAGAAGCAGGTCTATAAAGCCTACAAAATAAGTGGAAATTTTGACAATCTCGTAATTGCCCTAGAATTAGTCAAGATCTTCATCATCACTCCAAAAGGCCAGCTACTAAGTTTCATCATGATTAGACATGTCTAAGGTAGTGAACACAAGAAACAATTTCAAAAAACTTGGCCTCTAGCGCCTTGAAATGGACCCCATAATTAGAACTATATCTTTAGTGCGTCAAACAGCTGTGGGACCACCGCCATTGATTTGACACGGTCGAAAACCCTAATAGGTCAAGTTTCGAGTTAATCGGGTACTCCAAGACAAACTTAGGGGTAGAATACCGAAAAGCAGTAGGCCACACACTATTCCCATGTGGCCACCTTGCATCAAAACACCATTAAAAGTGGTTGTTTTTACAGTCACGGGTAGTCACTTTCGAGGCACATATCTCCCTCGATCTGCGGCAGATCGCGCTCAAATTTGGTGAGCATGTTCGTCTCATCAAAACGAGCTATTCGATATGTGGTCCGCCTTGAGACGCTGCCTGAGAAGGGAGAAAACTAGAGAGAAGTTGCTGATCTGTGAAGAAAGTTGTAGAAAATTCAGCAGCAGCATGACCCAGTTCGACGGTCAAATCCTGATGCTCACATACCCGATCGGCATGAAACTAATTGCATTATGTGTATGTGGTCACCTCTGATCAAAATCTCACGTACGATGAACGGTTGGACTTCACACACGGAGGTGTCAAAGCTGTTGTAAATTTCGACTGCCAGATTTCAAGATTCCGACAAAAAACTCAAGACGACCAAATCTTCATCCGGACACGAAATCAAGCTGCGTTTGTTGCAACGTGATAGTGACGGCATACTCAGTGTGATTCAACAAAGAAATCATGAAGAAATATAAAGGATCGAGCACACAATTGAGCCAGAGTTTTCAAGATTCATCTAAAATTCAAGTTTCATGATCATGGCTTAAAAACATGATTCACACCTCGAAGTTAGTATCAAATCGATCGTCATGCCGAGCCCCATAAGAAAATAATCATCTTTCGATCAAATGCACATCAGAACAACCCGATCAGTCATGGAAGATCATGTAAGTTCTCGAGCGAGAGCAAGAACTGAATTCCATACATTGTTTAGGTAGGAGCAAACAATCCTTTTGCACCCTTTTTTAGAACTTCTTTTAATTCAATTAAATTGTAATTATCTTCAATTTTAGGTTGTTTTGAGTATACGCTCATTCTTTAGCCCAATTCTATATAAGCATGCAAAGCTAAATTGTAAAGGACCTTCGGTTCATTTAACACAACGATCAATAAAATTTAAATTTCCTCTTGAACTTGTGGGTGCATCTTGGAGAGAGAGAGTGAGGAGAGAGGAGAGAGAAGAAAATGGTTGGTATACTTAGATGAGGTAACTTTCTCTCCCCAACCTTCTCTCTCCTCCCCTCTTTCTCTCTCCTCCTCTCTTTCTCTCCCCTCATCTCTATCTCTCCTTCTCTCTTTCTCTCTCCTCATCTCTATCTCTCCTTCTCTCTCATCTTCTCATCCCTATCCCTATCCCTATCCCTCTCTCTTATTCTCATCTCTATCTCTCTTTCTCTCTTTCTTCTCACCCCTATCTCTCTTTCTCTCTCTTCTCATCCCTATCTCTCTTCTTCTCGTCTTTATCTCTCTCTCTTCTTCACATCTCTATCTTTCTTTCTACTTTTCGTCTAATACAGTCAGTGAAGCCTAGCATCGACTACATCCACTCTCTCTCTTCTTGTCTAACACAGTCAGTGAAGGCTAGCACTGGCTGCATCTTCTCTCTCTTCTTTGTCCAACACAGTCGGTGAAGCCTAACACCGACTGTGTCTTCTCTCTCTTCTCTTTCTAGCACAGTTGGCGATGCTCAGCGTCGTTTGTGTTTTTCTCTCTTCCCTCATTTTCTTCTTTTTTCCTTTTTTCTCTCCCCACTCCTTCTTTCTTTTCTCTTCTTCTCTTATCTTACTCTTCTTATGTTTTTTCTTTATGATATCTGTTATTTCTATTATTCTTTTGTTTGATTAAAGAGGGGTGGAGATTAGCCTATCATGATATTCATGTCATCTAACCGTAATGTCGTGGTGTCAGAATTATTGTGCCCACTTTATTACCACGACAGATTAACCATTTTGTCTAGCTAGTCGGTATCGACATTGACGTCTAGTAGTAATCTTGTTGAGTCGGTCTGAGTTACCAAGCTCGTTTGACGTCAGGCCAATTACTCATCAGCTTAGTCATTGTGGTGATCTTCCCTCCTTGTCAAATTCTTCTCTACCCCATCTTTCTTCTCTCATTCTTCTCCTTTTGAATGTGCATGCTTGTGTACGTTCACTAAAGAGGTAAGGTGAGGACTATTGACCCACTTGCCTTATAATATTTGCCATATGTTTGTGATTGCATAAAACAAGAGAATACAAGCCAAGGGAGGTGATTCTGAACCAATTTTATTACTGGGGGCTTTCTTCATGATCTAGAGGGCGCCCACGCGAGCCTGCCTGAGTAAGTCTCAAACCCACCTTAAATTCCTCTCTCATCGGTTGGTAATACCTGCCCTAGTTTTTGAACGAGGTTCCCGAGAGAGCGATCTCAAAAGTCCCGGGTTTCCCCGAATCACGAGAGGTGTGCCGCCCGATCATCCAGATTTGGAGGGCGAGATCGTGGCACCAAACTAGCTTGACGATTCCATTGGGTACTTACTACCCCTTAGTCGGATCGTACTTGTTTTGCTATGTTTTTCCTTTTTTTTTGTATTCACACATCATTAATGACTGCTAATTTCTATAACCCATTCATGCAGCTCGAGGATTTTCCCATCCCCACATTCACGAGTGTCCTCAGGGAACAAGTTCCTTTAACATTGTTCCCAACCCACCCTTCTTTTGAGTAAAAACCCTGGGTCTGGTTCCCAGGTCTTAACTTGGATTGTCGTGAGGAGGGACATAAAAATCCTGAACTCCCTATCTCCTTACTCTGGTAGAACCTCCACCAAGGAACATGCCATTGCTCACAGCATGCACCTTGCCACTTGCAAGTATTTTGTCAGTCGTGTTGCCAAGGTAAGCTGGAAGGCTGCCCAGTCCCTTTTTGCAAATGGCAAGCAAGTTTCCATTACGCTTGTGGGTCGCCGCAAGGCTACCCCCCACATTCCTGGACCGCAACAAGTCTCTATCCTTAGAGGCTCAACATATAGAGGCAGAGACCCTGCGACCTCCACCCCTCACACACACCACAAGGCTCGTGGGTCACCCACTCGAGCCACACTTCAGGGCAACCCTTGTGCTACCTCGAGTCAGCATCAAGGATCAGACCTCTCAAGGCCATGTCCGGCACACGCTGCTCACAAGCATCTCCCAGCTTAGGGTAGCACCGTCATTGCGCCAACTCAAGTACACAGGAGATGACCTCCTCGTCCTCTTACTCAGCACACACAAGTGCACCCTGTAAGGAGCAGGCCTCCACCTGTTCCCTTACAGACATTTGCTCACAGTTCTCAGCTTACCCTGGGCTGACTCCCAGGTCACTCGTGATCCTTCTTCAAGGGGCGCATACGCGTCACCATTTCAAACAGCCCCTTGCCCTCGACTCAAGCATCCTCCTGAGTCAATCATGCTTTTTCCTGCTCCTCCTTCTTCGAGCTAGCACCATTAACCTTGGTACTTGAAGACCTTCCCCTAGAGTACCATCTGAACCAGCCTTTTCATTTTGCTCAGGTCTCTGGAGCCCACAAGAGAGCTCGGGGCAAAGACCTGATGGATGATCGACTCATTCATCCTCCCTGGCCTAGGATGACTCTAGTCCCATGTCTTCATCCTTTACCACACCTGATGGAGACAGCTCTCTCTTGTACCAGAAGAGTCGACCAGCCGCAATCCCAATTACAATTTTGGCTTGAGGTCCATCAAAACCTCATAGATAATCGTGAAAGGGGTCTGTGAACTCTCACCAAGCAAGTCACCGAGGCTATCGGGCCAACTAACTTTGATGACCCTGTTCGCTTGAACCCCTTCTACCCTGTTCTGATGATGAAGCCTGAAGAAAAGCTCCATGAGCTCTGCACTATGGTTAATGTTGTAGAAAGTGACCGAGCCCCTCGTCAGCCACGGTCCCGAAAATCGGTCCTCACACAATCGACATACAAAAGTCGAGTTCAGTCAGGGCACATTGATTCCCTGTTAACTTATCTACCACGTGCGACCTGTCAAGCTCGCAAGCCCTCAACCGTAGCTAGGGTTGACCCCCTCGAAGAATCAGCGTGACGATTATAGATGAACCTGAATTGTCCGAATATCGCATGAACAAGTTTGAGGATATGGTGAGTACGATGATGGAAAAGATTGATCATATAGATGCAGCACACCAATCAGCTAATGTTGAGGTCAATTCCCATCACTCTGATGGTGCACCTCCAAGGCAACCCTTTCCCTCTGCCTCACGGGACAATTTTGTCCCTCATCTCGTCTCACAAGCAGACATCAATGCTATGGTGACCCATAGATTAAAGAATAGGAAAATTTCAGAGATACAGGGCACAATGCCTTATCAAAGTCCGTACCCTTCATGTATTGACCAGGTGTCGTTTCCCTCAGATTATAAGCAGGGAAGTTTCCCCTATTCAACAGGACCACGTCCCAGAATTAGCATTTCGCCCACTTTCAGGCAGCATGTAGAGAAACAGTGGCTGATGGGAGACTCCTTCTTCATCAATTTGTTGAAACCCTTGCAGCCCAACTTTTCAATGGTATGCTCGACTTCCCCCGAACTCGATACATACATGGGAGGAAATGGAAAACCTGATCTATCAATGCTTCTATGAGGCCGAGAGAGAGGTTCAAACCATCGAACTTCTCACCCTGACTCAAGACTCTGATGAGCCTGTGGACCAGTTCATATAAAGATAGAGAAATTTTGCTGCTCGACATCCTAATCCTACGCCCGAGAAGGAAGCAGTCCAAACTTGCATGCGGAACATGCGATCTGAGATTGCTCTACATGTTGAGGCCCCTAATCCGTCCTCCATGTCAGAATTGATCTCTAAATCAGTCCGCATTGAAATTCTATCACGCCACCACGGCGGGTCCCGACAACCGTCTGCATGCTCAACAAACAACTGGGGCAGCTCTCGGAACAACACACGGGGCAGCCAACAAAAAGGAGTAATTAGTGCAGCCATCACGGTCACTGATCCAAAGAAGACTCCCTCCCAAACTAGGGGTGGGCATGGCCAAGACAGCTCCGCAAGTAAGAAGGCAACAACAGTCGTAGAACCGCGTACCCCCACTAGCCAACCTTGATTAGGGTGATTATTTCACCAAGCATAGGAGCAAGGTCTACCCCTTTGAGAAGGAATGGGTCCATGCATTGTTCCGTTCATTATTAGAACATAATATGATTCAACTTCCAGACGTCAAGTTCCTTGAGCAAGCTGGCCTTGACACTCAAGTGAATTATTGTGCTTACCATAGAAGGATCAATCATCCCATAGATGACTGTTACATGTTGAAAGATATTATCGAGGCCCTGATTCAGAAGGGTTAGATAAAGCTTAAAGACTTAAAGAAGGCCTTCGGGACAGCTAAAGCCTCCCAAACAGTAACCGTCCAAGAAGAAGACGAAGCCCTTGACATCCTTCACGCCATCTTTGTTCTAATTCTTCAGGAAGGCATAATCACACTGAAGCAGGCAAGGCAACCCCGACGCCTTGCAAAGGGGACCGAGGGCCGTTGGTGCTTGTATCACCAGCTATGGGGTCACTACCTGTGGGAATGCACTAATTTCCATGATATATTCACAAAGAAAATGTGGAAATGTCAGGAGTTTTACAATGTCACAGTAAATGGCCCCCAAGCCACGATAAATATTACACAAAACCGGCTGAGCAAGGGAATACTCACGCCCTCTTGCCATGTCGCAAGCCACATACGATGCACCTGGACGAATGTCATCTGCTCATCCATGGAGCACGAACTTGCACAAAAAAAAGGCCAAATATGTGGCCAAGAAGACACAGTCGTCATTGGTTTTGGATTGATACACTGGAGGCATTCCCTTCACAATTGCCTTCCCTTTCCCTGTCAAAGTACCCCGACCACTTTCAGCATAGTCCCCAAAAAAGAATTTCACCCATTTAGTGAAGGTGACCCGACCATTGCTAGCCTTGCCATGGATCAATTGGTAAGCCTCGAAAATCTTTTGAAAACTAGTAGGCGGCTCTTCATCCCTCAAGCTAACACCACCAAAGATGACTAAGTTCTAGGGCACAAACTCGTCCTCCATAGCCCCGATTATTGGAAGGCCCCAAGAAAATGACGATCTCTCAAAGAGATTCCTGCTTCCCCATGCTCAATAAGCCAGGTATTGCTAACATGGCTCCATGTCTCTAGTAATACCTTCACAATATTGGAGCACCGATCATAGTAGCTGTCGGAAGACTGGACAACTGCTAATAGAGAAGCACGTTCAAGAGTGCTTCTATGCGACAACAACACCTTGGCGGTCCAGGAAGAGTATCCCTTCAAGTATTGGTGCTCCCCCTGATTCGGAGGCTTTTTGCTGACCACATTTGTAGCCCCTTTGCCTTTTAGGGTAGGCAAGTTCTCCCTGGAAGCTATGTTTTTGTGCATACAATGAAGGATATCCACCCCTTCCTTAGTACTGACATTGCGGTCGTTACCCTCGTGGACTTCAAACAAGGTCAATAATAAAAGTGACACTGAGAGGCCACTCTGGTTCACATGCTGGCCTTATTAGCCAAATGGGCTCACCCCTTGATAGATCCTCATCTATAAAATCATCGGTACTGACCTCTCCATCCCTTGGGAGCTACCCTACGTCAAGAACTCGGTAAGAAGAACCAGCCATTATAAATGGCTTAGAGGTTTACTCCCAAATAAAAAAATTTTAAGGCACTGGATTAGCTCTGGCTGTGTTCGCTAACCCTTAACGCCGGCCGTGTTCATTAAGCCTTAGCACCGGCTGCATTCGCTGACCCTTAGTGCTAGCTGTGTCTGCTAACCCCTTAGCGTTAGTTGTGTCCGCTAACCATTAGCGTCGGTTGTTCATTCACACCTTAGCACTGGTTGCGTTTCCCAATGCCTAGCGTCGATTGTGTCTGCCGTCTAGCGCCAACTGTGTTCAGTTCTCTCACACATGCTACGGATTCTACGTGTGACACCTCGAACCCTACTACGCCGCCTGACAACCGCCGCCACATCACAAGAGCAAATGACAACTATTTCCACGTCCTTCTGCGATGCCTGACGGAAAATCCCTACAATCGTTCACCTTCCCTGCGACGGTCCACACCTCAGCAATGGTCCACCTCCCTGCGCCCTTCCGTTTCTCACCGGAAACTCTCTGCCGGTGCCGGGAACCCTTTATAACATTGCCAACAACATTGGGAAACCACTTAAATCACCGGAAAACTTCCCAAAACTTAGGAAAATGCCCACTGCTATACTTCCCGCCACTTCTACCCTTGAAGACCATGGCCAGAGTTCTCCTCCTTCCCGAAAAACCCCCTGTGCAAAACCAAAAAACTCTTGCAACTCCACCAATCATGGGAAAAAACTTCTCCGTGGCTTGTCAGAACACTTGATCTCCTGCCATAAACTTGAACCCTTGTCGGAATCCCACTTCTTGTCAAACCTTCTACTAGGCACTCTCTGCTCACCGTTAAAAATTTTAAGTTTGTACCTTCGGTGAAAAAGTGAAGGAAAATGAGGTTTTACCCCCTTATATAGCCGACACTACCCTCAAACACCCTCACAAATTGGGAATTTCAGTCGTGTCCTGGAAAGCCAAACGACGATGGGCCGGTTTGGGCTTTGACTGGAGGCTCGAGGCAACTCCCATCGCCACCTATAAAATTCCAACAAGCGGGCTGGACAAGGTCGGGCTCGGGTCATCGCTCAAATATCGATCCATACCTAACACCAACTACACGGTCGAAGTTACCTAGCGTGGACTGTGTTTCACCAACCACAACGCCGACTGTGTTTAAGAATAGCACAACGCCGGTTGTGTGTCTAGCAACTCGATGCCGTTGTGTTCAAGCAGTGGCATGGGCCATCCTCAGTGTCGGCTGCGTTTTAAACAATCTAGTGCTAGCTGACTGGTTAAGAAGCGGTGTTTGCCGTCTTCAGCACCAGTTGTGTTTTCGAAGACTTAGCATCGGCTGAGTGCTCAAGAAATAATGGTTGCTGCACCTGGCGCCGACTGTATTTTAAACAGCCTATTGTCACCTACTCCAGGCTGAAGCCATGTATGTCCTATCATTATTATCCTCATGGAAGTTGCACCCTTACTCTAACCTATTATCCCCGGCAACGTGGATCCCAACTCAGTTAAAGTCAGGTCATGACTTCTCAATCCTAGTAAGAGAGCCATACACATATTATTATCCCCAGTGGAGTTAGGGTAATTTTTACTGCTATATTCCCTAGTGGTCTTCTTTACACTTAGTTATTATGCCCTCAAGGATACAAAAGGCCCACATTTGTCACCTCCTCCCCAATAAGGTCAACTTTCCTATCTGGACCCCTCAATAGTCTTACTTATCTTATCCCCATTGAGTAAGACTGCTACCCACAGACCTATTCCCCATAAAGTTTCACCTACATGGCGACCCAAGCCATGGTCCAAACTATATGACCTTAAGTTATAGCAGTGGTCTAGATACACGACCCTAAACTGTATGATCCAAACTATAGGACCTTAAACTGTAGCGGTGGTCTAGATGCACGACCCTAAACGGAATGGTCCAAACTATATGACCTTAACTGTAATGATAGTCTAGATGCAGAACCTAAACTGCATGGTCCAAACTGTATGACCTTAAACTGTAGCGGTGGTCTCGATGCACGACCCTAAACTGCATGGTCCAAACTATGTGACCATAAACTGTAGCGATGGTCTAGATGCCCGACCCAAAACTGCATGGTCTGAACTATATGACCTTAAACTGTAGCGAAGGTCTAGTTGCATGACCTTAAACTGCATGGTCCTAAGTTCTATGACTCTAAACTGCATAACCACGGTCCAAACTATATGACCTTAAACTGTAGTGGAGGTCTAGTTGCAAGACCTTAAACTACAAGGTCGTAGTTGCATGACTCTAAACTGCATAATCATGGTCCAAACTATATTTCCTTAAACTGTAGTGGAGGTCTAGTTGTACGACCTTAAACTGCATGGTCCTAGTTGCATGACTCTAAATTGCATAACCATAGTCTAGTTGTATGACCCTAAACCACAGTACATGTCCTGGCTGTATGAGGATAAACTTCTTTGCATGGGTCCTGGAGGTATGATCTTAAAACCAGCCCTCACATACGTGCACACAACTTTTACATGCATCTTCAAGCACATCTTCCCTAACTGACCCGTTCGTGTGCATGCACCACCATCACTACCTCCTCAGTGAGTCCATTCCTTTCATCATCCTACATCATTCCCCAGTGATTCTCAGCCATGCTCATAAAATGGTGCACCATCCCGCTACCTATACTCGTCGTAAGTTAGTGGGTCACCACTTTTCACATTCCTTTCATATGTCATCCAAATTTCATAGGTAGCCTCATGCCATCTCCTCAAAAGTGAGCTAAAACCACTACCATACTCACTCCATGGCCTCCATAGACTGTCATCCATTTCTATCACGATCCAGCAGTATGACCTTAAACTATAGTGCACGTTCTGATCGCATGACTTTAAAAGGCTTCTCACAAGTCTTAAAGGAATGACCTTTAACACGCCTTCACAAAAATAATGTGCATTATATATACCTGAACAAGGAAACGCCAAGAGTAAAAATGATGGGCGGGCATGATCATGAAACCATGAGTAAAAGAGTTTCGTGAATAAAAAAACGGGACACAGTGAACACCCGAACGGGCATCATGAGTAAAAATGAAAAGTAAGGGTGAACAAAAATGAAAAGTAAGGGTGAACATGGCCTAAAGTTCATAGGGTAAAAGAGCCCCGAATAAAGGGAAGTTGGTGAAAACCATCTCTGCGGCACAGCTTTCGAAGTTCAAGTGAAAATCCGTAAAGGAATCTTGGATCAATAAATAGGTTGATGCAGCATTCACCTCAATAGGTGGCATCAGCCCCCACTCAAAAAGAAAAATCCCTAATGTCACAATACCAGGGCTCCAAAAATACAAGCTTCAAGGAAAAGATTCCGACAGTTGGAGTCCAGTTGTAAAAAGTACTCGAAAGACAGTAGATTCGTCAAGAAAGCAAGACAAGTCTCACAAAGAAGAGCATCATTCCCAAGAGGTTATAAATACACTCAAAGATGTCTGAGACACCTCGAGAAGGCTAAGTCAACCCTGACTTTAGAGTGGCAATCAGATGATTGTCATAGCTACAAAGCAGTACGTAGGGGTGGTTATACCCAAAGCTAGTTATCTCAATAAACTGAGGTACCCTACCCGTCAAGGACAACTGGTGCACGACGTAGACGAGCGTTAACCAAAAGCTCTCCAGCAGAACAAACAAACAAGAAAGTTGTTCCGACGAACCAAAGATGCCTTAAGAAGGCTAAGCCAGCCATGACTTTGGAGCGGCAATCAGATGATTGTTATAGCTGCAAAGCAGTGGGTACCGGTGGTTATACCCAAAGCTGGTTATCTCGATAAACTGAGGTACCCTACCTGCCAAGGATAACTGATGCACGACGCAGACGAACGCCGATCAAAGGCTCTTTTGTCATGTATCCAAGAAAAAGAAACCCATACCAAATGGCAACAATGCCCTTCATCATGACACTCAATTGCCAAACAGGCCTGATTTTGACTGACGGGGTCT
Organism: Amborella trichopoda; assembly: GCF_000471905.2. Next base: position 1,177,542 of record NW_006497511.1, on the reverse strand, counting down.
GTAAAAAATCCTCAGCTTCAGAATCATAAACAATCCACACTAGGGTGAGGACTTTGATAAGATCCCTCACAAAAGTCTCTTCTACCCCTAAAGTCTCCACGGACAGACCCGTGAACAATGCATCCATGTGTCTGAGCATCCTAGTTGCACCATGGCGTGAATCTCCTCGACGTTCACGTGGTCCTATGGCTAGGAAGAAAAGAGTAATAATGCCGAAGGAAAATTTTTGAATGTTGTCCTTCTCGCTTGTCTTGAAGCAAAAAATTCGATGGGGCAAGCTGTTTGAACGCATTTTTCATCACCTTGGTCCTTGATGCAGAATAAAGAATGAAGCAGGTCAATAAAGCCTACAAAATAAGTGAAAATTTCAATAGTCTCATAATTGCCCCAGAATTGGTCAAGATATGTCTAAGGCAGTGAACACAAAGAAACAATTTCGGAAAAATTGGCCTCTAGCACCCTAAAATGGACATTGTAACTGAAACTATATTTTGGGTGAGTCAAACAACTATCGAACCACCGCCATTGAACCCGGCATGCTCGAAAACTGCTATGGGTCAATTTTCAGCTTAATTGGGCACTCCAAGACAAAGTTAGGGGTAAAATACCGAAAAGTGGTACGCCGCACACTATTCCCATGTGGCCACCCTGCATCAAAACACCATTAAAAGTGATCGTTTTTATAGTCACGACAGTCACTTTTGGGGCCCATATCTCACTTGATCTGACTCGGATCACACTCAAAGTTGGTGTGCGTGTTCCTCTTATCAAGATGAGTGATTTGATATGTGGTAGACCCCGAGACGATGCTCGAGCAGAGAGAAAAATTAGAGAGAAATTTTGGATGCGTGAAGAAATTCCAGAAAATTCAACAGCAGCACGACCTACTCTGGCAGCCAAATCACGACGCTCACATACCTGATCGGCACGAAACCAATTGCATTATGTGCATAAGGTCCATAGTCGTCTCTATCTGAGCCTCGCGTATGATGAAAGGTTGGATTTCACACACGGACGTATCAAAGATACTCTAAATTTCGACAGCCGAATTTTAAGATTTCGGCAAAAACTCAAGACGACCAAATCTTCGTCCAGACACGAAATCGAGTTGCGTTTATTGCAACGTGATCGTGACGGCATGCTCAGTGTGATTCAACAAATAAATCACGAAGAAACATCAAGGAACGAGCACAATCGATCCAAAGTTTTCAAGATTCATCTAAAATGCAAGTTTCATGATCATGGCTTAAAAACATGATTCATGGCTCAAAGTTGGTATCAAATCGATCGCCACATAAGCCCCACAAGAAAATAATCATCTTATGATCAAACGGGCATCAGAACGACCCTGGATCAGTCATGAAACATCACGCAAGTTCTAGTGCAACAGTAGGGACTGTTATGAAATTCCAAACATTGTTAGGCAGGGGCAAAACTTTTCTTATGCACACATTTTTAAAATTTCTTTTAATTTAATTAAATTGTAATTATGCTTAATTTTATGTAATTTTGAGCGTACACCCATGTTTTAGCCCAATTCTATATAAGCATGCAAAGCCAAATTGTAAAGGACCTTTGGTTCACACAACGATCAATAAAATTTCAATTTCCTCTTGAACTCATGGGTGTGTCATGAAGAGAGAGAAGAGAGAGAAAAAAAAGGCCGGTACCCTTCGATAAGGTAAATTTCTCTCTCCTCCCCTCTCTATCATCCCCTCTTCCTCTCTCCTCTCCTCTTCCTCTTCCTCTCTCCTCATCTCTCTCTCCCCTCTCTACTCCCCTCGTTTTCTCTCCTCCTCTCTTTCTCTCTCCTCATCTCTATCTCTCCTCCTCTCTTTCTTTCTCCTCATCTCTATCTCCCCTTCTCTCTCTTCTTCTCATCCCTATCCCTCTATGTCTTCTTCTCATCTTTATCTCTCTTTCTCTCTCTTCTTCTAATCCATATCTCTCTTTCTCTCTCTTCTTCTCATCCCTATCTCTCTTTCTCTCTCTTCCTCTCATCCTTATCTCTCTTTCTCTCTCTTCTTCTCATCTTTATCTCCCTCTTTTCTTCTCATCTTATCTCTCTTTCTGCCCTTCATTTAACACAGTCAATGAAGCCTAATGCCAACTACACCCTCTCTCTCTTCACATTGAACGCAGTCGGTGAAGCTTAGTGTCGACTGCATCGTTGATCTCTTCTCTGTCCAACACAGTCGGTGAAGCCTAGCGTCGACTGCATCTTCTCTCTCTTCTTTGTCTAGCACAGTTTGTAACTCTCAGCTCCGTCTGTGTTTTTCTCGCTTCCCTCATATTCTTTTTTTTCTTTCTATCTCTTTTCACTCCTTCTTTCTTTTCTCTTCCTCTCTTCTCTTACTCTTCTCATGTTTTTTCTTTATGATATGTGTTATTTCTGTTATTCTTTTGTTTTATTAAATAGGGGTTGAGATTAGCCTATCATGGTAGTCTTGTCGTCTAGCTGTAATGTTGTTGTTCCAGACTTATTGTGCTCGCTTTATTGCCACAACAGACTAACTATCATGTATAGCTAGTCAGTATCGGTATTGATGCCTAGTATTAATCTTGTTGAGTTGGTCTGAGTTATTGAGCCTGTTTTATTACAACGTTAGGCTAATTACTCAGCTTAGTCACTGTGTTGATCTCCCCACCTGGTCAAATTCTTCACTCCCCCATCTTTCTTCTCTCATTCTTCTCTTCTTCTTTTTAATGTGCATGCTTGTGTACGTTCACGAAAGGGGCAAGGTGCGGTCTGCAGCAAACAGGAGAATACAAGCCAAGGGAGGTGATTATAAACCAATTTTATTACTGGGGGGCTTTCTTCGTGATCCAAGAGGGCACCCCCGTGAGATTCTCATCGATTGGTAATACCTACCATTTTTTTCAAACGAGATTCCCAAGAGAGCGATCTCAAAAGTCTAAAGTCTCCCTGAAACCCGAGACGCGTGCCGCCTGATCATCCAGATCCGAAGGGAGAGATCGAGGCACCTAACCAGTTAGATGCCTTGATCTCACCCCTAGATCTAGATGATCTAGTGGCACGTGTCGTGGGTTTCAAGGAAAACCTGGGATTTAAGACCGCTCTCTCAGAAACCTTGTTAAGAAACAAGGGTTGGTAACCAACAGGTGAGAGAGGAATTTGATATGAGGCAAGATGCACGTCACTTGGATCTGTGACTCACTCGGGCTAACCCACACGAGCACCCTCTTAGATTACAACGGAAAGCCCCTCAGTCCTATGACTGGTTTGAAATTACCTCCCTTAACATGTACTCTCTTATTTATGCAATCACACACACATAGTTAATTTACAAGACAAGTGGGTCAAGGGACCCCACCTTGTCTTTGGATGAATGCACACATGCGAGCAGATTCAAAAGAACAAAGGGAAGAATAATGAGATGAATATTGGAGAGATAAAAAGAGAAGGAAGAAATAAAATAGAGGAACGAGAAGAGAAGAAAGAAAAATTTGACCAAGTGGCTAGACTGACACAGTGGTTAGACCAGTATGGTGACTGACTTGACGTGGTAGTAAGACGAACATGGTGACATAGATTGGCATGACGGCTTAACTACTCGATGACAGAATCAATACCGACCGGCCTGGTACAATGACTAATCCAACGTGGAAGCAAGACGGGCTTGGTAACTCTGATCAGCACAATGGCTAAATTGGTCAATGACAAGATCGCCATGACAGAGCTAGACGTAGCCTATCCCTTGGTCAAATGAGAGAAGAAGAGAGAGAAGGAGAAAATAATGAAATAAGAATAAAGAAAAAAGAGAGAGAAAGAGAAGAAGAAAACATAAGAGTAAGGAAGAGGAAAGAGAGAAAAGAAGAGAGAGGACAGAAGAGAGAAAGAAGAGCAGAGAAAAAATAAAGAAGAGAGAAGAAATAAGAGAGAGAAAAGAGAAGGAAGAAGAGAGAGAAGGGAGAAGAAGAAGGGAAGAGGAAAGCATAATAGAGAGAAGAGGAAGAGAAGAAGGAACAGTGAAGAGAGAAGGAAGGAGAAGAAAGAGAAGAAAGAAAGAGAGATGAAAAATAAGAGAAAAGAGACATGGACGACGATGGGGTTCTGCCATCCATGACAAAGGATAGAAAAGGGGAAGGAGAGAAGAAACATGGATGGTAATGGGCTTCACCATTCATGGTAGGAGAGAGAAAGAGGGAAGGGGAGAAGAAACATGGACGGTGATAGGTTCCACCGTCCATGACAAAAGAGAGAGTAAGAGAGAACATGGATGGCAATGGGTTCCACCGCCCATGATAGAGGAGAAAGAGACAGGAGAGAGAAAACAATGGACACACTCAGCTATAGGCATCGCCATGCATGTTAGAAGAGACTCAAACATGACCCGCCCCTCCACTTAGGATACGGTCGAGCTCTGTGGCTTTGTCAGAGGATAAGAGAATAAATGTCATATGCGGCAAAGAGGCTTGACCCACCACTCGCTGTGTTCATTCCAAGAGATCATAAGAGAAGGAGAATGTCATGCTCGACGATGGGTACTACCACGCATGACAAGGGAGGAGAGAGAAAAAAAATAATAGAGAGAAAAAGAATATGGGAGAGTGAAGAAAAGGAAAGAAGGAAGAGAGTGAGGAGAGAGTAGAGAGAAACATGAAGAAAGCAAGAGAGGGATTAAGAAAGAAGAGAGAGAAAGAAAGTAGAGAGATAGAGAAAGAAGAGATTAGGAAAGACAGGAGAGAAGATTAGGAAAGAGAGATAAGGAAGGAAGAGAGATAGAAAGGAAATATTAAGAAAGAGAGACAATGAGACTATTTGAGGACATTTTTCAGCACCTTGGTCTCTGATGCGGAATAAAGAGAAAGCAGTTCAATAAAGCCTAATACACAGTGAAATTCTCGATAGTCTCAAAACTATCCTAGTATGGGTGAAAATATTCTTGGACTTCAAAAGGCCACTTGTCAAATTTTATCACAATCTGACATGCTTAAGGCAGTGCAGACAAATAAACAATTTGGAAAAATCAGCCGCTAGCACTCTGAAACGGACCCCGTAACTAGCACTCTATTTTCAGATTGTCAAATTGCTATGGGATCACCGCCATTGGATCTGGCATGGTCGAAAGTCCTTATGGGTCAAGTTTCGGCTTAATCGGGCACTCTAGGACAAAATTATGGGTAAAATATCGAGAAGGGGCAGGCCACACACTATTCCCGTGCGCCCTCCTTGCACCAAATCACCATTAAAGGTGACTATTTGTATAGTCTTGGGCAGTGACTTTCGGGGGCCATATCTCATTCGTCTCTAGTCGAATCATACTCAAATTTTGTGAGCATGTTCATCTCGTCAAGACGAGAATTTCAATATGTGGCAAACCTTGTGATGATGGCCGAGCATAGATAAAAGGTAGAGAGAAGTTGCTTATCCGTGAATAAAGTTGCAGGAAAATCAGTAGCGACATGCCTCTCTCGAGTAGACAAATCACGACGCTCGCAGATCAAATTAACATGAGATTAGTTCCATCGTGTGCGTAAGGTCTAGGGCTATCTCTGGTCAGCACCCTGTATATGATGAATGGTCAGATTTCACACGCAAAACCAACAAAGTGATTGAAAATTTTGGCACCGAAATTTCAGATTTCTATCAAAACTCTAAATTTACAAAATCTTCGTCCGGGCACAAAATCGAGCTGTATTTGTTGCAACACGATCATAACAGCATGCTTAGTGTGATCCAGTAATGCTATCATGAAAAAAATCAAGGAACAAGCACACTATCGATTTGAACTCTTCAAGATTCATCTAAATTTCAAGTCGCATGATCGTTGCCCAAAAACTCAATCTATGATTCAAAGTTGGTATCAACAAGAAAACAATCATCTCTCAAACAAATGGGCATCAAAGCAACCCCGGATCACCCACAAAAAATCACGCAAGTTCTAGGGCAGCAGCAGGGACTGTTTTGGAATTCCATAAATTGTTTGGCTGGGGCAAAACAATCATTTTGCACCCAATTTTAGAATTTCTTTTAATTCAATTAAATTGTAATTATCATCAATTTTGGTAGTTTTTGGGCATTCACCCATGTCTGGGCCCAATTTTATAAGTACATTTTAAACACAATTGTTAAAAGACCCTTGATTTTTTAATACTCATCAATAAAATTTGGGAGTTTTCACATTCAAATTGTGGGCACGTCTTGGAGAGATAGAGGAGAGAGAATAAAAAGGTGTGGTATTCTTTTGACGAAGGTAATTTTCTCTCTCCTCCTCTCATCTCTCTTTCTCTCTGCTCCTCTCGTCTCTCTCATTCTCTCTCCACCTTTCATCTCTCTTTTTCTCTCTCTTCATCTCTCTCTCTCCGTCTCTCTCCTCTCATCTATATCTTTTTTTCCTATTTTGTCTCTGATCTTCTTTATCCACTTTCCTTCTTTTTCTTTGTCTTTCTTTTCTCTTTCTTATCTTTCCTACTCTCTCTGTTCCCTCTCCTTCCTCTATATTCTTGCATGTCAGAGTCTATCACCTGGCAGGATGTCTTCTTGCTTCATCATCGTCGATATCTTCTCTCTCTTCTCTCAGTCCCCTATCATGGATGATAAAAGCTCATTGCCACCCATGTTTTCTCTCTCTTTTTAAATATGTGTTACGGACTGCGGAAGCTCATCACCGCTCATGTCTGCTCTCTCTTCTTACCCTCCTGTCGTGGACGGCGGAAGCTCATCGTCACCCATGTCTTCTCTCTCTTCTTACCCTCCTGTCTTCTCTCTCTTCTTACCCTCCATGTTCTTTCCTATCTTCTCTTTCATCGCCATCCATGATCCCACGCTCTCTTCTCTCTCTCTCTCTCTTTCATTCTCTTCCTTCTTTCCTTCCTCTCCCTCTTCTTCTTTTCTCTCACATTGGTCATCTCGTCTTCTTCTCACATGCAGGACATCGGTAGTACTGTGCACGTCTCTCTTCCTCTCTCTTCTTCCTTCTCTTTCTCTCGTTTGACTAAGAGAGGCTGAGACAAACATTGTCATGGTAGTCTCGTCATCTAGCAGTATTGTCGTTGAGCCAGTCTTAGTTACCATGCCCACATTACTGCCACGATAGGCTAGCCATTATGGCAGGCCGACCGATGATTATTCTTTCATCGAGTAGTATTTATGTTGTGCTGATCTAGTTACCATGTGTTGGAAGATATTTTTCATCATCATGGGTCCCCGATGTAGAAGAAAGGGGAGAAGCCGATCAATAAAGCCTAATATATAGTGGAAATTTTGACAATCTCATAATGACCCCAGAACTGGTCAAGATCTTCATAAACACTTCAAAATGCCACTTGCTAAGTTTCTTCGCAAGCTGACTTGTCTAAGGCAGTGCAGATCAAGAAACAATTTCTGTAAATTCAACCTCTAGCACCCTGAAACAGACCCTATAACTATAATTATATTTTTGGTGTCACAATTTGTTGTGGGACCACCTTCATTAGATCCGACACTGGTGAAAACCCCCAGGGGTCCAATTTCAGCGTAAACAAACATCCCAATAAGAAGTTATAGAAAAAATACCAAAACAAATGGAGCCGCACACTATTCCCGTGCGGCCACACTACAACTAAGCTCCATTAAAGGGACAGTCATTAATGGTGACTTTCAACGCTCATATATCACCCGTATCACGTTAGATCATGCTTAAATTTTGTGAGCATGTTCGTCTCATCATGACGAACATTTTGATATGTGGCACGCCCTGTGACGACGCCCGAGTGCGAAGTAACGTTAGAGAGAAGTTGATGATCCGTGAGAAAGTTACAGGAAAATTAGCAGCGTCACGCCTCGCTCGAGTGGCCAAATCATACCGCTCGCGAACCAAGTCATTGTGAAACCAATTCCTTCCATCGTGTGCGTAAGGTCCATGGTTATCACTGGCCCGAACCACGTATTCGATGAACGGTTGGATTTTGTACACGAAGTCGGTGAAGTGACTGTAAATTTCAGTGCCAGAATTCCAGATTATGACCAAAATTCCAAAGTTGCAAAATCCTCATCCCGACACGAAGGCACGTGATCATGACGGCATTCTCAGTGTGATCTATCAAAGAAATCACAGGGAAACAGCAAGGAATGAGCACACTATCGATTCGAAGAATACGAGATCCATAAAAAATTCAAGTTGCATGAGTGTGGCTTAAAAACACGATCCGTAGCTTGAAGTTGGTATCAATTTGATCACCATGCCAAGCCCTACAAGAAGACAATCATCTTTCGATGAAACAGGCACCAAAGCAACCTCGGATCATCCATGGAAGATCACACAGGTTCTAGAGCAGGTCCCTTACAATGATACCTTGGACCTTTCAAAACCCTCGACTTCACAGCACTAAGAAGTCTACCATGAATGCAGCAGGCTCAAGTCCCTGAAGCGTGAGGCAGTGCACCAAGCTAGGGCTCCTCATCTGCCCGATAGGATTGTCCAAGCACCCCCGGGAGATCCAGAAAGAGACGAGCACCCAGGTCAGCTTGCTGAAGGAATCGTATTCCTCAGCCACCAGTCGAGGAAGAATTTCTCTAGTCCCTTCCTCCACTACCGACCTTACAGGACTTCCTTCCAGGTGCAACTCACCTCATCCCTTCCTGCAAACAAGCTAACATCCCAGAGCCATCAACGACTCGAGATTCGTCCAATATGGGTGATGACACTAAAAGCACAATGGTCAAAGCTGGGGCAAGACTTAAAATATCCTCTCACATGTCCAATCTTGACGATGACGTAAAAAGCTACCCAGAACATTCTAACTCTTCTTCACCTCCCTCCTCTTCTATTTCTTCCACGTGTGTAGATTGACAGTGCCCAAACATCGACACTCTAAACAGAGATTTCGGAGGCACCAACCTCAGTAGGTCATAGCAAGAGCCTAAGAAAGACACTAGCCCAAGCGGCAGGGTTCTTGACAGTCATCGATGCCCTTGTAGCCCAAGCCAAGGCCGAGCAATCTCCAAGCTCCTATTTTCCAAGAGGCCTGTCACATGATCAAGTTCATGAGGAGTCACCCAGCTCGCGGCAAGTACCGAATGACCCTAGTCACGAGGTCATGGACTCCCCGTTCGGGACAAACCCTTTCATTTCTCGATCCTGTCAGAGGTCGAAAATCATCTCCCATACTACGACCCTCCTAGAAGCCGAAATGTCAGGATCATGGGTATGTACGCTCGAGGTTAATGAAAAGCCTTGTGAGTCCCTTAACGAATAGTTGTAAGAACCTTCGGACGAATGGGAAGAAAGTGGTCAGGCCATGACCGATGAGCTTGAAGAGATAAACATAGGAGACGAGGCCGACCTAAGACCAACTTTCATCTCAGCAAAAATGTCCTCAGAAGAGAAAGAAAGGTATATTTCCCTCCTCCTTGCAAATCGGGACGTCTTCGCTTGGAATTATCATGAGACGCTCGGTTTGGACCCTCAAATCATTGTCTATTGTCTTGGTATTGATCCAACCGTCAAATTCGTAAAACATAAATCAACAAGGTTTGGACTCGACCTCGCGATGCAGATCGATGCTGAAGTGAACAAGCTTAGGTAAGCTGGATTCATACGTGAAGTCAAATACTTGAGATGGCCGGCACATGTTGTCCCAATCAAGAAGAAAAATGGCCAAATTAGGGTCTGTATTGACTTTCGCAACCTGAACACTGCCTACCCCAAAGATGACTTCCCTCTTTCATTCACCGAGATGCTAGTTGACTCCACAGCTCACTGCCAAATCTTCTCCTTTATGGATGGGTATTCTGGTTATAATCAAATCAAGATGGCACCAGAAGATGAAGAGGCCACTGCATTCTTGTCCCCAAAAGGTATCTTTTGCTACACTGTAATGCTTTCGGGTTAAAGAACGCCGGTGCCACGTACCAGCGAGCCCTGACGACCATCTTCAAGGATGTGATCCACAAGGAGGTCGAGTGCTATGTGGATGATGTGGTGGTGAAATTTGAATCAAAAGACGCCCACATGCAAGACCATAAAAAGGTATTTGAACAGTTGCGGTGCCACCATCTCAAGATGAATCCCTTAAAATGCGCTTTTGGCGTACGCTCAGGAAATTCTTAAGGTTCATCATGAGGTACCGTGCGCTTGAGATCAAGCCGATTAAAATTAAGGCAATTTAGGACATACCACCACCTACAACCCTCCATGAGCTACGGTCTCTCCAAGGATAGCTGGCCTACATTCGAAGGTTCATCTCAAACCTTTGAAGATGGTATAGGCCCTTTTCACACATCCTGAAGAAGGATACTCCCTTTATATGGGATGATTCGTGCCAAGATGCACTCGATGACATCAAGCTATACCTGTTGAATCCCCCAGTGCTCTCTGCACCAATGTTAGGAATGCCTCTCATCCTATACGTGACTGCTCTTGATGAGTCACTTGGGGCACTCCTAGTGTAGAACAATGATGGGGGGAAAGAAACAGCGCTCTATTATCTCATCAATAGGATGCAGGGAGCCGAGAAGAATTATCCTCCCATCGAAAAGATGTGCCTAGCCTTGATCTTTATAGTACAAAAGCTTTGCCATTACTTACTCACTCACGAGGTCAAGCTAATCTCGAAGACGAACTTGGTCAAGTTCCTTATGACCCGGCCATGCCTATCAAGATGCTTGACCAAGTGGGCATTTATTATTGATAAAGGGGGTGCCGAAGTCGTGTTCCTAACTCCCAACGGTGGAACGATCCATCTATCCTTCTCACTTGCACATGCATTTTGTCATAATGAGGCTGAATATCAAGCCCTCATAATCGGATTGGAGATAGCCCAGGAGCTAGACCTGGAGCAGCTAAACATCTTCGGCAACTCTGAGCTGGTCATCCGATAGCTTTTGGGAATATATGACATAAGGAGGGATACTCTGAAGGCTTATCATGACATGGCCAAATCTTATATGGCCCAGTTAGATGATTTCTCCTTGAGTCATATCCCTAGAAGGCTAAATTCGCATGCCAATGCACTCTCAAAGCTTGGGGCCACCATTCAATTGTCTTCATCAAGGCCCACGCCTGTCAGGGTAACATAATGGAGACATTTCAACTTGAGGACTAAAGTTGATGCATATGATGAGAGAGATATCTTCCCTGAATGCCCGTCTTATCCATTCAGAGCACTCCTTGCAGCTAAGGATGTCATTAAGGCAGAGCAGGAAATAACTGGAGGTAAAGAACCCAGGAACGAGAAGCAAGAGCCTGAATTCTTTGACCCGATGTTTGCAGAGGTTGAACAAGTGGAAGGCTGGAGGGAGCCTATCATGAACTTCATAAAGCATGGAAGGCTACCTAAGGATCAGGCAGAACACAATGGCATACGAATCATGTCTACCAAGTGCACCCTTCTCGATGGAGATGTTCTTTTTCGCCAATCATTTGAAAGAATTCTCCTCAGATGCGTCGAGACACAAGAAGCAAGCAAAGTACTTGAAGAAGTGTATTTAGGTATATGCGGGCTACATCAGTCCGGCCCTAAGCTCTATGAGCGCATACGCAGACTTGGCTATTATTGGCCTTCAATGGTGGCTGACGCCCAAAACTATGATTAAAGATGCCAATATGTCAAATTCCCTCAAGCCTCATTCATGTACCCCCGAATCCTCTCCATCATACAGTGACATCATGGCCCTTTTCCCAGTGGGGTATGGATATTGTGGGACCCATTGACCCTCCTTCCATCTTTGGTCATGCCTTCATTCTATCAGTGACAGATTACTTTTCCAAATGGGCTGAAGTGGTCTGTCTCAAGGAGGTTCCAGGGACCACTATGGCCAACTTCATGCGTCACCACATCACATACCGGTTCGGGGTTCCAGACCGAATAATCACTGATTCTGATCGTTAGTCAAGACGTCATCATGTTGATTGCTTAGTCAAGCAGTTCATTTTCGAGTGGAAATACTCAACCATGTAATACCCTTGAGCTAATGGTTTAGCTGAGGTGTTCAACAAAACCATGCGGAGCGCTCTGGATGTCAGTTTTGACGTAAAGGAAGAATTGGCATGAGAAGCTTCCTAACGCTCTGTGGGCCTATCGCACCACCATTTAAAATACTACAAACTCTACTCCTTATTCCCTGGTCTATGGAGGTGAGGCAGTTTTCCCCCTTGAGATTCAAATACCCTCACTCTGTGTCACTATACATCAGGGATTGACTGAAGATGAGAGGGTCAAGTTCTATTACCCAGAGTTTGATGCCCTTGACAAAAAAATACTAAAGGCCCTGCAGAACCTCGATCTCAATCAAGGAAGAATGAAGAGAGCCTTTGAGGTTTGCTCATTCGCTCATGGGGATCTAATCTTAACATTCCTCATTGTCATGCATGGGCATCGCAAAGGAAAGTTCGAACCTAAGTGGGAAGGTCCATTCATAATCAAGAAGGTCACACTAAACGGGGCTTATATACTAGCAAACTTTGGTGGAGAAGAGGCGATGCACCCTATCAATGGCCGGTATTTAAAAAAGCATTATACCTGACATATCCCTAAAATGCGGTGCATGCAGGAAAAAGAAAAAAATGGAGAAAAGGATCACTAAGTCGTCACGATGGAAGTTCATTTCTTTTATTGCATTAGAAAAAGTTACAAGTTACAATCAAAAGCCTGCTATTAAGGAAGTTACAAAGCTCTTGCATTTGAGGATAAGAGAACAGTTACAGGCCAAAAAGAAACACCCTCATCATGAAGAAGAAGCAAAACCACTTGCAGGTCTGCTTCAATTCATTTGTAGGATTCTCAAAGAGGATGGTTACAGGCAAAAGGAAGAGGCCAACCATTTCTTAGTCAGCTTCAATTCTTCTGACATACAAAGCAGACTTCTCTGGCAAGGAACTGGCCCATGATGGATTCCCTTCCTCCAAAACAACATGGACTTCACTGTTATGTTAGAGGACTTGGCTTACAACAGACCACAGTGACCGGGCTTTCTCTTTTCCATCACTCTTGGCCCCCCACAAGACATCGTCGTTGGTCATCGCCGCACATAACCAACGCCGTGCGCAACCATCGCCATCTGCAACTCAATCTCGCATTCTACCATCACCTTGAGTAGACCAACACTATGCACGACCATTGACACGATCGACATGCTACCGAGCATGGTTGTGGCCGCGAGCAACTGAACATCACGCGAAGGAACCAATGCATGCGACTTAATGTCGTGCAGGCCCTAATCGTGCTCCGGTTCCCACTGTCCCCAATTCTCAGGGGGCATTAACCCTCGTGCCTCTTTCGTTTCCCCAACCGTCACCCCTCTGTGTTGGTCCACCTTTTCACAACCCTTCGTCTCCTCGACAGTTTCACCCCTATGACGCCTTGGGCTCTTACCAGAATTTCCTCTTCTCACCGAGAACTCACCCATGTTCACCAGAAAACCCTTACGCGCCTTCTACTCACAACCAGAGCTAGTGGAATACAACTGGAGTTCCCACGAAAGCTCCCCTATGACCTTGCGAATTTACCTTCTCCCTTCTTCGCACTTTTGCAGCATCACAACTCACCAGAATTTCACTGAGTTTTCGGTGAGCCAACCGCTGCTCGTCCATCTTCTCTCTTGGTAACCAGAGGATTGACAAAGGCCCTCCAGTAGCCGTAGAACTACCAGAAAGCACTAGAACTTTGGCAGGAGCACCACTGCGACTCTTGCAGTTTTACTAGAAAAGCCTCGGCAAAACTTTGAGTAGCCCCTGTTTCCTTCTCAGAAGTCCTTGGCACCCTCTGAAAACACTCTCGAGCACGTTGCGAAGCCCCACGACCTGATCAACCTCGCAAGCACAATCCTGAAGGCCGGAATGCTGCGAATATTGGTTGGGAAACTCTTATTGGAAGTCCCTTGGTGGAAGCCCCGACTCTCTCTCTCTCTCTAAAAACTCTTTTCACCTTTTTATATTTTGATAAAATAGTGAAATGGTGTTTTTTCCCCATTTTATACTCAGCAATATCTCGAAATGCCCCTTACATGTTCAAAATGACAACCCAATCCTGCGCTCAAGATGATGATAAGTCCAGGTCGGGGCGGGTCAAGCTTGAGACCCGAATGCGAGCCCAATGGTTCCTATGAATCTTGAGCTCGTTGCTGATGCCATGCTTTATCGTCACGTTCTCCGTTAAAGGGGCAAGCACCACACGCTTCACAAGGGATTAACGTCTTGCGCTCCATCTAGAGACTAACACCGCATGCTTCGCAAGGGCTTAACGACGTGCGCTCCATCAAGAGACTAGCACCGTGCACCTTATCAAGGAACTGTTGCCATGCTCTCCATTGAGGATCTGTCGTCACGTGCTCCAAGGACCTAGCGCCATGTGCACTTCATCAACAGACTAATGTTGCGAACGCCATCCAAGACGTAGTGATGTGTGCATGCTATGGCACTCCCATCTGGACTATCGTTCTGCCTCCTTAAGAAGTCCAATCTTCTGTGATGGCTCTTCACCCCATGGAGACATGTTTCCTTACCACACAATGGTCTGTGCTGCATGACCTTAGACTACACAGCCATGATCTGTGCTGCGTGACGTTAAACTGCACAGCCCTGGTCCGTGCCGCACGACCATAAACTGCACAGCCATGGTCTAGATGCACGACCCTAAACTCCAGAGTCCAAACTATATGACCTTAAACTATAGCGGAGGTCTAGTTGCATGACCTTAAACTGCATGATCCTAGCAACAGGACTTAAAATTGCATGGCAATGGTCTGAGTCACAAGAACATAAAACTATTATGCACATAGTCCATTCACATGACTTTAAGCTAGAAATGGACGTCACTATCCCCAGTGTGCTTACCACTCTGCTCCCTATTGTAATTTCCAGTGGAGCTGCATACAGGCCACTGTCCCTCATCCCCAATAAGAGTCACATCCATATTGCAGCCCATTATTCCCGTGGAGTCGTGCTTACACCTTTCAGCCCCAATGGGTCTCTTTCACACCAACATCCCCAGTAGGAGTCACAGCCTATTGTGACCTACGATCCCCAGGGGGTTAGGGTCATGCTTATCTTTTCAATCCCCAACGGGGTTGCAGCTGTGCTCTGGCCCATCAATCTTAGCAGAGGTACATGCATACCATTACTCATTATCCCCATGGCGTCACACTCGCCTTTCTAATCCCCAGTGAAGTTCGCTTCCGCTTGCCATTCCTCATTGGGCCACCATCGTCATCAAAAGCTCTCTGCTTGTGTATAGCCTTTCAGATTATCATCCACAGACCCATCCTCCATGAAGCTTCTTCCACATGGTGACCCACACAATGGTCTGAACTATACGACCACAAACTGTAGCAGCGGTCTAGTTGCACGACCATAAATTGCATGGTCCTAGCTGCAAGACTTTAAACTTTATATCCATGGTCCAATCTATTTTTCCTTAAACTGTAATGGAGGTCTAATTGCACGACCTTAAAGTGCATGGTCCTAGCTGTAGGACTTCAAATTGCATACCCATGATCCAAGCTATATGACCTTAAACCATAGAGCATGTCCTGGTCGAATGACGTTAAACTGCTTTGCACAGGTCCAGAAGGCATGACCTTAAAGATGCCCCCTCATATGCGCACACGCCCTTTACGTGCATCTTCACGCACTCCTTCTCAAACCGACCTGCTCGTGTGAGTGCTCCACCTTTATTGCTTCCCCAGTAAATCCATTCATCTTATCACTATCCATCTTTCCCCAGTGAGTTTCACTCATGCTCACAAAATGGCGAACTATTCCACCATCCATAATCGCCATCAGCTAGTGGGTCATCATTTTTCACTCACCATTCATACATCATCAATCTTTCCTAAGTAGCCTCCTGTTATCTTTACAAAGTGAGTCAAAACCACCACCATACTCACTCCATGGCCTCCACAGACTCTCATGCATCACCACCATGGTCTAGCTATATGACCCTAAACTATAGTGCACGTCCTAACTGTATGACGTTAAAAGGCTTCACACATGTCCCGAAGGCATGACCTTAAACACGCCTTAACAAAAATAACGGCCATGGTGTATACCTAGATAAGGGAATTCCGTTTGTAAAAATGATGGACGAGCATGGTCACAAAACCATGAGTAAAAGAATTGTGTGAAAATAAAACCTGGGCACGGTGAACTCCCAAAAGGGTACCGTGAGAAAAAACAGATGAAAAGGGTAGACATGACGGTGAGGTCATGGGTAAAAGAGCCCCAAATAAAAAAGTTGGTGAAATCCGTCTCTACGGCGCCGCTTCCCAAGTTTGACAAAAATCCGCAAAGGACGCTTGGACTAGTAAATAGGTTGGTGCAATACTCGCCTCACCAGGAGGTGCCTGCCCACATTCAAAGAAAAAAAGTTCTTGTGTGACAATACTAGGGTCAAAAAATACAAACATCAAGCAAGATTCCGACAGCCTGAGTCCATTTATAAAAAGGACCCGAAAAAAAAAAAACTCGCCTAGAAAGCAAGACAAGTTTCATGAGGAAGAACACTACTCCCACAAGGTCATAAAAACACTACAAAAATAACTAAAGACCCCCTGTTCGAACGCATTTTTTAGCACCTTGGTGCCTGATGCGAAATAAAGAGAAAGCAGGTTAATAAAGCTTACAAAACAGTGGAAATTTTGACAACATTAGATATGTCTAAGGCAGTGAACACAAAGAAACAACTTTGGAAAAATTGGCCTCTACTCTGAAATGGACCCTGAACTATTTTCAATGAGTCAAATAGCATAGGGCCACCACCATTAGATCCGGCACAATAAAAAACCCATGTGGGTCAAGTTTTAGCTTAATAGGGCACTCCAGGACAAAGTTATGGGCAAAATATCGAAAAGGGGTAGGCAGCACACTATTCCTACGTGTCCACCCTACACCAAAACACAATTAAAGGTGGATGTTTTTATAGTCACAGACAGTGACTTTCGGGGCCTATATCTCACTCGTTCTAAGTCAGATCACGCTCAAATTTTGTGTGCATATTTGCCTCATCAAGACAAGGGTTTCGATAAGTAGTACACCCCGTGACGGTGCCTGAGCAGGGAGGAAAACTAGAAAGAAGTTGCTGATGCGTGAAGAAAATTACAGAAACTTCAACAGCAGCATGCCTCACTCGAGCGGCCAAATCATGACCCTCTCTACACGATCGACACGAAAACAATTGCATTATGGGCGTAAGGTTTGAGGCTATCTCTGGTCTGAACCTCGCATATGGTCAACAGTTGGATTTCACACAGAGGCATCAAATCTATTGTAAATTCCAGCTGCCGAATTTCAAGGGTCTTGCAAAAAACTCAAGACGACAAAATCTTCATCTGGACACGAAATTAAGCCGTGTTTGTTGCAACGTGATCGTGACGGCATGCTCAATGTGATTCAATAAAAAAGTGGAAGAAAAACATTATGGAACGAGAACATAATTGATTTAAAGTTTTCAGGTTTCATCCCAAATTCAAGTCACATGATCATGGCTCAAAAACATGATTCATGGCTCAAAATTGCTATCAAATTGATCGCCATGACGATCCCTACAAGAAAACAGTTATATTTTGATTAAACAACATCACAACAACCTCAGATTTGTCATGGAAGATCACAAAAGTTCTCGGGCAGCAACAGGGACTGTTTTGAAACACCACACATTGTCAGGCAGAGGGAAAACAGTCATTTTGGACCCATTTTTAGAATTTATTTTTATTCAATTTGATTGTAATTATATTCAATTTTAGGTAGTTTTTGGGCATCCACTTATGTTGGGCTCAATTCTTTGCAAACATGCAAATTTCGCTTATTGCTTGAGTACGTGGGTGTGTCACGGAGAGAGAGAGGAGAGAGAAGAAAAGGGTCAGTACCCTTCGACAAGGTAATTTTATCTCTCCTCCTATTCTGTCTCTCCTCCTCTTTTCCCTCTTTTCCCTCTTTTCCCTCTTTTCCCTCTTTTCTCTCTCCTCTCTACTTTTCTCTCTCCTCCCCTCTTTCTCTCTCCTCTTTCTCATCTCTATCTTTCTCTCTCTCATCTTTTTAATCTCTATCTTTCTTTCTCTCTCTTATTTTATTCTTTATCTCTTTCTTTCTCTTCCTCCTCTAGTTTATCATGTCCCTCATTCCCTACTTCTCTTTCTCCATTCACGCAGGATGGACCTATCGCCTGGTGTGATGCCTTCCTGCTCTTAAGACATGAACAATGAGCCAGGCCTTCGCCTAACCGAGGCAAGCCTAGCACCGGTCGGGTTTCTTTCTCTCTTTTCTTTTCTTATGTTCTGTCACAATCGGCAAAGCCTAACACCTGTTGGGTTCCTCTCTTTTTCTTCTCCTTCAGCACAGCCGACGCAAGCCTATCATCGGCTGGGTTTTCTCTCTCTTTCTTCTCTTCTCTCACAATCGGCGCAAGCCTAGCGCCGACTGGGTTTTTTCTCTCTTTCTTCTCTTCTTTCACAATTGGCGCAAGCCTAATACCGGTCGGGTTTCTCTCTCTTTCTTCTCTTCTCTTTTGATCTGTCACAATTAGTGCAAGCCTAGTGCTGGATGGGTCCTCTCATTTTCTTCTCCTTTGTCATAGCCGGCACAAGCCTATCGCCGATTGGTTTTCTCCCTCTTTCTTTTCTTATTTCACAGCCGGCGGAAGCCATCGCCGACTGAGCTTTCCCTCTCCTCTTTCTTATGACACAGCTAACACAAGCCCCTTGCCGCCTGCATGCTTTCTCTCTCCTCTTTCTTTATTTCACATCTAAGTTTCCTCTCTCCTCTCATTTCCATAGGTGTCCTCCTCCTCCTTTCCTTCCCTTCTCTCTCCTTATTCTCTCATGATTTTCTATCCTACTCTGGTTCTTCTTCTCTTTTATCGTCTTCTTTTCTCTCTCCTCATCTCACTCTTCTTTTCTTTCTCTCTCTGATCTCTCTTCTTTCTTTTACTCTCTCCTTTGTTCAAGAATGGTTGAGATTGGCCTTCAATGATAGTCACGTCGTTTAACTGTATTGTTGTTGTGCCGGTCATAGTTACTGTGCCCGCTTTATTGTCACGACAGACAAGTCATTGTGTCTAGCTGTTGGTATTGGTACCGTCGTCTAATAGTAAATTTGATGAGCCGGTCTGAGCTACCATGCCCCTTTTACTACCACGACAGGTCAATTACCTACTAGTCAGGTCATTGTGTCAGTCTCACCACTCGATCGAATTCTTCTAACCCCAATCTTCATTTTCCCAGTCTTCTCATCCTTTGAATGTGCACGACTGTGTACATTCACCTGAAGGCAAGGTGTAGTCCTTTGACCCACCTGTCTTGTAACGTTTTTCATATGTGTGTGATTGAAGAAATAGGAAAATACAAGCCAAGGGAGGCTATTTCGAACCAGTTTTACTACTGGGGGGCTTTCTTCGTGATCTAAGAGAGCGCCCACATGAGCCAGCCCGAGTACTTCTCGAGCCCACCTTAAATTCCTCTCTCATCCGTTTGTTATACCTGCCCTTGTTCTCGAACAAGGTCCCCGAGAGAGCGATCTCAAAGTCCCAGATCTCCTTAAAACCCTAGACACATGCCGCCCTATCATCCTGATCTGGAGGGTAAGTTGGGACATCAAACCAGCTTGGTGACTCCACTGGGGACTTACTCCCCCTTAATTGGATCGTACTTGTTTGACTAAGTTTCACTTTTTATTTTCTCTGTCTGCACTTATGGCTGCTGGGTTCTATAACCCATTCATCCGGATCAGGGATTCACCCCAGGGAAAAAGTTCCTCTAACTTCGTTCCCAACCCTTTTTTTGAGCAAAGATCCTAGGTCTAGCTTCTAGGTCTTAACCTGGATTGGCGTGAGGAGGGACCTAACTCCCCATCTCCTCGCTCTGGTGGAACTTCCACCAAGGCGCCTTGCAGCGGCAACACATTTGTTGTCGCGCACGGCATCTACCCTGCCACCGGCAAGCTACTTGTAGGTTGTATTGCTGAGGTAAGCCGAAAGGCTGCCCAGTCCCTCTTTACAAAAGGCAAACAAGTTCTCGTTGCTCTGGTGGGTCACCGCAAGGCTACCCACCACTTTCCTGCACCACCACAAGTCTCTATCCCTAGAAGCTCAACACATCGATGCAGAGACCTTACGGCCTCCACCCCTCGCACATACCATAATGCTCGTGGGCTACCCACTCGAATCATACCTCAGGGCAACCCTTTCATCACCTTGAGTTAGCGGCCAGGATCAGACCTCCCAAGGCCAGGTTCTACAAACGCTACTCATATGCATCCCACTGCTCGGGGGAACGCCATCAATGCACCAACCCTACTGCACAGGAGACGATCTTTTCATTCTCCTACTCAGCACACACAAGCATACCCTGTAAGGGGTAGGCCTCCACCTGTTCTCTTGCAAACACTTGCTCACGGTTCTCGGCCTCCTAAGGCCAGACCACTTGCTCGAGCCCTGGTTGACCCCTAGGTCACCCGTGATCCGTCTTCAAGGGTGCACATGCGCTGCCATTTTAGACAGCCCCTTGCCATCAACACAGATGTTCTCATGGGTCAACTCTGCTCTAGCCTGCCCCTTCTTCTTTGAGCAAGCACCTTCATCCATGGTACTTGAAGAACTTCCCCAAGAGCACCATCCTGAACCAGCCTCGTCACTTCAGTCGCTTCTCTGCAGCCCACAAGAGAGCTCGGGCCAAAGACCTTACAGTAGATCAAGTCCTTCATCATCCCCGGCCCAAGATGACTCCAGTCCCTGACCCTCATCCTTTGCCACACCTGATGGAGACAACTCTCTCTTGTGTAAGAAGAGCTAACCAACCATAGGCCCGATCATAGTTTTGGCGCGAGGTCCATCAAAACTAAACGCAATAGTGGTCTGCGAATTCTCACCAAGCTAGTGACCAAGGTAGTCGGGGTAACCAGCTCTAATGACTCTTATCGCCTGAACCCCTTCTACCATCTTCAGATGTCGAAGCCTGAAGAAGAGCTCCATGAGCCCTGCATTGTGGTTAACGTTGTAGAAGACGACCCAGGCCCTCAGTAGCCACGGTCCGAAGACCGTCGAGAACCGATCCTCACGCAATTGGTATACAAAATTCGAGTTCAGGCAGGTCATGCTGGCCCCATTCTAGCCGATCTACCGAGTGCGACCAGTCAAGTTCGCAAGTCCTCAACTACAACTAAGGCTGACCTCCTTGGAGAAACAGTCAGTATGATGGTTATAGACGAACCTGACACACAGGAAGATCGCATGAACAAGTTTGAAGATATGGTGCGTGCAATGATGGAGAAGATTGATCGTATAGATGCTGCACAACAATCAGCTTACCATGAGGTCAATTCCCACCACTCAGCTGGTGCACCTCCAAGGCTGACCCTTCCTTCTGCCTCACCAGACAACTTTGTCCCCCACCCCATCTAACAGGTAGACATAGATGCTATGGTGACCATTAGCTTAAAGAACAAGCAAATTTCGGGGATACAGGGTGCAACGCCTTATGAAAGGCCATACCCTTCCTACATTGACTAGGTCCTGTTTCTCTCAGATTAAAAGAAATGGAAGTTTCCCCTATTCAACGGAACCACGTCCCCAAATCAGCATATCGCCCACTTTCAAAAAAAATGTTGAGAAACAATGGCTGATAGGATACTCCTTCTCCATCAATTTGTTGAAACCCTTGATGGCTTAGCCTTTCAGTGGTATGCTCAACGTCCCCCGAACTCAGTGCATACTTGGGAGGAAATGGAGAAGTTGTTCCACTAGAGCTTCTATGAGGTCGAGAGAGAGGTTCAAACCATCGAGCTTCTCACCCTGACTCAAGACCCCGATGATCCTGTGGACCAGTTCATATCAAGATAGAGAAATTTAGCTGCTCGCCATCCGAATCCCATGCCTCAGAAGGAAGCAGTCCAAACTTGTGTGTGGATCATGCAACCTGAAATTTCTATACACGTCAAGACCTCTAATCCAACTTCCATGTCAGAGCTGATTTCTAAATCAGTCCGCATAGAAAGTCTATCACACCACCACGGCGGGTCACGACAACCGTCTACAAGCTTTGGGAACAACCGGGGTAATGGCAGCTCTCAGACTAAGAACTGAGGCAGTCAGCAAAAAAGAGTGATCAGTGCAGCCATCGCAGTCACTGATCCGAAGAAGGCTCCCTCCCAAACTTTGGACCTCTTCAAAGAGGTAAACCATAGTAAGGACGGCTCCTCATACAGCTAAGCAACGAACAGTCGTACAACCGAGTACCCTCACCAGTGAATCTTAATCGGGATGATTACTTTACCGGGCATAGGAACTGGTCCTGCACTGTTCCGGTTAATATTGGAACATAATATGATCGAGCTTCCAGAAGCTAAGTTCTCTGAACTAGCTGGGCTCGATACTCAGGCAAAAGGAAGGATCAATCACCCCATAGATGACTGCTTCACGCTAAACAATATCATTGAGGCCCTGATTCAGAAGGGTCAGATAAAGCTTGAGGACTTAATGAATGCATTCGAGGTAGCAGAAGCCTCCCATGCAGTAACCGTCCAAGAGGAAGATGAAGCCCCTGGTATCTGTCACGCCTTCTTTGTTACAATGCTTCAGGAAGGTCTAATCACATCGAAATAGGGAAGGCAGCCTAGATGCCTAGCTCAGGGGCCTAAGGACTATTGGAGCCCGTACCATTAGATATGGGGCCACCACTTGTGAGAACGTACCAGTTTTCATGATATATTCGCAAAGAACATACGGGAATGTCAAGCGTTTTACAACGTCCCAGTAAATGATCTCAAATCCACTGCTCCACTGGTGCAAGAGGATCTCCCAACATAAGACCTTCCTAATAATGATTCACACTCTGCTGAACCCTTGACTTCCCAGCCATGGATAGTCCACCATGGGTGAAGCAGACTCAAGTCCTTAAGACAAGAAGCAGTCTGCCAAGCTAGGGCTGTTCACAAGCCTAGTGAGACAAATCAAACAACACCTCATAAAACCAGAAGAAGAGCACTAGGAGTTGCTCCTCGGAGAAACAAGGCTGCTCAACCTCCAATTGAGCAGGAATTTCTTAGGCCCCTTCCCCATTGTCGACTTTGCTAGACTTTATCCCTGACATGATCCTCCTTCCTTCCCATCAAGAAGACGTCCCCGTGTCATCTTCTCTTCAGAGCTTTTCCATTGAGGGTGACAACGTTAAAAGCACTCCCCAACAGTCTAAGCAAGGGAAAGACCTAAAAGACCCCTTGCATATGTTCAATGAGGGGCATATGTTCAATGAGGGTGACGACGGTAAACAAACACCCCAACGGTCTAAGCAAGGGAAAGACCTAAAAGACCCTCTGCTCACATCGAACTCTGTTGATGATGTAAAAAGATGAACAGATCGATCTAATGAGTGGAACGACCTTAAAAGTCCCCCACCTTTTGACCCTTATTGTTACACCCCAAGAATTTACAATACTGATATTCCTGAGATGTGACAGTCAAAACATATATACATCTCTTGATAGGACAAATTTACACTGACGAATTCTTACAAAGTAACAAAAAAAAAGCTTAGACACAACTGCAATATCTTCCAAAGTTGCCCTTGACGAGTACTCAAAATGAAGCCGCAGTTATCCTGAAAAATGTTTACCATAGTTTGATGAGTTTGGCTACTCAGTAAGTGATCATCATAATCCTAAAAATAATCATGGTTGAAAGATATCAATATTTTCCAAAAGGAGATATATTAACAGAAATGCATCAACAGTTTCACTTTCAATAAATGCATAATTAAGTATAATCCGAATAATTGAAATGCATATAACACTTTAACGGTAGTGCATAATTCAAAGGATTTCACAAAATACCCTACTGGCGTCCCAAGTAGGTCACCTATATACCCCATCAGCGTCCTGATGGGTCCACTTAATCCCTATCGGCGTCCCAGATAGGTCCACTTAATCCCTGCAAGTCCACTTATACCTCACCGACGTACCGGATGAGTCCACTTAATCCCTACCGGTATCCCAGATAAGTCCACTTATACCTCACCGGTGAACCGAATGAGTCCACTTGCATACTTAAATTATTTCTAAATCTCTTTAAACATTCGAAAGCAGCAATATCTTGTACTCAACATATCACTGAAATCATTAATATGAATTTCACTTAAACCATTAATAACAATCACTCTCTATAACATTTC
>NW_006497511.1:1130197-1152579 GCF_000471905.2 Amborella trichopoda | reverse complement strand
TTAAAAAGATTACTTTTCAAGATAATGAGGTCGTGTGCGCATAAAATTTATCGCACCTAAAATTCATGATAATAAGCAAAAATAATTATTTCATTTTATTTTTAAAAAGAATGGATTATTTTTCGAGACAATGAGGTCACTTACACATAAAACTGATAAAATAAAGATCCCGGACGGAAATATCACTATTTATTAAAAATAGACTATTTTTCAGGAAGACGATGTCACTTACTTAAAATATTTGAGAGGGAGCTTCCGATAAAAATTCGGCTAGGGAGAGGAGCTCACTGTGTTTCGACCAGAAAGGGAAAGATTTCAGAAGTTTTCTAGGGTGGGAGTCCTCGCCTCTCGTATTTAAACTCTTACGACACCTTATTATAATATTTTATTAAGTGACACCTCATAAACGAGGTGTAACCGTTACTATACCCCTTATATGCTTAAAGCCCACGTCCACTTGATGTGGCAAGGCAGGAGCAAACAAAAGAAACTTAACCAAAAGATTTTGAAAATAGTGATGGTCAGTAAGGACCATCATGCTCATATAGACCATCACTTATTAAGAGTTTCTTTCCTTCCTTTTTATTTTTATTTTTTATTTTTTATTTTTTACTTTTTACTTTTTTAAAAAAAAATTCTAGAATTATTACATTTATCCTTCTTCTTCTACTACTTCTCACCCTTCCTTTTCTCTATCTCCTGCAGGTATGACCTTGAAATGTCCGGACATCGAGGATCTTGACAGAGAATTCGAAGGAATAAACATATGCAGGATGCAACGAAAGCAGTTGAAAAAGACTCTGGCCTAGGCAGCCGGATTCTTAACTGTTGTTGATGCCTTGGCAGCTAAAGCTAAAGTAGAGCCACTTTCTTCAAAGAAGCACAAAAAGTCAATATCGAAGAAACCCCAGTGGCCCATTGAGCCCGACTTTGAGCAGAGACTGAGAGAATCAAGAGGGCAAAACTTCTACTCTCATGAAGCTTGCCCCATGGTACAAGTTTATGAAGTACCATCCAGCGCGTCGTAAAAGCTGCAGTACCCATGTAAAGACCATGTGATTCGTACGAGGACACTTCTCGCCCTATAATCATTGACTCTCAAATGCCCTGTAAACTCCAAATTGAACTCCTGCAGCCTGAGATGTAGTCCATGTTTACGAAGGATCCTGTTGTTCCTCAATTTGGGAAAGATGCAGAAACTATGATCTACCATGGAGCTCTATCGGGGGCGAAGATGTCAGGGTCATGGGTCTTTGCAGTTGAGGTCGATCAAAGGACCTCTGAAAACAACGATGAAGAGTTTCAAGAGTCTCCGGAAGAATGGGAAGAAGGCAGTCAAGCTACCGCTGACAAACTTGAAGAAATAAATTTAGGGGATGAAGCCCACTCTAGGCCTACTTTCATCTCAGCAAATATGTCTCTAGAAGAAATGGAAAATTTCACTACTTTCTTGCGAGCAAGCGAGATGTCTTTGCTTGGCATTACCATGAGATGCCTGGTTTCGACCCTCAAGTCACCGTTCACCGTCTTAGCATCAATCTGACTATGAAACCGGTCAAGCAGAAATGAAGGAGGTTCAGGCCTGACCTTGAAATGCAGATTAGATGTCGAAGTTACCAAACTCAGACAAGCAGGCTTCATTCTTGAAGTACCCGAAATGCTAGCAAATGTTGTTCCAGTCAAGAAGAAGAATGGCCAAATCAAGGTTTGCATTGACTTTTGCGACCTCAATACTGCCTGTCCCAAAAATGACTTGCCGTTGCCATTCACCGAGATGCTTATCGACTCTACGGTCCACTGCTAGATCTTCTCCTTCATGGATGGATGCTCCGGTTATAATCAGCTATGGATGGAGCCCGAAGATGAGGAAGCCGCTGCGTTCTTGACTCCAAAAGGGGTCTTCTATTACACAATGATGCCTTTTGGATTAAAGAATGCTGATGACGGCCATCTTTAAGGAAATGATGCACAAAGAGGTGGAGTGTTCTGTAGATGACTTGATGGTAAAATCCGAGGAGAAAGACTCTCACATGAGAGACCTTGAAAAGGTATTCGAACGATTACGTCTTCATCAACTTAAAATGAACCCACTAAAATGTGCTTTTGGTATGTGTTCGGGAAAGTTCTTGGGGTTCATTGTCAGACATCAAGGGCTTGAAGTTGAGCCGATAAAGATTAAGGCGATCCAAGAAATTTCATCACTAACTACATTGTGTTCTCTTCAAGGATAGCTAACATGCATCCGCAGGCTCATCTCAAATCTCTCAGGCCGATGTAAACCCTTTACACACTTGCTAAAGAAGGATATTCTGATCATTTGGGATGAAGCATGTTAAGCAGCCTTTGATGACATCAAGCAGTATTTGCTCATCATCTAGTACTTTCTACACTAGTGTTAAGAAAACCTCTCATCCTATACATGACTGCTCTGGACGAATCACGATGGAAAAGAAATGACTCTTTATTATCTCTGCCGTGGGATGCAAGGGGCCGAGAAGAATTATCCCCCAATAGAGAAGATGTGCTTGGCTATAATCTTTGCAGTACAAAAACTCCACCATTACTTGCTTGGTCATGAAGTGAAACTCAAATCAAAGCAGATCCTGTAAAGTTTCTCATGACACACCCCTGCTTATCAGGGTGCCTTACTAAATGGGCATTATTGCTGAAGGAATTCAACATCACATATGTCCCCCAAAAGGCCATCAAGGGCCAGGCCTTGGATGCTTTACTTGCGGCACACCCCGTACCCGCAAAATCTCCGTTGTTGGGCCACCTCCCTAATGAAGAACTGTGCTATGCTGACCTTGCTCATGCGTGGGAATTGTACTTTGATGGAGCCTTCCAATCAGATAGAGGAGGCACTAGAGTAGTATTCTTGACTCTGAAAGGAGGAGTATTGCCACTCTCTTTTTCTCAGTATTGCCACTCTCTTTCTCTCTCGCTAAGGCCGGTTCTCATAATGATGCAGAATATCATGCTCTTATATTCGAGTTGGAGATACCTTTCGATCTTGACTTGGAGCAGCTCAAGATCTATGATGACTTTGAGTTGGTTATCCGACAGCTCAAAGGGATCTATGATGTGAGGAAAGACACTCTCAAGCCATATCACGATACTGCAAAATTGTATATGACCCAGTTTGAGGACGTATCCTTGAGTCACATCCCCAGGAGGCTAAACTCGCAAGCTAATACACTTACAATACTCGGGGCTAGAATTCAATTATCCTCATCAGGACCCACGCTTGTATGGGTAGCAGAATGGAGACACATTTGAACTAAGAACCGAGGTAGACATTGATGATGAGAGAAATATCTTCCCTGAGTGCCCTCCTTATCCATTTGGAGCACTTCTATCAACTAAGGAAGTTATTAAGATTGAACAAGAAATGGCATGGAGTCAAGGAGCTAAGGTTCAAAACCAGCAACCCGAGTTCTTTGACCCAATATGCGTGGAAATTGAACAGGTAGAAGATTGGAGAGAGCCCATGACTAGTTTCCTAAGACATGGTAAACTCTTAGAAGATCGTGTCAAGCACAACAGTGTACTTCGAATGTTTATTAAGTATACCCTCCTTGAAAGAGATGCTCTCTTCAGATGGTCATTTGACGGTATTCTTCTTAGATGTGTGGATATGCATGAAGCAAATAAGGTGTTAGAAGAGGTACACTCGAGCATTTGTAGACTACACCAGTCCAGTCCTAAGCTCTATGAATGGATACGCAGATTGGGGTATTATTGGCCTTCCATGATCACTGACTCCTAAAACTATGCTAAAAAGCGCTAGGTATTCCAAATGCATTCAAGCCTTGTTCATCAACCTCCAGAGCCCTTACACCGTACAGTGGCATCATGGCCCTTCTCACAATGAGGTATGGACATTGTGGGGCCTATTGACCCTCCTTCGACAATGGGCCATGTCTTTATTCTAGCTGCAATAGATTATTTCTCTAAGTGGGCTGAGGCGGTCCCCCTTAAGCAAGTTCTTAAGACAACAGTGGCCAACTTCGTCGAACATCACATTATATATCAGTTTGAGGTGCTTGACCAAATTATCCCGAACAATAGGTCCCAATTTCGAAGTCATCATATTGATCGCCTGGTTAACTAGTTTGGTTTTGAATGGAGATAGTCGACTATGTACCACCCTCGGGTGAATGTCTTGGTAGAGGGCTTCAAAAAGACTGTACAACGTTTTATGAAAATCGGTACCAAAGACAAAGAAGAACTAGCATGAGAAGCTTCCCAAAGCACTAGGGGCTTATCGTACTATGACACGAAATGCTACTGATTCCACTCCCTACTCTCTGGTCTATGGGGATGAAGCAATTTTACCTCTTGAAATTCAGATTCCTTCATTATGTGTCGCTATACATCAAAGAATAACCGATGATGAGAGAATCAAACTTTGGTATCAAGAATTTGATGCCCTCAATTAAAAGAGGCTAGATGCTCAACAAAACCTCGAACTCAACTAAGGGAGAATGAAGAGGGCTTTTGACAAGTCAGTCAAAGTCCACTCATTCGCTCGTGGGGATTTAGTTCTGGCCCTCAAGAGGTCAATTATTATGCATGGACGTCATAAAGGGAATTTTGAACCCAAGTGGGAAGGTCCTTTTATAGTCAAAAAAGTCTCACCAAATGGACCTTACATATTAGCACATCCTGATGGAGAGGAGGCAATGCCCGCTATCAATGGGCGATACCTAAAGAAATACTACTCATGATGCATATGCAAAGGAAAGAGACTCAATGCAAAATATGCAAGACAATCCAAAAAAATTCTAACTCTTTTTATTGCCGTAAAAAAGAATTACAAATTACAAGCCCAACATAAGCCCATTATTAAGGAGGTTACATGTCTCTTGTCTCTGAGGAAAAGAGAACAGTTGACATCAAAAGTGTTGCTCTTGCATCTGAGGATAAGAGGACTATTACAAACCAAAATCTGCAGTGTTGCTCTTGCATTTGAGGATAAGAGAACAGTTACACGCCAAAAGAAATGCTTTCCTCATAAAGAAGAAGTAAACCCATAAAAGAATTGCTCTCCTAGAAGAAGAAATCCCACTAAAGAAGCACCCCGATCATGAAGAAGAAGCAAAACCACTTGGAGAGTCAGCTTCAATTCATCTGATGAGTGCCACCAAAGAGGATGGATACAGGCCAAAAGAAGAATCCAACCATTTTCGAGTCAGCTTTAATTCATCTGACATGTAGATCAAATGTATAAAGCAGACTTCTCTACCAAGGAACTGGCCTATGATGGAGAGCACACCCTATTCACAATGGATGCCCTTCCACCAAACAACATGGACTTCACTGTTGCGCTGGAGGACTAGGCTTCCAACGGGCATCATAAGCCAAGCCTTACCACTGGTCATCACCCTTTGTTGACCTAAGTCAGTGTCGTGCAAGAACATCGTCCCACATGGCTCATTGCCGGGTGCAACAATTCCCACACGAGACTCACTGTCGCATGCGAGCCACACCAAGCACATCATGACGCTGACCATACGCTGATGAGCACTGTCTGAGACCAGTGCCGACTGTGTCTTCTAAAGGCTAGCATCAGCTGTGCTGATAACTCCCTGTGCCAACTGGTTTTCTTGATGATCAGTGCCGGCTGTGTTTCTTAACCTCTAGCGACGATTATGATATTGAGGCCGCACCAGCTGTGTTCACCACCGCAGCTATTCACCTCTTAGTGAATTTTTGTTTCTATGCGTCTCCTCAATTCTCGAGACCCCTAGTTTTCAGGTCCTAAAATGCTTTGCCTCCCCTAGGATTGCAAGATTTTTTAGGCAAACAGTTTGCCTTCCCTGCAACCGTTCAGCTTCAACGACGATCTGTTGCCCAGACTCTTCAGTTTCTCGGGGAACTCCCTTCCGCTGTCGAAAAACCTCTGCAACTTTTTCGCAAAACATCGGGAAACCATGCGCACCTGTCGAAAAACTGCTAAAAACCAGCAGAAGCTCACCCAATAGCCTCTCACTACAACTTTCCTCCCCTCGCCAGAACCCTCCAAATGACTATCAGAATCTCGATGAACTCTTCAAAATCATGGTTATAAGCTCTCTATTGTCCCTAAAAACTCATTGTTTCCACAACAAAACTCTCTGGTGGCGTCACTACCCTCACTCCAAACTCATGCAACTTCACCACAACCTCCCCTGCTTGCTGGTAAACCTCCTGCTAACTCTTGCCGGAACACCCACTGTTTGCTAAAGCTTCCACCAGGAACCCACTTCTAGCCATTAATTTTCTTTTTCTTAAGTGCTTTTTACCTTCGGTGAAAAGCAGTGAAAATGGGGTTTTACCCCCTTTATGCAGCCAACACTATTCCCAAATGCCCCTCGCAAACTGGGAATCCTAGCCACGTCCTAAAAGGAAAATGACGATGGGCCGAGTCGGACTTTGACCTGAGGCTCGAGGCAAGTTTTGCTGCCACACGAAATCCCATTCCAATAGAAGCTAGGACCGGGTTGGGATCGAGTCGGAGCCCAACTACAAGCCCACACCTAGCACCGGCTATGTTATCTAAAAGACTCAGCACTGGTAGTGTTGTTGGTGACTTCAGCACCAGCTGTGTTATGCAAAAATGCTTTCAACATCCTAATGACCCACAAAATTTCATGGTCTAAGGAAAGGCTTAAGGTACCATAACAATCTCTCAGACAGGGACCACAATTCTGGAAATCATAATACACTTTATCAAAATTTTAGTATGCATGCACGCACACTCACACACACATGAGCACATACACTTGACCTTCACATGTGAATTAGGTAAATAAAAATGCATTAACATAAGCATGAAACTATGGAAATTAAATCTACTTACAATACTCCAATCGAAATCCCCAAGATGAAATGTTCTACAAGCTCCACTTCGATTGTTAAGCTTCAAGTGGATTGGGTTCAAGCTTCAAAGGTTTAAGGCTTATGTGGTCAATGGGCTAAGGGAGAAGATGAATGACAAGGGGGAAAGTGGGGTAAGTGAGGGAGTGGAGGGGTGAGGAGAGAGAGTTAAACTTAATTTATGAGTGGATGGAGGGTATATATAAGCATGGGAGGTAGAAGCATACATGTGGCACATAGCACTCAAGTGATCGTCCATGAGGAGAGAGAAGGTATGTATAAGAACACATTGATCGGGGTGGAAGCATGCATGTGCCACATGGCATTCAAGTAATTATGCATGAGCAGAGGAAAGGCATGCATGAGCAACATAATGAGCGGGGTGGAGCATGCATATGCCCCATGGAACTCAAGTGATTATGCATAAGGAGAGAGAGTACATGTGTGTAATCATTATGTGGGGGGCATGCATGATGTAATCAAGAGCATTGGGATGGGTGTGTTTTTATTGGGATTTGTGCACGATTCATTAGGATGCGCATAAAAAAATATTCGAAGTACGGATCATGACTTTCTGAAGGTAGCTCAGATCCGAGCGATTTTAATACCGTTGAAAATCTCGTGATCCCTACAAAAACACGGTACCAATCAAAACATCAGACAAAGGTTATTGAGAAAATCGAAAAAGAAATCTGAGAGAAGCATTGTTAGGAACGGATTCAGGTTGCAAACAGGATCCAAGACCGTAAAGTCCCGGACCTTACAGTAGTGTAGAAAGAGAGACGGGTGGTTAGGGTGAGAGAGTGAGAGGGAAAAGACAGAAAGAGAGGCGGATCCGCCTGAGGTGCGGGTTCGTGCTTGAGTGAGGGTGGAGTGAGAGAGATATGAGAAAGAGACAGGGAGGGAGGCCGGGCTGCCCTAGGTGAGTGAGTGGAGAGAGAATGGAATGGACCCACCTAAGGTGCGGGTCCGGCCTCACAAATGGATGAAGGAGTGGACAAGAGAAATAGATGAGAGAATGAAAGAGAGAGGGGCAGATGAGAGAATGAGGGGAGGATGAGAGAATGAGAGTGGGGTGGATAGAGTGAGTGTGAGAGAGAGGGCGAATAGGGTGTGTGAGAGAGAGTGGGGTGGATAAGAAATCATAGAGGGAGGAGTAGATCGGGTGAGTGTGAGAGAGAGGGACAGATAGGTTGTGTAAAGAGAGAGAGGATCGGATAGGGGGTGAGAGAGAGATAGACAGATAGGGTATGTAAAGAGAGAGAGGGCCAGATAGAGTAGTGTAAAGAAAGAGGGGTAGATAGGGTGAGAGAGAGAGAGTGAGAGAGCAAGAGAGGGAAAAGAGAGAAAGAGGGGCGGACCCGCCAGAGTAGTGGGTCTGTGCTTGAGCGAGAGAGGAGAGAGAGAGATGAGAGAAAGAGAGAAGAAGGGAAGCTAGGCCCGCCCTAGGTGCGGGCCTTGGCTTGAGAGAGGGAGGGAGAGAGAGAGAAAGAGAAAGAAGGAGAGGGTGAGGGCTCAAACTCACCCCAGGTATGAACAAAGAGAGAGAGATAAAGAGAAAGAAGAGAGAGAATGAAGGAGAGAAGGTAGAGAGAGAAAGAGCAAAGAAAGAAAAAAAGAAGAGAGAGAAAGGGAGAATAAAGAGAGCGAAGAACGAGGAGAGAGAGTGGACCTAGAATGGGAGCCTAGGTGCACCTTCATCGATCCCTTTGCATGCACATGAAAAAGAGATAGGTCTTAGGCTTAGGTCAGGTTTTGAGTCTAGGGCTCTAGGTACCTAACTTAGGTGGGTTGGGTGAAGTTATGGTGAATAGGAGCTAAGGTGTATAGGATATGCTAAGGTATAGGCTAGCTAGGGTATATAAGATAGGCTAAGGTGTATGGTGCACTAGGGTGTATAATGTAAGCTAGGGTATAGGGTGTATGGAATACAGTAGGGTGTAAGGTAGCTAAGGTGGGGTTTATAGTGTATGGATAAGGATTGGAAGCTAAGGGTTCTAAGGTGTTTGGAAGCTAGGAATTCTAGGGAGTATGAGATTGGGAAATAGGAATCCTAAGGGAGTTGGGACTTCGAGGTTCTTGGGAGTAAAGGGTTCCTAGGGGTATTTTCTCTCTCTAGGTAATGCTTCTCTCTCTTCCCATTCTGACTCTTGAATTTTAAAGCAAAACAAAAGAACAAGCTTAAGCCTTATAATTCTCAAGCTTTTCACATTAATTTCCAACACTTTCAAGAGTGATCAAGTGTCTCCAAGAGAGGTATTACAATGAACTTGAGCTCCTTACATAGAGCAACCACAAAACAAGGGTGAAATGCTAAAAAACGACCAAAATTGTCAAAAAATACACATTTTATGAATTAAAATATTAATCTCATTTTTTAGCAAAAGACAAAAACACCATTCAATTTCAACAACTGGCAAAACCATCCCTCCATGAGGGGCCCCTTTCCATTACTAGGCCTCGAGAGCTATTCTGGATGCTTACGGTGCTAATTCAAGTGATCAAACATTGTAGAATCAATCCTTGAACTATTGAACACATTTTGAACCCAAAATCAGGCCAAATTCCATAAACTTGTGATTCTTTAACCATCAATCCAGCACGATCTATGAAGTTTCAAGTCTTCATTTTGATCACAAACTGAAGAGGATATTATCACAATCATTTTATGTAAAATTTCATCCATTTTGGTCTCAGTTTGAGCACGTTCCAGTTTTGGGTAGTTGCCAGAAAATGGGATTCTGGCAGCCAGAAAAGTATGCCTTCTTTGACTCAAAATTTGGTGTCATCCGGCCTCGGATCATTCACAAAAATTTTATCAAATTGTAGCACTTCGAAGCACGATCTCAACGGACCCATACATGTGACGATCCGACATCTGGATCTTGAGCTATTGCCTCTCAAAGATTTGAATGTTCTTCATTTTAAAATCTGAATTTTCATGTTTAGAACGCATCTGCTCTCTAGAAATTTTCTTATTTCGAGCCACGCCATGATGCGTGTCATATGTCAAAAAAGGCGTGTCATCGAGATCTAGCTCGTGTCCGAATTGATCTTATAAAATATTTTGATACCAAATTTTGGGCATCAAATTCTCTCTTAAACTCCCATTTTTAAAATATAAAAAAATATTATCAATAAAATAAAATGACCAAAATACCCCTGAAAGATTCAAAGAGTATTTGATCAATATATTTTTATCAAAAAAATATTTTTAATATTTATTTTAGTTGTGCCCCATTGATAACATAGCATGTACCAAATACAATTTATGTAAAAAAAATTAAAAATAAAATAGTCTGAGGCGTTGGATTTTAGATCAAACGGTGAGTGCCTCCCTTGATCAAAATTGGCTAGTTAGATGGTAGGGGAAGCATAGATCTTCTACATTGTAGGAGAAGTATAGAAACCATTCTCAGTAAATAAAAGGCATAGGTAGACAATTTGGGCAGGTCTCCTATACTTCTCCCACAACATAAAACTTATATACTTCCCCTTATTCAACCATCCATACTAAATGGAGGGCTACAATTGATCTAATCACAATGTTATGTCTCAACACTATTTTATTTTATGTTTTTTTATATAAATTATTTTGAAACTAAATTTTGGGCGTCCAATCCTCTATTAAACTCACAGTTGTAAAAAATAAAATAAAGATATTCTGAATAAAATAAAATTACCAAATACCAGTAAAATATTCAAGGGGTATTTTGATCATTATTTTAACAAAAACTTATTTTTAATATTTTTTTGTAGGTGTGCCCTAATGATAATATGGTACATTCAAAATTTCATAATCAGAAAATTTGTATAAAAAGAATTAAAAATTATGTACTCTGAGACGTCGGATCTACGATCAAGTGGTGAGTGACTCACATGATCAAAATTGGACAGCTTGATGGTAGTGGAAACATAGATCTTCTATATTGTAGGAGAATTATGGAAACCTTTACCAAACAATTTTAGCAGAGAATTCAATGCCATTATGAGATAAACAATAAAAAATGTCAATAATACATGAACAAGCACTAGTACAAAAAAGAAAATCAATGTTGTTTTAAGTAAAGGCTAACATGTCCCAATGCCTTTGAATACAATGTACAAATTTTGGCTATATTTTCATTGTATGTCAATGAGTATGGGTGGCAATGGAACTGAACCCGACTAGGGTCCATGTACGGATCCAAGTTTTGGACCCAGTGTGTCAAGATCGGGACCAAATCTGAACACTATTTGGGACCGGATTTAGGTCAAGGTCCGGTCAAGATCGGATCCAGGTGCCAATTTCCAGTCCCACATTTTATTTTTAGGCCCAATTTATGAAATATATTTGAATATATAGATATTTTAATTTTTTGATCGAGTCAGGTCCAAGTCTGGGTCTGAGTCCCACATTATATTTTTGGGTCAGGGTCTAAGTCTGGTGACTTTGGGTCAGGCCGGACACCGACCAAACCCATTGCCACCCCTGTCAATGACACCGCCAAATTTTGAGCATACAGGCTAGAATTGTCATACAGGGGCAAATAGAGAAGGCATTAATACTGGATAAGGACAAGCTTGCCAAGATTAAAGAAGAGGAGAGCATAACGGCTAAAAATGGAGAGAGGGTCTTATCCAAATGTGGTTAGTGAATCACAGCTACATATGGTTGGTTAAGTACCTCAATCTCGTCCTCTGGATCTTGATAATAGGGTGGCACATATCTCGGAGTTCTGTGAACTCAAGATTTGAGATCGCTCTCTTAGAACCTTGCTCAAGAGCAAGGCCAGGTATACTAATCGATGTGAGAGGAATTTAAGGTAGGTTCGAGACTTACTCAAGTTGGCTCGCGTGGCTGCCCTCTTAGATCACGTCAGAACGCCCCCCAACAGCTTTAGCTGATTCAAAATCGCCTCCCTTGACCTGTAATCTCCTTGTTTTTCTGTACAACACTTCTATAGTAAATTTGCAAGACAAGTAGGTCGAAGAGACCCACCCTTATCTTAGGGAAATGCACATTTGTGTGGCTAAGAATGTGAGAAGTTAGGATGAAGGAGTGGAAGCTTTTAACAAAGGTCGAAAAGAGAAGAAAACTTGATGAACAGACGAGACTAGCTTGATAACCAGACAGTGACTAACTCGGAGTGGTAGCAAGACGAGCATGGTACTCAAGACCAGCACGACGATAAGACTACTCAAGACTGAGGCCGATATGGCGGTGCTAGGCTAGGTTCATCAAGTGAGAAGAGGAGCGAATGAAGAGCAGGCACGAGATGGCAGAGAGATAGGGTCCTGACGACACTAAGCGTCGCCACCCACGACCGTGGAGGAGAAATGTCACGACCCTCAAAAGGCGCTAGACACTACAGCTCGCGGTGTGAGGGGAAGCAGGGAACTATGGACGGCCCTAGGCATTACCGTTGGCAACATGAGAAGGTAGCACACCCCTACACGGGGGGCAATAGCCACTAGTGAAGCACGCAGCGATAGCCTTTACCAAGCACGTGACGATAGTTCTCATGAGGTGCACGGCGGTAGGCGTGGGATGTAGGTGGAATGACGATGAGCACTAAATGCACGAAGGACGCTTGCAGACAACAATAGGCACCTCACACGCAAAGAAAGCTCCTGGTCGGCGATAGACATTACTGAAACCTCTCGCAGGCAGCAATAGGCATTGCCATCTGTGATAGGCGCGTGACTGGGGAAGACCCCTGCGGGCGGTAATGAGTTTCGCAGTCTGCGCTCTTCACTTAGGCGTCGAGGATGTGTCTGTGGATAACGATGAGCTACGCCATCAGCAAGCCTCACTGGGGGATGAAGATGGACGAACAGAAGGAGAAGGAGGCTCGTGCATGGTGCTGTCATCGCCATGCGTGACCTATGAAACCACAGGACGGGCATGCACGACACTGCCACTGCCGTGCATGATCTCTGAGGGGAGCTTAGATGGAGAAGAGGAAGAAGAAAGAGAGGAAGAGAGAGAAGAAAAGAAGAATAAGAGAGAGAAGATTTACCTCAAGCTTAAGGGTACCGGTCCAAAAGTTTCTCTCACCTTACTCTCTCTCTCCAAAAATGACACAACAATGAGAAGAAAGAGAAACTTTATTAAGTAAAAACTCTCTTTATGTATTCTGTGTGTGTGTGTGTATTGACCTCTGCGTACAATGATGGTATGTGGTATATGTATAAACAAGGGTGGATGATCAAAAGTAACCCCAATTGCTGAAAATTAAGATTCAATTGGATTAAACTAAATTTAGAATAGTCCTTGTGTTGCCCTAGAACTTGAGTGATCTTGTATGGATGATCCGGGGTCGTTGTGATGCCCGGTTGATCGAAAGATGATTGTTTTCTTGTAGGGCTCGACATGGCGATTGATTTTATACCAACTTTGTGCCATGGATCGTGTTTTTAGTGAACGCAAATGTGACTAGAATTTTGGTTGAATCTTGAAACTTTGGATCGATAGTGTGCTCGTTCCGTGATGTTTTTCGGTGATTTCTTCGTTGGATCACACTGAGCATGCTGTTACGATCAGGAGGTAACAAACGTAGCTCAATTCCATGTCCGAATGAAGATTTTGCAACCTCAAAATTTTGGTCGAAATCTAGAATTCCAGTGACAGAATTTATAGCTGCTTTGTCGGCTTCGTGTGCAGAATCCGGCCGTTCATCATGAATGGGGTTCGGGTTAGTGATAGCCTGAAACCCTACACACATGATGGAATTGGTTTCGCATCAATCGAGCACATGAACTGTGTGATTGCTCACTTTAGTGAGGCACGATGCTGCTAAATTTCCTGCACTTTCTTCACACATCAACAACTTCTCTTAAGCTTTTGTTCCCGCTCTGGTGTCGTCGCGGGGCGTGCCACATATCGAAACGCTCGTCTTGATAAGATGAGTACACTCACACAATTTGGGCTTGATCCAACCACAGATGAGTGAGATATGAGTGTCAAAATTCACTAGTCATGACTATCCCTTCAATGGTGTGGAGTTGCTGGGTGGCCGCACAAGAATAGTGTGCAGCTTCTCTTATTTTGCTCTTTTGCCTGTAACTTCTTCCTGGAGTGTTCGTTCAAGTTGAAATTTGACCCTTTGGGATTTTCAATAGTTTCAGATCCAATGGTAGTGGTCCCATAGAAAATTGAGACACCAAAAATGTAGCTCTAGTTGTAGGT
Organism: Amborella trichopoda; assembly: GCF_000471905.2. Next base: position 1,138,547 of record NW_006497511.1, on the reverse strand, counting down.
TCCGTTTCAAGGTCTCAGAGGCCGATTTTATCGAAACTGTTTCTCAGTCTGCACTGCGTTAAACATGTCGTATTATGAAAAAACTTGGCAGGAGTCTTTTGAGAGTTCTCATGAAGATCTTGACCAGTTTTGGGGTTATTATGAGATCGTTGGAATTTCCACTATTTGCTAGGCTTTATTGCGCGGGGATCCCATGATGATGAAAATTATCGTCCAACAGTGTTTCCCACTGAATGTTGTACTTCAAGAGAATCATGAAGTACAATCATTCAGGATGTCTGAGGGATCTTATCAAAGTCCTCACCCTCGAGGGACTATCCATGATTCTTGAAGCGAGAGGCCTTTGTAGCTCCTAGAACAGAATCACCTATCTAAAGACCAATTGCTATGAAACTTTGGTCGGCATTGTTCACTGCTACACCAGGTTTTCTTTTGATTTTTAGGGTATCTCTGTAGGTCTCGTCTAACAAGGTCCAGTAGGGGCTTCTGATCTGCCCGAAAGTTTGGGCCATTATTGGCTAGGGGATTTTGACGAGGAATACCCTGAAGTCTCTGGCAGGTTAGACCCTACCTTCCTCAGTTTCTTACCGTTGTGATGGAACTTAGCATTTCGGAGGGATCTTTTGCCATTGTCCTCACCGTCAAGGACTCTTGTTGTTATTGATGTTGAAATGTGGGAGATCTTATGCGGCTCTCACTCCCTGATGACCCAATTTGTGTTGTGGATGTTTGAGAGATCTTCTGTGCCTCTCATTCCTTGATGAGACAATTTGTGTTGTGATTGGATGCTGGCATTTGAGGATTTTAGGTAGACCTCATTAGCCACGCTTGTGACTGTTTGGAAATTGAGTGTCGACTAAGGTGGCGATAGTGCGTCAACCTGTTTTGTCGGTCCAATCGCCCTTTCATGAGTTTTTATTTGAACATGAGAACTGGAACTGTAAAGACGATATTCACCAGCTTCTGTTATTTTTGGGGCTCTTTTACCCATGACCTCATGGTCATGTCCACCATTTTCATCCGTTGTTGCTCACAATGCCCTTTTGAGGTTTTCACCGTGCCTGGGTTTTTTTTTCCATGAAACTCTTTTACTCATGATTTTGTTACCATGCTCGTCTTTCATTTTTACTCATGGCATTTCCTTGTTCAGGTGTACACCATGCCCATTTTTTATGTGACGGTGTTTTAGGGTCATGCCTTTGGGGACTTGTGCAAAGCCTTTTATTGTCATGTGGTCAGGATGTGCACTATAGTTTTGGGTCATGCAGCAGGATCATAGTTGTGATGAATGACCGTCTGTGGAGGCCATGAAATGAGTATGGTGATGGTTTAGACTCACTGTGGGAAGGATGGCCTGAGGTGGCCCGTAAAGGATGGATGATGTGTGAATGGTGAGTAAGAAGTGGTGACCCAATATTGACGACCAATATGGATTATAAAATGGTTCATCATTTTGTGAGCATGAGTAAGACTCACTGGGGAATGATGGATGGTGTGCGCACACGAACAGGTCGGTTAGGGAAGCTGTGCATGAAGATGCACGTAAAGGGCGTGTGCATGTACGTGAGCTCACTGGGGAAGTAATAAAGGTAGTGTGCGCACACGAATGGGTCGAGTCGGGAAAATGTGCATGAAGATGCATGTAAAGGGGGTGTGCACATATGTGAGCTCACTGAGGAGGCAATAAAGGTGGTGTGCACACACGATGGTAAGGAAAGACGTGCGTGAAGTTGCACGTAAAAGGGGTGTGTGCGTATGTGGGGGCAAGTTTAAGGTCATGCCTCTTGGACTTGAGCGAAGCAGTTTAACGTTATGCAATCAGGACGTGCACTATGGTTTAAGGTCACATAGCTTGGACCGTGGTTATGCAGTTTGAAGTCATGCAACTAGAACCATGTTATTTAAGGTCGTGCAACTAGACCTCCGCTATAATTTAAGGTCATATAGTTTGGACCATGGATGTGTAGTTTAAAGTCATGCAGCATGGACCCTAACTGTGCAGTTTAAGGTCATGCAGTGCAGACCATGGCTGTACAGTTTATAGTCATGTAGTGTGGACCATGGTTGTGCTGTGCAGTTTAAGGTCATGTAGTACGGACCATGGCTGTACATTTTAAGGTCATGCAATGTGGACCATGGCTGTGCAGTTTAAGGTCATGCAGTGCGGACCATGGCGATACAGTTAACGTCATGGAATATGGACCAATAAGTGGGTGGCAATGAAGGCAAAGCTGTATGAGGGATAGGTCTATGGGTAGTGATATGACTCCCTGGGGAAAAAAATATCTAAGGCTATACACGGGCAGGGGATTTTAGATGAAGGTAGAGGCCCTAACATGTAGAATGTACTGAGGCTGAGTAGTTTAGGGTCATGCAGTGTGGACCGTGGCTGAGCAATTCAGAGTAGTGCAGTATGGACCATGGCCGAGCAGTTTAGGGTCGTGAATTATGGATCGTGGCAGAGCAATTTTGAGTCATGCGGTATGGACCGAGGTTTAACAGTTTAGGGTCGTGCAGTATGGACCGAGGCTGAGCAGTTTAGGGTCATGCAATATAGACCGTGGCTGAGCAGTTTAGGGTCTTGCAATATGGACCAAGGCTAAACAGTTTAGGGTTATGCAGTATGTACCGAGGCATAGCAAATTAGTGTCATGCGGTCGGGACCATGGCTGAGTAGTTTAGAGTCTTGCAATATGGACATTAGTCAAGTAGTTTAGGTTCATGTTGTACGTACCGAAGCTGACCAATATAGGATCATGCAGGATGGATCGAGGTTGAGCAGTTTACGGTCATGCACTACGAACCGAGGCTTAGACGTTTAGGGTCATGCTGTTTGGACTTAAGCTTTGTAGTTTAGGGTCTTGCAGCATGACTAAGGCAGAGCAGCTTAGGGTCAGGCAGTATGGATCGAGGCTGAGCAATTAAGGCTCTTGTAGTATGGATAGTGGCCGAGTAGTTTAGGGTGTTGCCGTATGGACTGTGGCTGAGTAGTTTAGGGTCATGCAGTTTGGAGCGAGGAGGTGCAGTTTAGGGTCACGAAGTATGAACCAAGGCTGACTAGTTTAGGGTCACGCAGAATGGACCGAGGCTAAGCAGCTTATGGTCATGCAGTATGAACTGACGCTGAACAGTTTAGGCTCATGCAGTATGTACTGAGGATGAGCAGTTTAAAGTCACGCAATATGGACCGTGGTTGAACTGTTTAAGGTCATGCAGTATAGATCGAGGCTGAGAAATTGAGGGTCTTGCAATATGGACCGAGGCTGAGCAGTTTATGTTCATGTAGTATGGATCAAGGCTGAGCAGTTTGGGTCATGCAGAATGTGCGGAGGCTGAGGGGTTTAGGGTCATGCAGTGTGGACCGTGGCTGAGTAGTTTGGGGTATTGCAGTATGGACAATGGTCGAGCAGTTTAGGGTCGTGAATTATGGATCATGGCAAAGCAATTTTGATTCATGCAGTATGGACAGAGGTTTTACAGTTTAGGGTCATGTAGTATGGACCGAGGCTGAGCACTTTAAGATCAAGCAGTATAGATCATGGCTGAGCAGTTTAGGGTCTTACAGTGTGGACCATGGCTGAGCAGTTCAAAGTAATGCAGTATGGACCAATGATGAGCAATTTAGGTCATGCAGTATGGACCGTGGCTGAGCAGTTAGTTTCATGGAGTATAGACTGAGGTTGAGATGTTTAGGAGTATGCAATATGGATCGAGGCTAAGCAGTTTAGGGTCATGCAATATGCACCTTATTCGAGCAGTTTAGGGTCACGCAATATGGATTGAGGCTGAGCAGTTTAGGGTCATGCAGTAAGCACCTTGGCTTAACTGTTTAGGGTCATGCAATATGGACCGAGGCTTTGCGGTTTAGGGTAATGCGGTATGGACCGAGGTTGAGCAGTGTAGGTTCATGAGTATGGTCCGAGGCTGAGCAGTTTAAGGTCTTGCAGTATGAACCGTGGCTGAGTACTATATGGTCTCTCAGTATGTACTGTGGCTGAGCAGTTTAGGATCATATAGTATGGACTGAGGCAGAGTTTTTTAGGGTCACGTAGTGTGGACCAAGACTGAGCAGTTTAGGGTCAGGCAGTAAAAACTGAGGCTCAACAATTTAGGGTCATGCGGTATGGATCGAGGCTAAGCAGTTTAAAGTCATGTAGAAAGAACTGTGGCTGAGCAGTTTAGGTTCATGTAGTACAGACTGAGGCTGAGCAATTTAGCGTCGTGCAATATTGAGCGAGGCTGAGCAGTTTAGGGTCATGCAGTACGGACCGAGGCTAAGCAGGTTTGGGTGATGCAGTATGTACCGAGGCTGAGCAGTATAGGGTCATGCAGTGTGGACTGTGGCTGAGCAGTTTAGAGTCTTGTTGCATGGACCATGGCCGAGCAGTTTTGAGTCATGAATTATGGAACGTGGCTGAGCAGTTTAGAGTCATGCTGTATGGACCAATGCTTACCGGTTTGGTGTCATGCAGTACGGACCAAAGTTGAGCAAGTAGGGACATGCCCTATGGACTGAGGTTGAGAAGTTTAGGGTCAAGTAGTATGGACTGAGGCTGAGCAGTTTTGGGTCAGGTAGTATAAACCGAGGCTGTGTTGTTTAGGGTCATGCAGTATGGATCTAGACTTAGCAGTATAAGGTCATGAAGTATGGATTGTGGCTGAGCAGTTTAGGGTCATGCATTACTGTCCCAGGCTAAGCAGTTAAGCATCATGCAATATGGACCGAGGCAAAGCAGTTTTGGATCGTGCAGTACGCACCTTGTTTTGGCAGTTTAGGGTCATGCAATATGGAACACAGCTTAACAATTTAGGGTCATGTAGTATGGACCGAGGCTGAACAGCTAACGATCATCTAGTATGGATCGGGCTGAGCCGTTTAAGGTCTTGTAGTAAGGACTGAGGCTGAGCAGTTTAGGGTCATGCAGTATGGGCCGAGGTTGAGCAGTTTTGGGTGATGTAGTATAAACCGAGGCTGAGTAGTTTAGGGCCATGCAGTATGGATCGAGGCTGATCAGTTGATGGTCGTGCAGTATGGAACTTGGTTGAGCAGTTTAGAGTCATGCATTACAAACCGAGTTTGAGAAATTTAGGGTCATGAAGTATGGATCGAGGCTTAGCGGTTTTATGGTCATACAATATGGACCGAGGTTGAGGCATTTACGGTCATGAAATATGGACCGAGGCTGAGTGTTGAGGGTCATGCAGTATGGATCGAGGCTGAGCAGCTTAGGGTCATGGAGTATGGACCGTGGCTGAGTAGTTTTGGGTCATGCAGTATGGACCGAGGCTGAGCAGTCTAGGATCATGCAGTATGGATCGTTGCTGAGTAATTAGGGTCATGCACTGTGGACTGAGGCTGAGCAGTTCAGGGTCATGCAATATGTACTGAGGCTTAGCAATTTTGGATCATGCAGTATGGATCGAGGCTGAGCAGTTTAGTGCCACGCAGTATGGACTTAGGCTAAGGAATTTAAGGTCTTACAGTACAAATCGAGACTGCACAGTTTAGGGTCATGCAGTATGGACCGAGGCTGAGCTGTTTAATGTCATGCATTACAAATCGAGGCTGAGAATTTTAGTGTCATGCAATATTGACCGTAATGCAGTATGGACCGTGGCTGAGAAGTTTAGAGTCATGCATAATGGACGGAGGCTGAGCAGTTTAGGATCATGCAATATGGATCGAGGCTGAGCGATTTTAGGGTCATGTAGTATGGACCGAGGCTGAGCAGTTTAGGGTCGTGATATAGAGGCCAAGACTGAGCAGTTTAGGGCCATGCAGTATGGACTTCGGCGGAGCAGCTTAGGGTTATGCAGTACGGACTGAGGCTGAGTAGTTTAGGTTCATGCAATATGGATCCAGGCTGAGTTATCTAGGGTCATGGAATATGGACCGTGGCTGAGAGGTCAAGGGTCATTCATTATGGAACGTGGTGGAAGAGTTTAAGATCACTCAATATGGACCGAGGCTAAACAGTTTTGGGTCATGCAGTATGAACCTAGACTGATAAGTTTACTGTCATGCAATATGGACCGACGTTGAGCAGTTTAGGGTCATACAGTATGGAACAAGGTAGAGCAGTTAGGGTCATGCAGTTGGGACCGAGGATTAACTCTTCCGGGTCTTGCAATAGTGACCGAGGCTGACCAGTTTTGGGTGATGCAGTATGTACCGTGGCGGAGCTGTTAAGGGCCATGCTGTAGGGGTCGTGGCTGTGCAGTTTAGAGTCTTGCAGTATGGACAATGGCCGAGGCTTAGAAGTTTAGTGTCATGCAGTATGGACCGAGGCTAAGCAGTTTAGGGTCATGCAATACAGATCGAGGCTGAGCAGTTTAAAGTCATGTAGTATGAACTGTGGCTGAGCAGTTTAGGTTCATCCAGTACAGATCGAGGCTGCGCAATTCAGCCTCATGCAATATTGAACGAGCTGAACAGTTTAGGGACAAGCAGTACATACCAAGGCTGAACAGTTTTGGGTCATGCAGTATGCACCGAGGCTGAGCAGTATAGGGTCATGTGATGTGGACCGTGGCTGAGCAGTTTAGAGCCTTGTTGTATGGACCATGGCCGAGCAGTTTAGGGCTATGAATTATGGACCGTGGCTGAGCAGTTTAGAGTCATGCAGTATGGACCGACGCTTAACAGTTTAGGGTCATGCAGTTTGGACCGAGGTTGAATAGTTTAGGGATATGTCGAATGGACCAAGGTTAGGCGGTTTAAGGTCATGCAGTATGGATCGAGGCTTCGCAGTTCAGGGTCATGCAGTATAAATCGAGGATGAGCAGTTTAGGGTCCCGCACTACGGAGTGAGACTGAGCAGCCTAAGGTCATGCAGTATGGACCGTGCTGAGCAGTTTGTGGTCATGCATTATGGACCCAGGCTAAGCTGTTTAGGGTCATGCAATATGGACCGAGGTTGAGCAGTTTAGGGTCCTGTAGTACGCACCTTGGCTGGGCATTATAGCGTCATGCAATATCGATCGAGGCTTAGCAATTTAGGGTCATGCAATATAGACCGAGGCGGAACAGTTTAGGATCACGTAGTATGGAACGTGGCAGAGCAGTTTAAGGTCTTACAGTAAGGACCGAGGCTGAGCAGTTTAGGGTCATGCAGTATGGACCGAGGTTGAGCGGTTTAAAGTCATGCAGTATAAACAGAGGCAGAGCTGTTTAGGGTCATGCATTATGGACAGAGGATGAGCAGTTTATGGCCTTGCAGTATGGACCGTGGCTGAGCAGTTTAGAGCCATGCATTACAGGCCGAGTCTGAGTTGTTTAGGGTCATGCACTATGGATAGAGGCTGAGCGGTTTTAGGGTCATACAGTATGGACTGAGGCTGAGCAGTTTTGGGTCATGAAATATGGACTGAGGCAGACTGTTTATGGTCATGCAGTATGGATCGTGGCTGAGCACCTTAGGGTCATGCAGTATGGACTGAGGCTGAGTAGTTTAGGGTCATGCAGTATGGACCGAGGCTGAGAAGTCTAGGATCATGCAGTATGGAACGTTACTGAGTAGTTTAGAGTCATGCATATGACCGAGGCTGAGCTATTTAGTGTTATGCAGTACAAACTGAGGTTGAGAATTTTGGGGTTATGCAGTATTGACTGAGGCTGAGCAGTTTCTGGTCATGCAGTATGGACCGTGGCTAAGCTGTTTAGAGTCATGGAATACAGACCGAGACTGAACAATTTAGGTTCATGCAGTATGGATCGAGGCTGAGTAGTTTTAGGGTCATGCAGTCATGACCGAAGCTGAGCAGTTTAGGGCCTAAAATATGGATCGACGCTGAGCAGTTTAGGGTCATGTAGTATGGACCTCGGTTGAGCAGCTTTGGGTCATGTAGTATGGACTGAGGCAGAGTAGTTAGGGTCATGTAGTATGGACCGAGGCTGAGCAGTCTAGGGTCATGTAGTATGGATCGTGGCTGAGCTGTATGGGGTATGCATTATGGGACGAGGTTGAGCAGTCTAGGATCATGCAATATGGATCGAGGCTGAGGCGTTTTGGCTCATGCAGTATGTACCGAAGCTGAGTAGTTTAACGTCATGCAGTATGGACCGAGGCTGAGAAGTTAGGCCGTATGGACCGAGGTTGAATAGTTTAGGGATATGCTGAAAGGACCGAGGTTAAGATTTTTAAGGTCATGCAATATGGACCGAGGCTGAGCTGCTTGAGGTCATGCAGTATGGACATTACGGACCCAGGCTAAGCAGTTTAGAGTCATGGAATACGGACTGAGGCTGAGCAGTTTAGGGTCATGCAGTATGGTTCGAGGCCGAGCAATTTTAAGGTCATGTTGTCTGCACCGAAGCTGAGCAGTTTAGGGTCCTAAAATATGGACCCAC
>NW_006497511.1:1110815-1126923 GCF_000471905.2 Amborella trichopoda | reverse complement strand
GCTGAGCAGTTTAGAGTCATGCATAACGGACAGAGGCTGAGCAGTTTAGGGTCATGCAGTATGGATCGAGGCTGAGTGGTTTTAGGGTAGTGCAGTATGGACCGAGGCTGAGAAATTTGGGGTCATGATATATGGACCGAGACTGAGCAGTTTTGGGCCACACAATATGGACCTCGGTGGTGCAGCTTAGGTCATGCAGTACGGACTAAGGTTGAGTAGTTTAGGTTCATGCAGTATGGACCGAGACTGAGCTGCCTAGGGTCATGCAGTATGGACCGTGGCTGAGAGGTTTAGGGTCATGCATTATGGATTGAGGTGGAGCAGTTCAGGATCATGCAATATGGACCGAGGCTAAGCAGTTTTGGGTCATAGAGTATGGACCTAGGCTGAAAAGTTTAGGGTCATGCAGTATGGACTGAGGTTGAGCAGTTTAGGGTCATACAGTATGGAACAAAGCGGAGCAGTTTAGGGTCATGCAGTAGGGACAGAGGCTTAACAATTCTGGGTCTTGCAGTATGAGCCGAGGCTGAGCAATTTTAGGTCATGCAGTATGTACCGTTGCTGAGCAGTTTAGTGTCATGCGGTAGGGGTTGTGGCTGTGCAGTTTAGAGTCTTGCAGTATGGACAATGACCGAGCAGTTTAGGGTCTCAATAAATGGACCGTTGCGAAGCAGTTTCAAGTCCTACAATATGGATTGATGCATAACATTTTAGTGTCATGCAGTATGGATGGAGGCTGAGCAGTTGAGGGTCATGCAATATAGATCGTGGCTGAGCTGTTAGGGTCTTGCAGAATGGACCAATGTTGAGCAGTTTAGAGTCATGCAGTGTGGACCGTGGCTAAGCAGTTTAGGGTAATGCAATGTGGATCGAGGCTTAGTAGTTTTGGGTCATGCAGTATGGACCGAGGCTGAGAAGTTTAGTGTCATGAAGTATGGACCGAGGCTAAGCAGTTTAGGGTCATGCAGTACAGACCGAGGCTGAGCAGTTTAAAGTCATGTAGTATGAACTGTGGCTGAGCAGTTTCGGTTCATCCAGTACAAATCGAGGCTGAGCAATTTAGCGTCATGCAATATTGAACGAGACTAAGCAATTTAAGGACATGCAGTACATACCGAGGCTGAGCAGTTTTGGGTCATGCAGTATGCACCGAGGCTGAGCAGTAAATGGTCATGCAGTTTGGACCGTGGCTGAACAGTTTAGAGTCTTGCTGTATGGACCATGGCCTAGCTGTTTAGAGTCATGAATTATGGACCGTGGCTGAGCAGTTTAGAGTCATGCAGTATGGATCGAGGCTAAGCGATTTTAGGGTCATGCAATTTGGACTGAGGTCGAGCAGTTTTGAGTCCTGAAATATGGACCGAGGTAGAGCGTTTATGGTCATGAAGTATGGATCGAGGCTGAGCAGCTTTGGGTCATGCAATATGGACCGAGGTGGTTGCTATGTGGTTGGGTCATCTTCTACGACGGCGACAACTATGCAGGATTCTCGCACCTCTTCTTTGAGCTCTGTCATCTGAAGAGGGTAGAAGGGATTCTAGTGGAGAAGGTTATCAAGAGGGGCTGCCCCTTCAGTTTTGGTTGCCTCTCTGGTTAGGATTTGCAGACCCCTGTCGCTCTTGGGTTTGAGGCTTTGTTCGACATCACGCCAGAACTGTAATCGGTACTGCGGCTGCCCAGCTTTTCTGACGCAAGAAAGAGCCGTCTCCATCGGATGAAGCAGTGGGTGTGGACCAGGAACTTGGGTCAACCTGGGCGGGGGAGGACGAAGGACTTGATCTCCCATCGGGTGTTTGCCCCGAGCTCTTTTATGGGCTCCAGAGGCATGACCGAGCTGATGGGGCTGGCTCAAGATGTTACTCTTGTGGAAGACCTTTGAATACTAGGGCCTGAGGTGCTTGCCCGAAAGAGAAGGGTAAGCGGGGGTAGGATGATGGCGCTTGAGCCTGGAGAGAGGAGCGGTCCGTGAAGGCGGCGCTTGTGTGCCCCTTGATGAAGGATCACTGGTGACTTTGGGGTCAGCCCGGGCTCAAACAAGTGGTCTGGCCTTAGGTGGTCGAGAACTGCAAGCAGGTGTCTGTAAGGCAACAGGTGGGAGCTTGTCCCATACAGGGTGAGCTAGTGTGTGCTGAGAGGGAGGACGAAGGGATCAGCTCCCATGTTCTCAGGTTGGCACACCAACAGCATTGTCCTGAGTGGTGGGATGCACATGCATGATGTGTACAGGCATTGGCCCGAGGAGACCTGATCCTGGACACTGACTTGAGGCAGTACGAGGATTGCCCCATGGTGTGGCTCGAGTGGACAACCCACAAGCCTTACTATGTTTGCGAGTTGTGGATGCCTTAGGGTCTCCTCCCCGATGTGTTGAGTCTCTAAATCTAGAGACCCGAGGTGATGGAGGAATGTTGAGGGTAGCCTTGTGGGGATCCACAGGAGCAACGGTAATTTTCTTGCCTTTTGCAGCTAGGGACTGGGTAGCCTTTCAGCATACCTAGGCTATACGACCTGTAAGTGGCTTGTCGGTGATGGGGTGCAGGCTGTGAGTGGTAGCAGATGTGCTACAAATGCAAAGAGATTTGGTGGGGGTTCCACCAGAGCTAGGAGATGGGGAGTTAGGGACCTTTAAGTCCATTCTTACACTTATCCAGGTCAAGACCTGGGAGCTAGACACTGGGTCTTTTCTCAGAAAGAAAGTTGGGAACAAAGTTCGAGGAACTTGTTCTCTGGGAAGCTCATGAATGTGGGGATGAGAAAATCCCCAAACCAGATGGATGGGAAAAAACCAAGAAGCCAAGTGTGTGCAGTACAGAAAAACAATGGAGAGACTATCCAAGTAAGGAAGATCTAACGATGGGGTAATGTGTCCCCAGTGGAGTCACCAAGGTGGTTAGATGCCTCGAACTCGCCCTTTTGGTCAGGATGACCATGTGGCAAGTGTCGCAGGATTCAAGGAGAAGCCAGGACTTGAGACCGCTCTCTCGGAAACCTTGTTCATAAATAACGGCAGGTACACCAACCGGTGAGAGAGGAATTTAATGTAAGGCAGAACACCCCTCACCTGGGTCTGTCAATCACTTGGGCTGACTCACGTGGGCATCCTCTTAGATCATGATAGAAAGCCCCCCAGTCCTGCAACTGATTCGAAATCGCCTCCCTTGACATGTATTCTTATGTTTCTTTGATCACACACACATGGTTAATTTACCTTGTCTTTAGGTGAATACACACAGGTGTGCACATTCAAAAGAAGAAAGGAAAGAATGAGATGGTGACTGGGTGATGAAAGGAGAAGGGAGAAATAGAATAGAGGAAAGAGAAGAGAAGAAAAAGTCATTTCACCGAGTGGCTAGCCTGACCAGTATGGTGATTGACCTGGCGTGGTAGCAAGATGGACACGGTAACTCAGACCGACACGGCGACAATACTACTCGATGACAGAATCAACCCCAAGCAGCCTGGCACGATGGCGAGTCTAACGTGGCAGCAAGACGGGCACGGTAACTTAGACCGACACGACGGCAATACTGCTCAATGATGAGACTACCATGATAGTGTTATACCTAACATGTCCCTCGGTCAAACGAGACAGGACGAAGAAAGAAGAGAGAGAAAAAAGAGAGGGAGAAAAGAGAAGAGATGAAAGAGTAAGAGAAGGATAGTGAGAGAGGAAAAAGAAGAAATGTAGAGAAAGAAAGTGAGAAAAGAGAAGAGAGACAAAAGAAGAGAAGAGGAGAGAGAAGAAGAATAAAAGAGAAGAGAAGAGAGAAGAAGAGAGAGAAATAAAGAAGAAGAATAAGAGAAGAGAAGAAATGAAAGAAGAAGAGAGATGAAAAGGAGAGAAGAAAGATAAGAGAAAAAGAGAAGAGAAGAGAAGAAAAAAGAGGAAGAAGAAGAGAAGAATGGAGAGAGAGAAGAGAAGGGAGAAGAGGAAAGGAGAAGAGAGGAGAGAAGAAGAGGCAGAGAAGAAAAGAAGAGGAAAAGAAGAGTGAGAGAAAGGAGATAAGAAAGAGAAGAGAGAAAGAAGAAGAGAGAGAAGAAAGAAGAGAGAAAAGAGAAGAAAGAAGAGAAAAGAAAGAAGAGAAAAGAAAGAAGAGAGAAGAGAGATAAAAGAAGAGAGAGTGAGAAGAAAGAAAAAAGAAGAAAGAGAAGAGATAAGAAAGAAGAGAGAGAAGAGAGAAGAGAGAGTGGAGACAGAAAAGAGAAAAAAGAGAGATGAAGAATAAGAAACATGGACGGCGATGAGGTTCTGCTGTCCATAATAGAGGTGAGAGGAAAGGGATAGAAGCATGGACGGCGATGGGGTTCTGCCGTCCATGTCATAGGAGAGAGAAAGAATAAAGGAGCATGGACAACAGTGAGGTTCTACCATCCATGACAGAGGAGAGAAAAGGGAAAAGAAGCATTAATGACGATGAGGTTCCACTATCCATGATAGGGGAGAGAGAAATGGGAAAGGAGAGAAGGAACATAGACCACGATAGATTCCGTCATCAATAAGATGAGCGAGATAGTAAGAAAGAACATGGATGGTGATGGGGTCCCGCCATCTATGACAGAGTGAGAGAGAACATGGACGACGATAGAGCTCTGCCGTCCATGACAGGAGAGAGAGGGTAAGAGAGAACATGGATGGAGATTGGCTTAATCGTTGATACGAGAGAGAAAAGAAAAGACACACGTGGTGATAGCCATCGTTGTGCATGTCAAAAGGGCCTCAGACACGGCCCAACTCGCCATTTTGGAAAGGGCCTAGTTCAATGTCCTTGTCAGAGAATAGGGAAATGAATATTGTGCGCAGTGATGAGCATCACCGTGCACAACATGGGGAGATAGAACTCAGAAAGAGGCCTGACCTACCACTCAGGTTAAGACTAGGCTCACTGTGGGTGTTCCAAGAGAAAGAGAATGTCATGCTCGGCAATAGGCACCGTAGGTCATGATTAGGGGAGGAGAGAGAAAGGAAAGAATAGAAAGAGAAGGGAAAGACATAGATAGATCAGGAAAGAGAGAGAGGAAAGCAGGGAAAGTAGAGAGATAAAGAAAGAGAGAGAAAGGATTAAGAAAGACAAGGGATGAGAGAGGAAAGAAGAAAGAAAGGGAAGAGAGATATGCACGACGATGCTTACTATCATGCATATTTGAGGTAGAGAGGAGAGAGATATAGAGAAGAAGAAAATGAGAGAGAAAGAGAGAAGGAAAGACATGCACAACGATGCTTACTGTCGTGCATGTATGAGGTAGAGAAGAGAGAGACAAAGAAGAAATAGAGAAGACAGAGACGTAGAGAAAAAGAGACTGAGACGTGCACGACCATGCTCACTATTGTGCATGTCGAGAGAGAAGAGTGAAAGGGAGAAGAAGAAGAAGAGAGAGAAAGAAAGAAGAAGAAGAGAGAGAAATAAAGAAGAGGAGAAAGAAAAGAGAGAAATAAGAGAAAAGAGAAAGCTACCTTCATCGAGGGGCACCAAACTTTTCTTCCCTCTCGTCTCTCTCTTCTAAATGTGGCCCTCAATCTCAAAGCTTAACTCTCAATTTTTATTCATCCAATTGAAGGTCCACTACAATGGGGTTTAACATGTATTTATAGGGTTGGGCCCAAAACATGGGTGGATATCTAAAATCTACCCTAATTGATGAAAAATACAATTTTTTTAATTAAAATAATATCTAAAAATGGGTACAAAATGACAGTTTTGGCCCTATCCCACAATACGTGAAATTCCAAAACAGTCCCTATTAGACCCATGGAATGTGTGTGATTTTCCTAGGCCGATTATGGGTTGTTCCGGTGCTTGTTTGGCAAAAATATAATTATTTTCTCGTTGGGCTCAGCATGACGATGGATTTGATGCCAACTTCGAAGCATAGATCGTGTTTTAAGGCCACAATTATGTGACTTGAAAATTGTATGAATCTTGAAAACTTCTGAACCATAGCCCGCTTGTTTCTTGGTGTATTTCCTTGACTTCATCACTGAATTGTACTAATCATGACATCACGATCACGTTGCAACAAACGCAGCATGATTTCGTGCCCGAATGAAGATTTTACCATCTTGGGATTTTAGCCAAAACTTGGATTCTAACAGCTGGAAATCTGTAGCAACTTTAATGCCTTCATGCACGAAATCTATTTGTTCATCACGCATGGGGCTCTAACCAGAAATAGGCTGGACCATACGCATGCAATGCAGCTGCTCTCAGGTTGTACATGAGCCCTGTGATATGGCCGCTCGAGTGGGTTGTGCTATTGTTGATTTTCTTGCAACCTCGATCATGAATCGTCATCTTCTATCTATCTTTTCCCCTTGCTCGGACATCGTCATAGGATGTGCCACATATCAAAATGCTCATCTTGACGAAACGAATGCGTTCGTAAAATTTGAGCACGATCTGACTCGTAACAAGGGAGATATGACTCTCGAAAGTTGCTAGTCGTGACTGTGAAATCCAGTCTCCTTTAATGGAGACTGGTGCAGAAGGGCACACGGGAATAGCGTGTGGCCTCTCCTTTTTCAGTTTCATACCTATAACTTTATCTTGAAACATCCGTTTAAGTTGAAACTATACCCCTAGGGGTTTTTGACCAAGCCAGATCTAATGGCGGTGGTCCCATAGCCTGCTGATGCTTCAAACATAGGGTTTCCAGTTATAGGATCCATTTTAGGGTGTTGAAGACCGAATTTTCCAAAGCTAGTTCCTTGTCTGCACTACCTTAGACATGTCTAATTGCAACGAAACTTGACAGGTGGCCTTTTAAAATGCTTAGGAAATTTTTCACCCATTCTAGGCTTATTACGAGACTATCAAGAATTCCACTGTAAATCAGGGCTTTAATGACCGGCTTCTCTTTTATTCCGCATCGGGGACCCAAGGTGTTGAAAGATATGTTCAAACATAAGCCTCTGACCTTATGCTCGTAATGGGTCTGGTTTGAGGCCGATCCGATGAGTAAGCGTCGCGATATGGCCATTTGATCGAGGAGACGTGCTGCTGGAAATTTCCTTCTACTCTGAAATTGTTTTGACGAAATTCTCTCCTCCATTTCTCTAAACACGGGCCATGTTATCATGCATGCTGGATATCAAATTGATCATATCGACGAGACGAACATGCTCCCAAAATTTGGGCTTGATCTGACCAGGGATGAGTGAGATATGACCATAGAAAGCTTGCCCCAAAATTGTGATGCACAGTTTCCATTAATGGCCGCTGGTTCCCTGAGGGTGCACCGTTATAGTGTACGGCCTTCCCATTTTGGGTAATATGGTCATAACTTGCTCCAAAAGCATCAGAATGCATTGAAAATTGGAACCCAAGCATTTTCGAACATTCTGAATTCAATGGAGATGATATGGAGACCAATTGAAACTCAGATAATGGTGTTGTAGTTCAGATCCTATTTTCAGCATGATGGAGGAAAAATTTCTCGAAACTGTTTTGTCGTTTGCATTGCGATAAACTCATCAGATTGCGATAAAACTTGGTAGATACTCTTAGGCACGATCTTGAACCTTCTTGGGCCATTCTTAAACTGTCGAAAATTTTACTTCTGAATCATGGCTTATTAACCTTGGGCTTCCATAGTCCACATGCATTTTGGTACCTATAGACGCAGGTCACGAACTGCTCTCTCTTTATTAACACTGGGGATACAAGTAATGGAAAATGACTTCAAACACACTCGTGGTACCCTCCCATTTAGTCGATGTAGCCATATGGCCTCTAACATGCATGTGCACCTGTTTATTGGAGTTTCGATTGTCTCAAAAGTCACGTGTTCGTCGGGCCTCAGTCTTTGGGTTGCCCTAAATTAGAGGGTTAGCATGTATGATGTGGGTGGTCTTGGGACCACCCACACTGCGTCTGGGTAGGAAGGACACAAAATAGTTGGAGCAAGCAGAGTGGGTTGTTGCCTATCCCGATTCATTATTGTGACAATTGGCCCGTCAGCAATAACATATGTGTATGAGTGTGCAGTGGCCGCACGGATTGGCATAGAAGCCGCCAGCGTAAGGTGGGTGCATGGGGGCGCCAGTGTTGGCAATGCTCCTGTGAGACATGGATGTGGTCACTTTTCGGTTACCCGTAGAGGCAGTGATCCTGCTAGGACCCACCGGGGGAGTAGGAGTAGTGGCACAAGAACTACGTTGAAGCATGTGACTGGCGGGGTGCCTGTCAGTGAGAGGGTGCTTGTGTGAGGGGGCGGTCATAGTGCCGCCCGTGCAGTTGACATCAGGGAATGTCCCCTTGATGCCGAAAGAGGAAGAGCAGGGAGCTTGAGTGCCCATGCCCCGAGTTTTCCTAAGCAGGGCTAGGATAGTAGGGCCAGCCAGGCCGCTCGAGTAGGACGTGGGGAGGCAGGACCAGATGGTCTGCTCATTGTAGGTAAGGTCGTAGATATGGGGATGTAGAAATCCCTAATCCAGACAAAGGAGGGACAGTGGGATCTCATAACAACTTTAGCGAAAGAAGAAAGAGAGGTTGGTACTAGAAAATAGTCCAAGCCAACGACATGAGGATATGAGGGCGCACACATGAGGATATGAGGGCGCACACCAATAAGGGCTGTGCATGGGCGCGTGGGGCTCTTGTGGATGGATAGGCACCAACAGTGAGAGAGATTTTTGATGGCAGGGGTGCTTTATGGTGCTAACCTCGCCGCTTGGGGTTCTAGGGACATGTCCAGGCTGTCATCGCTCTTAGAAGAGGTACGAAACCCTCCGACTGGGCTTCAGTACGGTTTTGATAAAGACTCTCTTTAGGTTTGCGACCTCCCTACTCTTTCTCTCCTTGTTGCTTGGGATCGGAATGGGATCCGGTCGTCCATCCTTAGGACTATGGCCTCGAGGGGGCTGGTTGGCCGATGGTGGGGTGTGAGAGAAAACGAGGCGTTGTGCTCGTGGGTGCACTCGTATCCATGTGTCTGTTGGTGATGCTGGTGGTTGCGCGGGGCAGACAATTTGTGTAGGGTAAAGGGGGGAGGAGAGAGAGAGAGGGGTTAGGGCGTGACTCTGTTTAGGAGAGAGAAAGGAGGAGTCCACGTGCTCAGGGTTATTTTCCTCTCTCTCAAAGTTTTCTCTCTCCTCTCGATGGATCTTAGGACTCAAAAGCAAATGATAAATGTAATGCCTCCTTTTTATATTTGGTAAGTACCTTGCCCAAAGGATTTTTCTAGCCTCCTTTACAAATGACTTAAGCTTGCTTTTATAGACAATTCACCAAATAGGGGTGAATGCTAAAAAACAAAGCTTAATTAAAATTTAATAAATTGGGAATAAATCCTGAAATTAAGTGCAATGACCAAAATGTCCAAGAGATCTTTTCCGCTAAAGATGAAGTCATCCCTACATGCAGGTTGTTTCGCCATGGCCAGATCTTGGAAGATTTTTCTGCATCTTGTGGCGATCGTTCAGACGATTCCTGAGCATATCTTCAACGTCCTTACGACTCTAAGCATTTTTTTGCCTTGCTCGCAATCGAGAGAGGTGTGATGACCCAAACTTTTCCCAATCAATTAGAATGCATGAAGGGATAGGGAGGAACGAAGAAGTGTCAGCGCCGACTGAGTTGTGAGTAGCGCCGGCTGTGAAGAGAAGAAGTGCCATCGTCGGCAGAGTTGTAAGTAGCGCCAACTATGAAGAGAAGAAGTGTCAGTGCCGGTTGAGTTGTGAGCAGCACCGGCTGTGAAGAGAAGAAGTGTCAGCACCGGTTGAGTTGTGAGCAGCGCCGGCTGTGAAGAGAAGAAGTGTCAACGGCAGCTGTGTTGTGAGCAAAGGTCAGCACTAGCTATGTAGGAGAAGAAATGCCAATGTCGATTATGTTGTTTGCAGGAGACCAGCGCCAACTGTGTTGTGTGCAGAAAAACAACATCGGCTGTGTTACTGATATGCATGGATTATGAGTGCCACTTGTTAGATGCATGCTGATGTGAGTGCCACTTGTCCGGATTTTAAGTCTTTTGATGACACTTGGACCACCCCCCCAAACATAAGAGCACTTGAGCCTCTCCTCTCACCCATGCCACTCACTCTTCCCACATTTCTCCCCTCTCTAAGACCCAAGGTTTGAAGAAGTGACTGTTGGATGACAACCATTGTTGGGCCGGTGAGAGTAAACAGAGGTTTGGAGAATGCCCCATTGTTATTCAAGTAAGTAGATCCATCACCATGGCCTTGTAGTGCATGGGAGTTTATGCATGTGAAATGAGCAATAAAAGTGTTTGTGTTGTAGAAATCCTTACGTCTTTTTCACTAGAAGTTGGGGCTTTTGTTTTATGATAATGATAGATGTTGAGAATGAATGTATGATTCTTAGATTGTGTAAGAAATGCATGTTATGTGTGTTCACATTGTGAGAGAATGGTTGTTATCATATTTCTCACAATGAAATGAGGGCTATAGAATGTATTCTTGAGTCATGTTATATGCCACTGTGAAATACCAGAATTATGTGTGCGCTTGACTGTAGCGTGAAGGGTGGCGGCAGCTATACCAAAGGTGGGTGGCAATTTGAGGGCTTGAAGCCAAAAATTTAGAAGTTTAAGAAGCCATCTTCCGAAGACGTTCACAATATGTTTTGGTGATTTCAGCAGCATGATACTTCATTTTGTGTATTTTGGGCCAATAGTGCCACTAAGAAATTGTAAAGACTTTTGATATTGAATGAATGAAATGGCTATACCTTTGGTTTGATTCTTGTTTAATGAATGGATTTATTCTAGTATTCTTTCGTGGTTTGCTCTCAATTTCGTGTTTTTATGTGTTGAGCCACTCCAACCTGAGTGACATTCATGACCTCCTGTCGTGATCCCACGCTCTGTCGCCCTCTAGCAGAGGTCAGGGAGCGAGGTCGTGACAGAGAGGAGGCAGTTGCAATCATTTTGCACCAAGTTTATGCTGATTCTCTTTTGGTTTGCATTTTTCCTAATTTGGGAGGTCACCGGAAAGAGGGATTCCGTCAACCAGGCAGGTTTACTTCTTCTGTGACCTGGGGACTTACATTCATTGAACCTTAGATTAAATGCAAGAGTAATATCAGTCTGCAGCTCTTTGCGAGGTGGTTGCATTGAACTCATCCCCCCAGTGATCCGATGCTTGGATGTTGAGTTATGCTTCACTAGATTCAAAGCTTCTTCTTCTTCGTAAACCCTGGTTTTTTGGTTTTGCAAGCACCTTCTTTTCGGGAGAAGTTTGACTCCAGGTCATGCCACAATGGATGCCTTAGGTCAAAATGATGAGGCTAGCGTGATTTAGAACCTATCTGAATCTGGGTCCTTCCTGGTTCAATGGAAGGCACCATGGGCTCTTGAAGCTGCTCTTGAAACACGATGTCGCAGTCTCCATGGTTGGGATTGGTTCAGTTAACCACACCATGCTAGTGTGAAACCCGCCTGTTGCAAGGCGGTGTCGGTGTAGACTCCTTTGAGGTGGTCCGATTGAGCCCAAATTTGGTCCCCGAGGGTTTTTCGACATTCTGAATGCAATGGCGGTGGTCTGACATAGTTTTGAAGTTGCTAGCATAGGGCTAAAGTCGTAAGGTCCTTCCTTAGTGTGATGGCACCAGTACCTAGGTCATAAGATTTGAAGCTTTATTTTACGACACAACTTCGGCTTGCTGGTGTCTTGAGTACCCACAAGACCTGGCTGTTGCTGGCTTTCTCCTTGTTCACTTGAGATATGTAAGTACTTCAAAAATGACGTACAACAATGGGAGCCTGGGGAACATGAGTTTTCAGGGTTTCATGACTAAGAGCATGCACTTGCTCAACTATCTTATGTAACAAGGCTTCGAATTCTTGAGAAACCTTTTGAGGTGGAGGTGGTTTGTTATCTATGAACACTTAACCATTTCTTATAATATCATCTAAGATGGCTCGGAATCACCAACAATGGAATAGGTTATGTCCCTTCATCTGATGATATCGGCACAAAACATCCTTACACTCCTCCTTCAAGTATTTTGGATTCTTAGGCAAGTAAGGTGTAATCATCTCCTACTATACAATTATATAAAAAATGATGGGAAACATGTCAAGGGACAGTTCATCCATGGGGATGCTCCGAGGCTGTTCCTCTTGAACTATGATCATGTGCGATGCCTCCATTGTTTCACTGACCTTTTTGGACTCATTTGTTTGAACTTTCTCTTCTTCCTTCTTACTGCAAGAAGTAAGAGGTGGCTTGGTGGCATTGACAATAATTCGTCCTTCAACTGTGAACTCTTGTATAAATGTCTTGAAATGAAAACACTGAGATATCTCATGGCCCCACACTTGGTGGAATGGACACCAGAGATTTTCAATTCCCTGAACCAAATGTTTGGGTTGTCTTGATGAGATCAGGGTAATCAACCCTTGTAACGCCATCATAGCTAAAAGGATGGGTATAAGGTCAGATGGTACTTCTTCTAGTTGCAAGGTCCGCACTCGTTCTTCTTCAACGGCGACCACATGTGAAGCTTGCACAGTCTCAAAAGATTTTCTGATACAGTCTAAATGAATTTTTCCTCTTTGAATCAAGGCATCAATGTGGTCCTTAAAATGGAAGCAGTCTTGCACAAGATGACTCAGCATCCGATGATAAGCACACTAATTCATGTGATTAGTAAGTCCCACCTGATCTGGTCTTTTAGGCTCATGAAGAACTATCGTACCTTGTTCCAACATCATTTTTAACTAGACTGGTACCCAAGCTTTGCTAAAGTTATACTGCTTATTCAACCTTTGCTCAAATTGATTAAGCTAGTACAACTTTGGTGGTAAAGGTACCCTATTATAAGCCTGAGGTTGGAACTGCCAATGCTGGGGTTCCCCTTGACCCCTGAATGGTATTATTCCCTGTAAAGTATCCAATGTATTAAAAGGTTCATAGGACGTAGGAGTTTTGGGAAGAATGGTTGTGGCGGTAACCACTACACTGACTGTGTTTCGTTGCTAACTAGTTAAAGGGTTAAACTTGTTAATAGTGAAATTTTGGCTTTGACCTCCCCTTGAGGTCTGAGACAGAGTTCCACCATGGTGCTTAAGTAAGCTTTCAATCTTTGTTATCATTGAAATCATGACCACACTAGACCTAACATTGAGTTATAAAAAGGAAAATTTATTAAAATATCCTTTGGGACATGAACTATTCAAAATGTTACCTTTTTAACTCTATTCCACTCAAGACAATGTGCGTTTTCATTGGTATTTTGAAATTCTTTGATAATATTATTCAATTTTATTGGATCATGTTCTTATGTTCATTGCAATGGTAACCCATGGACAGGATATACCATGAAAACTAGGTTCTCTTATACAAAGAAGCAATAACCCTATTCCCAATCGAATTTGGATAAGAAAGTAGTAGGATTATATGCTTCAACTTAAAGGGATATTTCTTTCTTCATGTTTCTAATACAAGTTTGCACAACATCGATCTTAGGCACGGGGTTACTCTGATACACTACAATATCCCACCATCTCTAGATGTATTCATTTATTGGTTCATTCACCCTTTGAGTCATAGTGACTACAGCTTGAACTTCTCATTTGACTTTGTAAAAGCATTTACATGACAACTCTTCCATTTCTTCCCAAGAATGAAAAGAATCCGGAGGAAAATGTGCATACCATTTAAAGGTAGGCCCGACTAGTGTCTCCACAAACTATCGAAGAAGCAGTTTGGGATCGGAAGCTAACTCTTGACATGTTAACACGAAGTGTCCCACATGTTGATGGGTTGAGCCAGTACCATCAAAGACAGGCAGTCTTTCTTTTTGGTAACCTGGGCTAAAAGGAACTTGATCAATGAAGGGTGGGTAAGGCTTCTTATAGTGAGCATTTTCATAAGTCTTTGTGAGTTGTAAGCCCTGAATGCTTCGATTGATCATGTTTGTCTTTCTAGGTAATCGCCAGGGAGATAACTTGAAAAGTTACATTGGGTTGGCCATCAGGAAAGACTGAGGGAATGGAGTGGTTAGATGCCTTGATCTCCCCTCAGGTCGGGGTGACTTGGTGGCATAGCTCCGAGTTCGAGATGGACCCGGGACCTAAGACCGCTCTCTCGTGAACCTCATAAGGACGACGCGGGCAGGAATACCAACCAGTGAGATAGGAATGGAGTCGTGAGTGAGACTTAACTCACGTGGGTCTGTGACACGCTCAGGCCAACTCGCATGGGTGCCATCTTAGATCACGTAGATTGACCCCCTGGCCTATGGCCGGTTCAGAATCATCTCCCTTGGCTTATTTCTTCCATCTTGCAAACACACACACACATTAGAACACAGACAAGTGGGTCTGAGGACCCCACCTTGTCATAGGGTGAGTGCACACTTGCGTGTGTACTCAAAGAAAAATGAAAAATAATACAATGGAATCCATGTCAATTCCACAGCCTCATGACATTTCCTTGAGAAAGGACTCTTGTATATATCTTACAGTAAAGAAAGAAAAAAAGGGTGAGATAGAGAAATTGAAAGAGAGAGAAGAAAAGAAAAAAGCAAGAAGAGTTTGAAGGCTGGGCTGCTTTTCACCCAGCACTCCAAAGAAATAAAGAAAAGAAGGAATTGAAGGCTGATCTGCTTTTCACCCAGTACTTCAAGGAAATAAAGAAATGTGAAACTAAATGCTGGTCTACTTTTCACCCTGTACTTCAGATTAAGAAAGAAAAAAAAAATTGAAGGCTGGTCTACTTTTCGTCCAGTACTCCAAAAGTAATGTGTGTTAAAAGGAGAAGGATGACGGCTAGTATGTCTTTCAACTAGTCCTTCAAAAAAGGCATGATCAAAGAGAAAATAAAAATAGAGAAGTTTGGTCTATTTTTCACGCAGATCCTTCAAATCAAAGAAACAAGAACATTAAGAGAGAAAAGAGAAAATAAGAAAAGCGAGAGACAAAGGAAGGAAGGACAGGAACGGCGGCTTGACTGCCATCTGTGTAGAGAGAGAAGAAAGGAAGAGAGCAAGAAGGTGAATGAACATGGATGGCGGCTTGACTGCCGTCTGTGTAGAGAGAAAAGAAAGAAAGAGAGAGAAAGAAGGTGAGTGGACAAGGATGGCCGCTTGATGTCGTCTGTAAAGAGAGAGAAAGAAGGTGAGTGAACAAAAACAGCAACTTGTTGCCGTTTGTGAGGAGAGATAAAAAGAACACAAACAGCCTCCTGCTACCATCCGTGAAGAGAGACGAGAGGGAGAGAGAAAACACAGATAGTGGCTTGCTGAAGTTTGTGAAAAAAGAAGAGAGAAAGTGAGAACAGATGACGGGTTGATGCAATCTATGAAGAAAGAAGAGAGGGAGAGAACATAGACAGCGGCTTGCTGTCGTTTATCAAGAAAGAAGAGAGGGAGAGAACACAGACGTCAGCTTGCTGCCATCTGTGAAGATGAAAGAGAGGGAGACAACATAGACGATAGCTTGCTACCATCTATGAAGGAGGGGAGAGAGAGAACACATACGGTGGCTTGACTGCTGTTTGTGAAAAAATAGAGGGCAGAGAAGAGAACATAGATGGTAGCTTAGCTGCTCTCTGCGAAAGGAGAGAGAGAAAGGAGAATATGGCACACAGATGGCAGCTTAGCTGCTGTCTGTGAAGAAAGAGAGAAGAGAGAGAATGCAGGGATGGTATAGAGGCTCGCCAAAGAGGGTAGGCCCACGTCGCTGTCCCTGTGAGAGGAGAGAGACAGAGAGAATACAGAGACCACATCAAAGCCTACCAAAATGGGTAGGCCCACATCGCTACCCCTATGAAGAGGGAGAGATAGAGAAAGGAGAAAAAAAAGAAAGGAAAGAAGAAGAGAGAGGAAGGAAAGAAGAAGAGAGAGAAAGGAAAGAGAAGAGGGAGAAAGGAAAGAAGAGAGGAGAGAGAAAAAAGAAGAGAGGGAGAAAGGAAAGAAAAGAGGAGAGAGAAAGGAAAGAGAAGAGAGGAGAGAAAGATGAGGGAGAAAAAGAAGAAAGAGAGGAGAGAGAAAGAGAAGAGAGAGAAAGAGAAGACAGAAAGAGAAGATAGAGAAAGAGAAGAAAGAGAGGAGAGAGAAAGAGAGGAGAGAGAAAGAAAAGAGAGAAAGAGAAGAGAGAGGAGAGAGAAAAATTTCCTTTAAGGCTTAGGGATACTTGTCAAAATTTT
>NW_006497511.1:1094661-1110748 GCF_000471905.2 Amborella trichopoda | reverse complement strand
AGAGAGAGAGAGAAGAGAGAGAGAGAGAGAGAGAGAGAAGAAGAAGAGAGAGAGAGAGAGAAGAGAGAGAGAGAAGAGAGAGAAGAAGAGAGAGAGAGAAGAGAAGAAGAGAGGAGAGAGAAAGAGAGGAGAGAGAAAGAAAAGAGAGAAAGAGAAGAGAGAGGAGAGAGAAAATTTCCTTTAAGGCTTAGGGATACTTGTCAAAATTTTCTCTCTCCTCTCTCTCTCCAAGCCGAGGCCCAAAACTCAAGCAAGATGGGATGTTTTTATTGATGAAAGAAGGTTCCTTTACATGTCGAGAGTATGTCCTTATATAGAAGTGGGGCCTACATATGGGTGGATGATTAATTTCTAATCTAATTGATGAAAATAAACAATTAAATGAATTAAATAAAATTAAGTAAAAAAGGGAAAAATGATGATTTTCCCCTGCATCAACAATTTATGAAATTTTGAATCAGTCCCTGCAAATGGCCATGCAATCATCACGATCGTTTGAGATCCATTCGGGGTCCTTCTGGTCTTCATCCGGCAAAAATATTATCCTTTTCTTGTTTGGCTAGAAAAGGTGATCGTTTTGATAACCATTTCGTGCCATAAATTAGACTCTCGGGCTATGATCATGACGCGGTAAAACATGGGAAAATGTGTGACCTAAGATTTATGATCCAGCCCATTTCTCAGTGTTTTTTGTCTGTTTCTTTGCTGTAGCGTGGTGAGCAAGTTGCTACGATCGTTCTATAAAAAGAATAGCCCCATTTAGTGCCCGGACGACCATTTTCTAAATTGGAAAACTTTAGCCGAAGTATGGATTCCGGTGGTCAAAGTTTGGATTCCAGTGGCCAGAGTTTGGATTCCGATGGCTGAAATTACAGAAACTTCATACTAGATGTGTGTCGAATCTGACTGTCTATCACATCTACGTTCAGCTCGGATGATGCCTCTGACCTTGTGCTCGCAATGGGTCTTGTTTGAGGTCGATCCGATGCACGAGCGTAGTGATGTGGGCGTTTGATCAAGAGGACATGTTGCTGAAAATCTGTTACTTTTGGAACTTTCCGATTGAACTTTTCTATTCGATTTCTCTCGGCTAGGGACATGTCATCATACATGCCACCTATCAAATCGACCGGGTCGATGATACGAACATGCTCTCAAAATTGGGGCTCGATCCAACCTGGGACGAGGGAGATATGGCCATGGAAATTTTTCCCTCAAAATTGTGAAGCACAATTTCTATTAATGGAAATTGGTTCACCGAGGGTGCACCGTAATAGTGTACAACCTACCCAATTTAGGTAACTTGCCCATAACTTGCTCCAGAAGCAACCAAACACACCAAATATTGGTACCCAAGGGTTTTCGAACATTCTGAATCCAATGGAGGTAATATGGAGGCCATTTGACGCTTCAACAATGGTGTTGTAGTTCAGATTCCATTTTCAACATGATAGCGACATAATTTCCTAAAATTATTTTGTCTTTTGCACTGCCTAAAGCTTGTCGGATTGCGACGAAACATGACAGGTGATCTTAAGAGACCCTTAGGCATGATTTTGAACCTTCTTAATTCATTCTTAGACTTTTGGAAATTTCACTTATGGATCAAGGTTTATTGACCTACCGCTTCCGTAGTCCACAATAATTTTGGTACCTACAATCACGAACTGCTCTCTCCTTATTTTCATCGGGGATACAAGTGATGAAAAATGACTTCAACTAACTTGCCCAGTCGAATGTTGTGCTTGGAAAGAGCGAGAAGTACAACATTCAGAAACAAAATTGTTCCTTCGACTTTAGTTTTCCTGACCACTGAATCACACGAACTCCAAAGGGATACTCGTGAAAAGCTTCTTCTTGGAGGGGTGACCAAGGCTCTCTGATGGCTGGGGGCCTTGTTGTGGACCCAGACATGGAGTCTTTTAGGGGGTGTGTTTAAATTCCTCACCCTTATCGGACATTTGACAGCGTTGTTTACTGTTACACTAGGTTTACTTTGACAAGCAGGGTACCTCTGTGGGCCTCATCCTGCCGAGCCCAATCGAGTGCTTTTTATGTACAAGCAGGGTACCAGGTTTGCTTGGCCTGGTTTGACAGTTTCTTGCCTGTGAATGATCTTGTTTGTTGGTCCCAATAACAGGGTATTCTACTAGTGAGGAATTTTCTTGAAATGCCGACAGAAGCGGCCTATGGAGGCAAGCATTGCATCAATCTGCTTATTGAACCTAGTGTCCTAGTGGGTTTTCATTTGGACAGGGGGAAGTGGTGCAGTAGAGACGGTTCTCACCAGCCTCCTCTTTTCCCCATGACTTGACAGCCATGTCTGCCCTTCTTCCATTTTTTCTCACAGTGCCCTTTGTAGGTTTTCACCGTACTCGGTTTTTATTTTACGGAACACAATGCCCGTCCGTCATTTTTACTCATGGTGTTCCCCTTTCGAGATTATACCGTGCCCCTTTTTTTTTTATGGGGGCGAGTTTAAGGTCATGCCTCCGAGACCTGAGCAAAGCATTTTAACGTCATGCGGCCATGGCATGCACTATAGTTTAGGGTCATACAGCAGAACCTAGATGGTGATGGATGATAGTTTGTGGAGGCCATGGGGTGAGTATGGTGGTGGTTTGACTCACTTTGAGGTGATTGCACAAGACCGACTTTGAATGATGGATTCTGTTTGGATGGAAGGTGAATAATGGTGACCCATAAACTGTTGGTAACTATGGGTGGTGCAATGACTCACCGTGGTTTTGTGAGCATGGGTTCGACTCGGTGGGGAATGTTTCTAGTTAGTGTTTGAACCCATTTTTCAGCACCTTTGTCCCTAATGCGGAATAAAGAAAGAAGCAGGTCAATAAAGCCTACAAAATAAGTGGAAATTTCGACAATCTCATAATTGCCCTAGAATTAGTCAAGATCTTCATCATCAGTCCAAAAGGCCACCTTCTAAGTTTCATCATGATTAGACATGTCTAAGGTAGTGAACACAAAGAAACAATTTGAGAAAAATTGGCCTCTAGCGCCCTAAAATGGACTCTGTAATTAGAACTATATCTTTGGTGCGTCAAACAGCTGTGGGACCACCGCCATTGAATCTGATGCAGTTGACAACCCTTATGAGTCAAGTTTCGGCTTAATCGGGCACTCCAGGACAAACTTAGGGGTAGAATACCAAAAAGGGGTAGGTCACACGCTATTCCCATGTGGCCACCCTGCATCAAAACACCATTAAAAGTGGTTGTTTTTATAGTCACGGGCAGTCACTTTCGAGGCCCATATCTCCCTCGATCTGAGCCAGATCGCGCTCAAATTTGGAGAACATGTTCGTCTCATCAACGAGCGATTCGATATGTGGTACGCCCTGAGATGATGCCTGAACAGGGAAAAAACTAGAGGGAAGTTTCTAATCCGTGACGAGAGTTACAGAAAATTCAACAGCAGCATGCCCCAGTTCGGCGGCCAAATCCTGATGCTCGCATACCCGATCGGCATGAAACCAATTTCATTATGTGTCCGTGGTCATCTCACGTACAATGAATGGTTAGATTTCACACACGGAGGTGTCAAAGCTGTTGTAAATTTCGACTGCCAGATTTCAGGATTCCAACAAAAAACTCAAGACAACTAAATCTTCGTCCCGACAGGTAATCAAGCTGCGTTTATTGCAACGTGATTGTGACAGCATACTCAATGTGATTCAACAAAGAAATCATTAAGAAATATCAAGGATCGAGCACACAATTGATCCAAAGATTTCAAGATTCATCTAAAATTCAAGTTTCATGATCATGGCTTAAAAACATGATTCATACCTCGAAGTTAGTGTCAAATCGATCGCCATGTCGAGCCCCATAAGCAAATAATCATCTTTCGATCAAATGGGCATCAGAACAACCCGATCAGTCATGAAAGATCATGTAAGTTCTCGAGCGAGAGCAAGGACTGAATTCCATATATTGTTAGGTAGGCGACAAATAGTCCTTTTGCACCTATTTTTAGAACTTCTTTTAATTCAATTAAATTGTAATTATCTTCAATTTTTGGTTGTTTTGAGCATAAGCTCATTCTTTAGCCCAATTCTATATAAGCATGCAAAGCTAAATTGTAAAGGACCTTCAGTTCATTTAACACATCGACCAATAAAATTTCAATTTCCTCTTGAACTTGTGGGTGCATCTTGGAGAGAGAGAGAGGAGAGAGAAGAAAAGGGTCAGTACACTTAGTTAAGGTAACTTTCTCTCTCCTCCCCTCTCTCCTCCTCTCTTTCTCTCCCCTCATCTCTCTCTCTCCTCCTCTCTTTCTCTCTCCTCATCTTTATCTCTCTTTCTCTCTCTTTTTCTCATCCCTATCCCTATCCCTCTCTCTTATTCTCATCTCTATCTCTCTTTCTCTCTCTTCTTCTCATCCTTATCTCTCTTTCTCTCTCTTCTTTTCATCCCTATCTCTCTTTCTGTCTCTTCTTCTCATCTTTATCTCTCTCTCTTCTTCACATCTCTATCTTTCTTTCTACTCTTCCTCTAACACAGTCAGCGAAGCCTAGCACCGACTACATCCTCTCTCTCTCTTCTCGTCTAACATTGTCGGTGAAGGCTAGCACCGATTGCATCTTCTCTCTCTTCTTTGTCCAACACAGCCGGTGATGCCTAACACCGACTGCATCTTCTCTCTCTTCTCTTTCTAGCACAGTTGGCGATGCTCAACGCCGTCTGTGTTTTTCTCTCTTCCCTCATATTCTTCTTTTTCCTTTTTTCTCTTCCCACTCCTTTCTTTCTCTTCTTCTCTTATCTTACTCTTCTTATGTTTTTCCTTTATGATATATGTTATTTCTATTATTTTTTCGTTTGATTAAAGACAGGTGGAGATTAGCCTATCATGATAGTCATGTCGTCTAACCGTAATGTCATTGTGTCAGAATTATTGTGCCCGCTTTATTGCCACGACAGACTAACCATTGTGTCTAAATAGTCAGTATCGACATTGACGTCTAGTAGTAATCTTGTTGAGTCGGTCTGAGTTACCAAGCTCATTTGACCCAAGTCGGTCTGAGTTCCCAGGTCTTAACTTGGATCTCCTTACTCTGGTTGAACCTCCACCAAGGCACATGCCATCGCTCACAGCATACACCCAGCCACCAGCAAGTATTTTGTCGGTCGTGCTGCTAAGGTAAGCTGGAAGGCTACCCAGTCCCTTTCTGCAAATGGCAAGCAAGTTTCCATTACGCATGTGGGTCCCCGCAAGGCTACCCCCCACATTCTTGGACCACAACGAGTCTCTATCCTTAGAGGCTCAACATATAGAGGCGGAGACCCTGCGGCCTCCACCCCTCACACACAGCACAAGGCTCGTGGGTCACCCACTCGAGCCACACTTCGGGGCAACCCTTGTGTTACCTCGAGTCAGCATCAAGGATCAGACCTCTCAAGGCCATGTCCGGCACACACTGCTCACATGCATCTCCCAGCTCAAGGTAGCACCGTCATTACGCCAACTCAAGTACACAGGAGATGACCTCCTCGTCCTCTTACTCAGCACACACAAGTGACCCTATAAGGGGCAGGCTTCCACCTGTTCCCTTACAGACACTTGCTCGCAGTTCTTAGCTTACCCCCGGCTGACCCCCTGGTCACTCTTGATCCTTCTTCAAGGAGCGCATACGCGTCACCATTTCAAACAGCCCCTCGCCCTCGACTCAATCATCCTCCTGAGTCAACCATGCTTTTTCCTACTCCTCCTTCTTCGAGCTAGCACCTTCAGCCTTGGTACTTGAAGACCTTCCCCTAGAGTACCATCTGAACCAACCTTGTCATTTTGCTCATGTCTCTGGAGCCCACAAGAGAGCTCGGGGCAAAGACCTGATGGACGATTGAGTCATTCATCCTCCCTGGCCTAAGATGACTCTAGTCTCATGTCCTCATCCTTTACCGCACCTAATGGAGACAGCTCTCTCTTGTGCCAGAAGAGTCGACCAGCTGCAATCCCAATTGCAGTTTTGGTGTGAGGCCCATCAAAACCTCAAGGCTAAACGTGAAAGGGGTTTGCGAATTTTCACTAAGCAAGTCACCGAGGCTATCGGACCAACTAGCTCTGATGACCCTGTTCGCTTGAACCCCTTCTACCCTGTTCAGATGATGAAGCCTGAAGAAAAGCTCCATGAGCTCCGCACTATGGTTAATGTTGTAGAAAGTGACCGAGCCCCTGGTCAGCCACGGTCCCAAGACCATCGAAAATCGGTCCTCACACAATCGGCATACAAAAGTCGAGTTCAGTTAGGGCACACAGATCCCCTGCTAACTTATCTGCCACGTGCGAACTGTCAAGCTCGCAAGCCCTCAACCGTAGCTAGGGTTGACCCCCTCGAAGAATCAGCATGACAGTTATAGATGAACCTGAATAGTAGGAAGACCGCATGTACAAGTTTGAGGATATGGTGAGTGCGATGATGGAAGAGATCGATCGTATAGACGTCGCACACCAATCAGCTAACATTGAGGTCGATTCCCATCACTCTGATGGTGCACCTTCAAGGCAACCCTTTCCCTCTGCCTCACAGAACAATTTTGTCCCTCATCCCGTCTCACAAGCAGACATCAATGCTATGGTGACCCATAGCTTAAAGAACAAGAAAATTTCAGGGATACAGGTCACAATTCCTTATCAAAGTCCATACCCTTCATATATTGACCAGGTGTCGTTTCCCTCATATTATAAGAAGGGAAGTTTCCCCTATTCAACGGGACCACGTCCCTGAATTAGCATATCACCCACTTTCAGGCAGCATGTCAAGAAACAGTGGCTGATGGGAGCCTCCTTCTCCGTCAATTTGTTGAAACCCTTGCAGCCCAGCTTTTCAATGGTATGCTCAACTTCCTCCAAACTCGATACATACATGGGAGGAAATGGAAAAATTGTTCTATCAATGCTTCTATGAGGTCGAGAGAGAGGTTCAAACCATCGAACTTCTCACCTGACTCAAGACCCCGATATAGCCTGTGGACCAGTTCATATAAAGATGGAGAAATTTGGCTGCTCGACATCCTAATCATATGCCTGAGCAGGAAGCAGTCCAAACTTACAAGCGAAACATGCGATCCGAGATAGCTCTACATGTTGAGGCCTCTAATTCGACCTCCATGTCAGAACTGATCTCTAAATCAGTCCGCATAGAAATTCTATCATGCCATCATGGCGGGTCACGAACCGTCTGCAAGCTCAGCGAACAACCGGGGTAGCTCTCGGAAAAACACACAAGGCAACCAACAAAAAGGAGTAATTAGTGCATCCATCACGGTCACTGATCCAAAGAAGACTCCCTCCTAAACTAGGGGTGGGCATGGCCAAGATAGCTCCGCAAGCAGGAAGGCAACAACAGTCGTACAACCGCGTACCCCCACCTGCCAACCTTGATCGGGGTGATTATTTCACCAAGCATAGGAATAAGTTCTACCCCTTTGAGAAGGAATGGGTCCATGCATTGTTCCGGTTATTATTGGAACATAATATGATTCAGCTTTCAGACGCCAAGTTCCTTGAGCAAGCTGGCCTTGACACTCAGATGAATTATTGTGCTTACCATCGAAGGATCAATCATCCCACAGATGACTTACATGCTGAAAGATATTATCGAGGCCCTGATTCAGAAGGGTCAGATAAAGCATAAAGACTTAAAGAAGGCCTTCGGGACAGCTGAAGCCTCCCATACAGTAACCGTCCAAGAAGAAGATGAAGCCCCTGGCATCCTTCACGCCATCTTTGTTCTAACTCTTCAGGAAGGCATAATCACACTGAAGCAGGCAAGGCAACCCCGATGCCTTGCTAAGGGGACCGAGGACCGTTGGTGCCTCTTTCACCAGATGTGGGGTCACTACCTGTGGGAATGCACCAATTTCCATGATATATTCGCAAAGAAAATGAGGGAATGTCAAGAGTTTTACAATGTCTCAGTAATGGCCCCCAAGCCACGGTAAATATTACACAAAATCAGCTGAGCAAGGGAATACTCACACCCTCTTGCCATGTCGCAAGCCACATACAATGCGCCTGGACGAATGCGTCTGCTCATCCGGGGTGCACGAACTTGCACAAAAATAAGGCCAAATACGTGGCCAACAACACACAGTCGTCGTTGGTCTTCGATTGATACACGGGAGGCATTCCCTTCACAACTGCCTTTCCATTCCATCTCGAAGTACCCCGACCACCTTCAGGATAGTCCCCACAAAAGAATTTCACCCATTTAGTGAAGGTGACCCGACCATTCCTTAGCATGGATCAATTGGTAGGCCTCGAAAATATTTTGAAGACTAGCAAGCAGCTCTTCATCCCTCAAGCGAACACCACCAAAGATGACTGCGTTCTAGGGCACAAACTCGTCATACATAGCCCCGATTATTGGAAGGCCCCAATAAAATGAAGATCTAGCAAAGAGATTCCTGCTTCCCCATGCTCAATAAGCCAGGTATTGCAAACATGGCTCCATGTCTCTAGTAATACCTTCACAGTATTGGAGCACCGATCATAGTAGCTGTCGGAAGACTGGATCGCTGCTAATAGAGAAGCACGTTCAAGAGTGCTTCTGTGTGAGACCAACACCTTGGCGGTCCAGGAATAGTATCCCTTCAAGTATTGGTGCTCCCCCTGAATTCGGAGGCCTTTTGCGGACCACATTAGTAGCCCCTTTGCCTTTACCATTCGTTTTCCTAAGGTAGGCAAGTTCTCCTTGGAAGCTATGATTCTGTGCATACAATAAAAAAGATCCACCCCTTCCTTAGTACTGACATTGCCATTGTTACCCTTGTGGACTTCAAAACTAGGTCAGTAATAAAAGTGACACTGAGAGGCCACTCTGGTTCGCATACTGGCCCTATTAGCCAAATGGGCTCACCCCTTGATAGAGCCTCATCGATAAAATCATCGGTACTGACCTCTCCATCCCTTGGAAGCTTCCTTACGTCAAGAATTCGTTAAGAAGAACCAGCCATTATAAACGGCTTAGTGGTTTACTCCCAAATCAAAAATTTCTAAGGCACTGGATTAACGTTCGGTAACCCTTAGCGCTGGATGTGTTCATTAACGTTAGCATCGGCTGTGTTCGCTAACACTTAGTGTTGGCTGTGTCTACTAACCCCTTAGCCTCGGTTGTGTCCGCTAACCATTAGCATCGGTTGTTCATTCACACCTTAGCACGATTGCATTTCCCAATGCCTAGAGTCGGTTGTGTCTGCTAACGTCTAGCGCCAGTTGTGTTCAGTTCTCTCACACATGCCACAGATTCTACGTGTGACACCTCGAGCCCTACTACGCTGCCGGACGGAAAATCCCTACAATCGTTCACCTTCCCTGCTACGGTCCACACCCCAGCAACGGTCCACCTCCCTGCGCCCTTCAGTTTCTCACCGAAACCTCTTTGCCGGTGCTAGGAACCCTTTACAACGCTGCCAACAACATCGGGAAACCACTTAAATCACCGAAAAACTTCCCAAAACTTACGAAAATGCCCACTACTATACTTCCCGCCACTTTTAACCTCGAAGACCATGGCCAGAGTTCTCCTCCTTCCCGAAAAAGCCCATGTGTTAAACCAAAAAACTCCTGCAACTCCACCAATCATGCTCAAAAACTTCTCCGTGGCTTGCCAGAACACTTGATCTCCTGCCATAAACTTGAACCCTTGTCGGTGAAAAAGTGAATGAAAATGAGGTCTTACCCCCTTATATAGCCGACACTACCCTAAAACGCCCTCACAAACTGAGAATTCCAATCGTATCCCAGAAAGCCAAACGACGATGGGCCGGGTGGGGCTTTGAAAGGAGGCCCGAGGCAACTCCCAACGCCACCTGTAAAATTCCAACAAGCGGGCTAGACCAGGTCGGGCTCGAGTCATGGCTCCAATATCGATCCATACCTAGCACCGACTACACGGTCGAAGTTACCTAGCACCGACTGTGTTTCACCAACCACAACATCGGCTGTGTCTAAGTAATAGCACAACGCCGGTTGTGTGTCTAGCAACTCAATGTCGGCTGTGTTCAAGCAATAGCATGGGCCGTCCTCATCTTGAGCTATGTTTTTAACAATCCATTGCCCGCTGACTGGTTAAGAAGCAGTGTTGGCTGTCTTCAGCACCAGTTGCGTTTTCGAAGACTTAGCGCCGGCTGAGTGCTCAAGAAATAATGGTTGTTGCACCTGGTGCCGACTGTATTTTAAAGATCCTATTGTCACCTACTCTAAGTCGAAGCCATGTATGTCCTATCATTATTATCCTCATGGAAGTTGCACCTTGACTCTAACCTATTATCCGCGGCAACGTGGATCCCAAGTCGATTAAACTTAGGTCATGAACTTCTCAATCCTAATAAGAGAGCCATAAGCATACTATTATCCTCAGTGGAGGTACGGTAATTTTTACTGCTGTAATCCCTAGTGGTCTTCTTTACACTTAGTTATAATGCCCTCAAGGATACAAAATGCCCACATTTGTCTCCTCTTCCCCAATAAGGTCAGCTTTCCTATCTGGACCCCTCAACGGTCTTACCAATCTTATCCTCATTGAGTCAGACTGTTGCCCACAGACCTATTCCCCATAAAGTATCACCTACATGGCGACCCAAGCCGTGGTCCAAACTATATGACCTTAAACTATAGCAGTGGTCTAGATGCACGACCTTAAACTGTATGATCCAAACTATATGACCTTAAACTGTAGCGGTGGTCAAGATGCACGACCCTAAACGACATGGTCCAAACTATATGACCTTAACTGTAGTGATAGTCTAGATGCAAACCCTAAACTGCATGGTCCAAACGATATGACCTTAAACTATAGCGGTGATCTAGATGCACGACCCTAAACTACATGGTCCAAACTATATGACCTTAAACTGTATCGATGGTCTAGATTCCCCACCCAAAACTGCATGGTTCGAACTATACGACCTTAAAGTGTAGGGGAGGTCTAGTTGCACGACCTTAAACTGCATGGTCCTAAGTTCTGTAACTCTAAACTGCATAACCAGGGTCCAAACTATATGACCTTAAACTGTAGTGGAGGTCTAGTTGCACGACCTTAAACTACACGATCGTAGTTGCATGACTCTAAACTGCATAACCATGGTCCAAACTATATTACCTTAAACTGTAGTGAAGGTCTAGTTGCATGACTTTAAACTTCATGGTCCTAGTTGCATGACTCTAAACTACATAACCATAGTCTAGCTGTATGACCTTAAACCACAGTGCACGTCCTAGCCATATGATGATAAACTTCTTTGCATGGGTCCTGGAGGTATGACCTTAAAACCTGCCCTCACATACGTGCACACACCCTTTACATGCACACACCTTTTACATGCATCTTCGAGGACATCTTCCCTAACTGACCCGTTCGTGTGCGCTCACCACCATCACTACCTTCCCAGTGAGTCCATTTCT
The DNA here is from genome assembly GCF_000471905.2 of Amborella trichopoda. Next base: position 1,099,324 of record NW_006497511.1, on the reverse strand, counting down.
TTCATCATCCTACATCATTCCCCAGTGATTCTCAGCCATGCTCATAAAATGGTGAACCATCCCGCTACCTATACTCGTCGTAAGTTAGTGGGTCATCACTTTTCACATTCCTTTCATATGTCATCCATATTTCATAGGTAGCCTCATGCCATCTCCCCAAAAGTGAGCTAAAACTACTACCATACTCACTCCATGGCCTCCACAGACTGCCATCCATTTCTATCATGATCCAGCAGTATGACCTTAAACTGTAGTGCACGTCCTGATCGCATGACGTTAAAAGGCTTCACACAGGTCCCAAAGGAATAACCTTTAACACGCCTTCACAAAAATAACGTGCATTGTATATACCTGAACAGGGAAACGCCAAGAGTAAAAATGATGAGCGGGCATGATCACGAAACCATGAGTAAACGAGTTTCGTGAATAAAAAAACGGGGCACGGTGAAAACCCGGAAGGGCATCATGAGTAAAAATGGAAAGTAAGGGTGAACATGGCCGAAAGTTCATGGGTAAAAGAGCCCCGAATAAAGAGAAGTTGGTGAAAGCCATCTCTGGCGCCGCTTTCGAAGTTCAAGTGAAAATTCGTAAAGGATGCTTGGATCAATAAATAAGTTGATGCAGCGTTCACCTCAATAGGTGGCTTCAGCCCACACTCAAAAAGAAAAATCCCTAATGTCACAATACCAGGGCTCCAAAAATACAAGCTTCAAGAAAAAGATTCCGACAGCTGGAGTCCAGTTGCAAAAAGGACTCGAAAGACAGAAGATTCGCCAAGAAAGCAAGATAAGTCTCACGAAGAAGAGCATCATTCCCAAGAGGTTACAAATACACTCAAAGATGTTGGAGACGCCTCGAGAAGGCTAAGTCAACCATGACTTTAGAGCGGTAATCAAATGATTGTCATAGCTGCAAAGCAGTGCGTAGGGGTGGTTATACCCAAAGCTGGTTATCTCAATAAACTGAGGTACCCTACCCACCAAGGACAACTGGTACATGACGTAGATGAGCGCTAACCAAAAGCTCTCCAGCAGAACAAACAAACAAGAAAGTCATTTCAACGAACCAAAGATGCCTCAAGAAGGCTAAGCAGCCATGACTTTGGAGCGGTAATCAGATGATTGTTATAGCTGCAAAGCAATGGGTAGGGGTGGTTATACCCACAGCTGGTTATCTCGATAAACTGAGGTACCCTACCCACAAGGATAACTGATGCACAACGCAGACAAGCGCCCGATCAAAGGCTCTTTTGTCATCTATCCAAGACAAAGAAACCCATGCCAAATGTCAACAATGCCCTTCATCATGGCACTCAATTACCAAACAGGCCTGATTCTGACTGACGGGGTCTGTAAAAAATCCTCAGCTTCAGAATCATAAACAATCCCCACTAGGGTGAGGACTTTGATAAGATCCCTCACAAATGTCTCTTATACCCCTAAAGTCACCACGGATAGACCCGCGAACAATGCATCCCTGCGTCTGAGCATCCTTGTTGCACCATTGCATGAATCTCCTCGGAGTTCACGTGGTCCTATGGCTAGGAAGAAAAAAGTAATATTCCAGGAGGAAAATTTCTGAATGTTGTCCTTCTCGCTTGTCTCGAAGCAAAACATTCGGTGGGGCAAGCCATTTGAACGCATTTTTCATCACCTTGGTCCTTGATGCAGAAACAAGAATGAAACAGGTCAATAAAGCCTACAAAATAAGTGAAAATTTCAACAGTCTCAGAATTGCCCTAGAATTGGTCAAGATATGTCTAAGGCAGTGAACAAAATGAAACAATTTCGAAAAAATCAGCCTCTAGCACCCTGAAATAGACATTGTAACTGGAACTATATTTTGGGTGAGTCAAACGACTATGGGACCAAAGCCATTGAACCCGGCATGGTTGAAAACCGTTATGGGTCAATTTTCGGCTTAATTGGGCACTCCAAGATGAGCGATTTGATAGGTGGTAGACTCCTAAACGATGCTCGAGCAGAGAGAAAAATTAGAGAAAAATTTCTGATTCGTGAAGAAATTTGCAGAAAATTCAACAGCAGCACGCCCCACTCCAGCAGCCAAATCACGACACTCACATACCAGATCGACACGAAACCAATTGCAATATGTGCGTAAGGTCCATGGTCATCTCTGTTCGAACCTTGCATATGATGAAAGGTTGGATTTCACACACGGACACATCAAAGCTGCTCAAAATTTTGGCAGCCGAATTTTAAGATTTCGGTAAAAACTCAAGATGACCAAATCTTCGTCCGAACACGACATCGAGTTCCGTTTATTGCAACGTGATCGTGACGGCATGTTCAGTGTGATTCAACAAATAAATCACGAAGAAACATCAAGGAACGAGCACAATCAATCCAATGTTTTCAAGATTCATCTAAAATTCAAGTTTCATGATTATGGCTTAAAAACATGATTCATGGCTCGAAGTTGGTATCAAATCGATCACCACACAAGCCCCATAAGAAAATAATCAACTTTCGATCAAACGGGCATCAGAACTACCCAGATCAGTCATGAAACATCACGCAAGTTCCCGTGCAGCAGCAGGGACTATTATGGAATTCCACATATTGTTAGGCAGGGGCAAAACTATCCTTATGCACACATTTTTAAAATTTATTTTAATTCAATTAAATTGTAATTATCTTTAATTTTATGTAGTTTTGGGCGTACACCCATGTTTTAGCCCAATTCTATATAAGCATGCGAAGCCAAATTGTAAAGGACCTTCGGTTCAATTCACACAACGATCAAAAAAATTTCAATTTCCTCTTGAACTCGTGGGTGTGTCTTGGTGAGAGAGAAGAGAGAGAAGAAAAGGGCTGGTACCTTTTGATAAGGTAAATTTTTCTCTCCTCCCCTCTCTATCATCCCCTCTTTCTCTCTCCTCCTCTCTATCTCTTCCCTCACTCCTCCCCTCTTTTTCTCTCCTCTTCTCTTTCTCTCTCCTCATCTCTATCTTTCCTCCTCTCTTTCTTTCTCCTCATCTCTATCTCTCCTTCTCTCTCTTCTTCTCATCCCTATCCCTCTCTGTCTTCTTCTCATCTTTATCTCTCTTTCTCTCTCTTCTTCTAATCCATATCTCTCTTTCTATCTCTTCTTCTCATCCTATCTCTCTTTCTCTCTCTTCTTCTCATCTTTATCTCCGTCTCTTTTTCTCATCTTATCTCTCTTTCTGCTCTTCATTTAACACAGTCAGTGAAGCCTAACGCCGACCACATCCTCTCTCTTCTCATCTAACACTGTCGGTGAAGGTTAGCGCCGACTGCATCTTCGATCTCTTCTTTTTCCAACACAGTCGGTGAAGCCTAGCGCCGACTACATCTTCTCTCCCTTCTTTGTCTAGCACAGTTTGCGACACTCGGCGCCGTCTGTGTTTTTCTCTCTTCCCTCATATTCTTCTTTTTCTTTCTTTCTCTTCCCACTCGTTCTTTCTTTTTTCTTCTTCTCTTCTCTTACTCTTCGTATGTTTTTCATTCCTGCCCCTTCATTTTCTCTTAAGGAGCATTCAAATTTTTAGAGAGTTTCTCTCTTTTGAAACTTGAAATTGAGCTTGTGTGTCTCTCTAAAATTTTGGTATAATTTCTATTGAAAACTTCAAATTTGAGATACTTTTTTTCTTGAAAAATTTAAAATTTGAGATAGTTTTTCTCAAAAATTATAGTTTTTCTCAAAAATTTTGAGATTATTCCTCTATCAAAAATTTCAAATTTCAAATTCCGAGAGAGAAACTATAGGGGTACTTTTATTCTAAAAAAAATTACTCTTATAATTTGGGGGTGGTTATAAAAAAGAATAGTTGTTGCGGTTAGTGGTGTGATATGAAAAGTTTTGAAAAGATGATATGTCTAGTAAGTATGGTCATAAAGTGTATATATGATCATCATCATCATTGTCTTATCCCAATTATTTAAACCTTAAGAGTTCTTCCTATTCCTCGTCCTATAATTTCATTAGTTTTGAAATCCCCCATGTCTCTCACTATTTTGCGTTGTATGTGACCATCCCTAATTATCGAGAAACTAGTTAAAAAAAAGGAGGATGTGGCCCAATCTCTCTCTCCTAGTTGTATTGAGGACATGATAATGCATGTTAATGGAAACTATTCTTGATATTTTTCTATTGGATTGTCTATAAGGAGACCATACATCTTTTATACATGAAGATCACAATTGTTCTTCTCCTTTAAATTTTAAAATGAGAAGTTGTATGAGTGTCATTGAATCGACACAAATTTTCAAAAAAAAATTCTCGACTTTCGTGAGTCAACCCAAGCCATCCAATTTGACATCTAATGAGTAGGAATGATTATGACTTTCATATACAAAAGATAAATGGTCTCTTTATAGACCATCCCTATTTTATGAACCAAAGAAATTCTGCACTTATAAGTGTCATCATAATAACGGATGATGATGGTGTTGAGCTAGTTTGGATTGCTTTGTTCTAAAGCCACTTTTAGGAATCTTTACAACGCAAATTAATTTGGATTGATTGCTCTAAAGTCTTTCTTTAGTTGAAACGAGCAATCGTTGGTAGCTTACAGCATGGCTCAATTAGTCAAGGCCCTTAATCTATCCAGGGTTTTCCATAGAGCAAAGTTTAGCTGGCGCCCAACATGACAGATCAAATTCCAACAGTTTAACGCCTT
>NW_006497511.1:1032903-1061281 GCF_000471905.2 Amborella trichopoda | reverse complement strand
AGAGAGAGAGAGAGAAGTTTATCTTATTTTGTTTTTTATCCACTTTAAGGTCATTTATGTACAAGGAGTAGACTCAAGGAATAGTATCCCTGCATTTAAACTCAAGTATATAGGATGATATGCCCATTGGTATTATAACTTTCTTTCACATAGCTGTATATTTTCTTTTTTAGAAATGAATGTATAGGTTTCAAGATCCGAATCAAGGGTATTCGTTCTAGGTTTAGACTTACGTAAATTGTAACAGAGGATTAAACCTTTGGAACTTTTTCATTCCTAGTAGAAAACTTATTTTTCTATGATATAGAATGCATGGGCGAATTAGGCCCCAAGTGTGATGTCCTCTGGTCATTGTTTGGAGTCAAATATTTATTTAAATATTTTAATCACTATAAACAATCACATCTTTCAGAGCTTTCATGTATTCCATATAGACGCTATTTTGCTTCCTACAGAGCTAGAGACCATGACTCCATAAAGGTGGGAACAGTGGTTCCTCAAAGATTGTGGGTAAGGGAGATATACACATCAGGATTGATATTGAGATGAAGCTTGTGCTAAGGGGTGTCTGACATGTATTAGCGTTTGATCCTCATCTCATGAGGATGTTTTGATGACGAAGTGTACAACTCAATGTTCGGAAAGGGACATTAGAAGCTGGTAAAGGAATCTTTTGTCATAGCAAAGGGCAAGAAGTATTGTTTACTCTACAGAGCTGAGATTTCTATCAATTTGGAATCTGTTTCATTTCTTATTGATTTGTATTGCATGCTTTCATGGCCAAACTACATAGGAATTGTGAATTGAAGGTGTTCGTTTTCTGTACCACATACTTTGATTGGTGTATTATGTTTTTCCATTCCAGTTACTTGACATTTTCCATATAGTGATCTTAGCTTGGATGCCTTGAATTGAATGATATAGAAGTAGCTGGCTGTTTTTCTATCTTTTAGAGCATATTGTAGATACCCCAATTTAAAACTAACAAATTCTATGATTTTCATAACCTAAGACAACCCTTATGACTATACTATTCCATAAAATCTCTGAACCATAGAACACCGTAGTCGACAGTCCATATCCTATGATCAATATCTAGACAGCTCATTGATTTTGAAAATAATTCAAGCAAAAATAGCAAAATACCCCAGAATTGGAAATTTCCAATTTGGGCTTGATCTGGGTAGGGCGACACAGACTGTGTTGCCTAGCCTAAAGCAATCCAAATTGATTTTTTTCAGTTCCCAGCCCGATCCCAACTTAATTCAATGTTGTCAACCAAACTCGGACCAAATCTAATGGATTTGGGCTGGGGCGACACACCTTGTGTCGGCCAGACCAGATCAGCCCAAATCCCAAATTTCAAGAAGGTTTCAGTTTTCAAATCATGCCCTCCCTGATCCACTCAAAATTCAATGAATTTGGACACTTCTAAGCTGCGCAACATACCCTTGTGTCACCTAGACCCAGGCTTGGTTTGGTCCTTTGACACCCAAAATTGGAATTTGAGCTGGCAGATTTGGTGCGTTTCAGTATTTATCCATTTAGACACCTTTGGGGCCTTTAAAAACACAATTTGTATGACCATTTCATTAATTAAACCTTTAAGACCTGTGAGATTGGGGAAAGCTTGTGAGACTGAGTGAAAACCCCTAGGTAATGAGAAGGACCCTGTGAGCAAACTCTAGATCTAAAAAAAAAAACCTGCAACTCCTATTGCCATTAAACCTAACTTTCAAACTTAGATCCAAGAAGACCATAGTTCAAGAAGCCAATGCTTGGTCATTTTTGAAGAGAAACACAGAGGACGAGCGCTGTAAACACAACTGTGGTTCTGTTACAAGCGAGGCCCCAAAGCCTCAGGCATCCCAGGCCAGCCGGCCTGGTCAGGTATATTTCTATCCCTATTTTTATTCTTTTAGTTATTTTGTTACATTTAAGATTATTTTATTGAATTTTATTTAGTATTTCATGCACCGGAGCAATGTTGGCTCTAACAATGATCTGAGAGCAGATCTGTTCATTTCAAAATAGATATGCCTATTAGATCGGAAATTGATTGATCTCACTCTCTATCGAAATTAATAATTAAGCTTATAGTATCGAATCGAGCGATCTTCAGTCAAAGATCCGCTTTAGTTTGCATTGTGAATGCATATATGTATGCATAGATAGTTTGATCAGAAATTTACTAGTCATCGGATAACATTTATGTGGCTAATCAACTTCTACTTGTATGTTTCACCCATTTGAAGCAAAATTTGTGAAAATAAAGTCTCTGTTGCTGTTGGAATTCCCAATTTCAAATGAGCGATTGTTGAATGTTTTTTGTTTTTTAAAGTTAACCAGAGGGAAGGGTACCTATCTGGGCATGTGGAGAAGTTTATGAGTTGTTGCTGAGGAGTTTTCCTTTTTCTTTTTCTCTTTTTTCAAGACTCAAGCTTAGAGATAGAGAGACACTCAAAATTTCACACAAAAAAAAAAAATTGGCCACCCATAACTCCAATAGACTGAGGGTTTTTTTTTTGTTTTTGTCAGAATAGAAGTTGTAGGTACCTGAATAATACTCCTTTTAAGCATCGAACTTTTATTCTTGATTTTCCTATCTGCTTCGACTTGTCTTTCATGATCGAATTCAATTCTCTTTCCAATTTCTATACAACAATGAAGTCATTCTATGAATGTATTTGGGATTTGAGCAGCATTGGGAAAGACCATACCTGTCTTAGAGATGGGGATTTACAATTTTTATTAAAATATGTAATATTACTTGTTGCTAATATATTGTCGTATCTCGCATGTGTTGGGGGTCTCGTCCTATGAGGGAGAGGCACAAATGAATTATTCCCCAATATTAGGAGGATTGTGTGATCACAACTCATTGGGTTACTATTAGGAGATAACCACTCATGTGAGTTTGGTTGTTATGAAAGATTCTATCGTTATTTATCTCTTAGACAGAGGATAGGGATATCTTCTCATAAGATAACAAGTACGTGAGATGAGATAGAGATTTTGGAAAACAAAATCCCATCCCTTATAAAAAAGAAAAATATCACGTAGATCCCCAATATCTCATCCCTTATAAAAAGGGAAAACCTCATATAGTTGTTGCCTCTCCTCCACTTCCTTCTTTGAGAGAGAGAGAAGCAGAAGGGAGAAAGTTACCCTTCTCCTTACCTCTCTTGGTGTACTAAAAAAATAGATAGAGCCTTCTCTAAGAGAGAATAAGAGAGAGAAAGTTACCCGTTTTCTTAAAGAGAGAAGAAAAAGAAGAGTGAGAAGCCTGTTATAGAGAGGAAGAGAGAACATTTTCTTTTAAAGAGAATGCCTCCAGAAAAGAAAATAAGCATCTGAGAGAAAGAGAAGAATCTTAGAGAGAGAAATCATGAAAGAGAAAACCCTCTAAAAGAAATACGAGAGCTCAAGAAAGTTTGTTTCTTGAAAGGACATTGTAACTATTATTTTAATGTGCATCTGTCTATTTTTCTCATGGACGTAGCCTGAAAAGGTTAACCACATAAATTTCTGTGTTAGTAAGCTATTTTATTTGATTTGTATTATTGCATGTTTTTCCACTCATACACACACATCATTTTGGTTTATTTTGTGTCATAAATCTGGGTGCTGTTGTGTGCATCCGCATTGGTGCAATAAGGTTCAACTGGTTAAGTCCAACAAGGGGTATCAAAGCACGTTTCCCTTGACTCCGACACACCGCTCCGTCCTCCCAATCACCGTTTTCGGTATAGCAAACCAAGCGGCAATAGGATGTGCAAGGAAGAACACCTCCTTGTTGGACTAGCTCATATTTGACTATCGAACGGAGTGTTTTGGGACACATTGTCAGTTAGAGGCTATCGGTGAGTGATCACTGTACAAAGAAAGTCTTCAGCGACTGACCGTCAATCATCACCTTGACCAACAATGAAGCACTTTAGTGTCGGTGACACATCGACTGACGGTGACATCCTGACAGCCAGTGAGTGCTTGATTGTTGATGGATACATAACCATCGACAGATACTTGACCGTCGATGAATAGACAGCCAGGGAGTGCTTGACCACCAATGTATACTTGATCGAAGACAGATACTTGACCGACGAAGAATACTTGACCGACAATGAGAGCTTGACAAAATCTCCCTGACTGCCAAAGAATAGAAGAGAGGAGTGTGAAAGACAATGTGTGTGGATTAAAGATGGATTCTAGTATCGAGAGTCGGATGGTATCGCTCAACGGGAAGAATTGGATAACCTGGAAGCCAAAGATGGAAGAATTGGATAACGAAAAGAAGATCCTCCAACACATCAAACTGGCAAGCTTTTGTCACAAATCGAAGAAGGTCAGAGAATGAGACCAAAATCGATTTAACCAATCTATTGATAAAGCTAGATCAAAGATTAGAAAGGGGATCATATGTTTTCTTTGTAGCAAGGAATATACCTCGAATGCTTTCAAAAGCTATTGTGCCAAGCTTGGCATAAGGCACGAAATGATAGTGTCATATAATCCCCAGCATATTGGTGTTGCAGAGAGAATCAATCGCACCATTATAGAAAGAGTGAAGAGCCTTCTATCTGCCGCCAAATTACCAAAGTCGTATTCGGGTGAAGCAGTCCTCACAACCTCTACTTAATAAATAGATCCCCATCATTTCCTATAAATGGTGAAATCTTAGAGAGAGTTTGGAAGTTTGATCGTAGGAAGTTTGATGTATGCCATGGTGTGCATGATGCCATATATCGTACACACAGTCGGCATGGTGAGCAGATTCATCGCTAATCATGACAAGGAACACTGGGCAACAGTCAATTGGATATTCAAATATCTCAAAACTTTAGGGGAGAAAAACCTGTGTTATAAGGGTACTCAAATAACGACATGGCCGGAAAACTAGACTCCAGGAAGTCAATCTAGAGATACCTGCTTACTTTTCAAGGGGAGCTCTTTTATGGTAGTTCAACCTGCAGAAGAGTGAAAAATTGTTGCTACTAGTGAAAATCCAATCGATAGGAATACGTCAGATATGATGATGAAGACCTTGGTCAGAGATAGGCAATAGTTTGCAGAAGCAAGGCTGACATGGGTGTCATTTGAGAATCCAGTTGATTTGTAAAGGGAAACCTCCCTCCTAAGACTGAAGGGAGAGATTGTTGAATGCCCCGTCCCGTAAAAGAGGGGCATTAATGAATTATTCCCCAATATTAGGGGGATACGGTGATCACAACTCATTGGGTTGTTATATGTAGATAACCACTCATGTGAGTTGGGATCATGAAAGATTCTATTATTATCTCTATTAGAGAGAGAGGATCAGGATATCTTCCCGTAAGATAACAACTATGCAAGATGAGGTAGAGATTTTAGGGAAACATAATATCATTTCTTATAAAAAGGAAAAACCTCACATAGTATTAAGGTTGTTGGCTTTACCCACTTTTGACTACTTCTTTAGGCACCCCACTCTCGATGTATTAGAAAAATACAGAGAGCATTCTCTGATATTGAAGAACAAGAAAGAGAAGCATGTTAGAGAGAGAAAGAGAACTTTTTCTTTTAGAGAGAAAAAGAAAATAAGCCTTGAGAGAGAGAAAACCCTCTAGAAGAAATCGGAGAGCTCAATAAAGTTTGCTTTTTTTGAAGAACGTTGTAACTATTATTAATAATGGATCTATCTCTTTCTCCAGTGGATATAGCCTGAAAAGGTGAACCACGTAAATCTCGGTGCCACCAGCAGGAATGCATAAAATGCTAGAAAGATAGAATATTGAGGAAATAGGATAGCTGATTTAAAACATGACGTATAAAAATATTCCAAAATAAGCAAGCAAAGAAAAAGAATGGAATTATGCAAACTTTAGAAAAGAAAACGACATTATGAGAAGAAAAAATGAAAGTAACATATTAAAAGTAAAACTAAAGAACAAGAAGGAAGGAATTAAGTTACAGATGAAGAAATGAAATTAAATGAGCTAAAAGATAAAACAACGTAAACAATATAATAGAAAAAGGAACAAAACAAATAAAGAAAGTGGATACCTAGATGGAAAAGGTAGAATGGGAGGTAGGAAGAAAGGAAATGAAGGTAAAGTCACAACTTTTAGTCTTTTGTATCCCAACCAACCTTTGACCTTTTTTGGTCCCCGCCCCCCTTATTCTAGTTATTGGATGTTGTTTTAGTAATGTTAAATATGATTGGTATTGTAATTATCTAAGGGCCCGTTTGGCTCATTGGATTCAGATTTTCAGGAGTCACTTTTTGTGGAAAATGTTGGGCAATCGTGTTTAGTTTGCCTAGATATGACATTGCTGTTAGAATTGAGATTTCCTTGGAATTCCTGAATGCTCGGTTTAAGCCTAAATTTTGGAAATCTCAATTCCACCAAAATAGGTGGAATTGATATTTCATGGAAATGACCCATTTTGCTATTGAACGAAAACATAATAAAATTTTAGAGAGGAAACTATATCAATTTTAGAGAGAGAACATATTAAAATTTTAAAGAGGGAAACTATATCAAATTTTAGAGGGAGAAAGTATATGAATTGCTTTAGAGAGAGAAAATACATGAATTTCTTAGAGAGAAACTATTTCAAATTTTTAGAGAGAGAAACTATCTCAAATTTAAAGCTTTAGAGAGATCAATTTGAAATTTTAAAAAGAGAAACTATCTCAAATCTTAAGTTTTAGACACACAGAGAGAGAGAGATCTTAAAATTTTAGAGAGAGAAAATACATTAAATTTTAGAGAGAGGAACTACTTAAAATTTTTTAGAGAGAAATATCTCAAAACTTTTAGAGAGAGAAACTACATTAAATTTTAAGTTTTAGAGAGAGAATATAATAAAATTTTAAAGTGTAAAAACTGTACCAAATTTTAGATAGAGAAACTACCTAAAAATGTTTAAAGAGAGAAACTAGATCAAATTTTAAGTTTTAGAGGGAGAATATCTTAAAACTTTCAAGAGAGAAACTATATCAAATTTTAGAAAGAGAAGTACCTAAAATTTTTAGAGAGAGAAACTTTTTCCAAAATTTTAGATTGAGAAACTATCTCAAATTTTAAGTTTTAAAGAGAGTATAGAAAAATTTTAGAGAACAAAAATACCTGAAAATTTTAGAGAGAAAAAAAATTAAAGTTTTAAAGAGAGAAAGCATCTTAAAATTTTAGAGAGAGTAACTATATCAAATTTTAGATTAAGAAAGTATCTAAAATTTCTTAGAGAGAGAAACTATCTTAGAATATTTAGAAAGAAATTCTCAAATTTTAAGTTTTAGATAGAGAAATACCTAAAATTTTAAGAGAGGGAAACTATATTATATTTGAGAGTGAAACTATATGAAATTGTTTAGATAGAGAAACAATCTCAAAAATTTTATAGAGAGAAACAATCTCAAAAATTTTAAAGAGAGAAACTATCTTATATTTTATGTTTTAGAGAGAGAAACTATCTTAAAACTTTGGCGAGAGAAACTATATTAAATTTTAGATAGAGAAAGTACTTAAATTTTTTGGAGAGAGAAACTCTTTTAAAAAATTTTAAATAGAGAAACTATCTCAAATTTTAAGGTTTAGAGAGAACACATAATAAAGTTTTAGAGAAAAAACTACCTAAAATTTTTAGAGAGAGAAACTAACTCAAAATTAAAATTTTAGAGAGAGAAAACATCTTAAAATTTTAGAGTAATTATATCAAATTTTTGAGTGAGAAAGTACCTAAAATTTTTAGAGAGAGAAATTATCTCAAATTTTTAGAAACATTTCTCAAATTTTAATTTTTAGATGGAGAAAGTATTTTAAATTTTTAGATGGAGAAAATATTTTAAATTTTTAGAGAGAGAAACTATATCATATCTTAGAGAGAGAAACTATCTGCAAATTTTTATAGAGAGAAATTATCTTAAATTGTATGTTTAGAGAGATAAAGTATTTCAAAATTTTAGAGAGATAACTATATCAAATTTTAGAGAGAGAAACTATATCAAATTTTAGAGAGAGAGTATCTAAAATTTTTCGAGTAAAACTATCGCAAAATTTTTAAAGAGAGAAACTATCTCAAATTTTATGTTTTTGAATGAGAGTATATTAAAATTTTAGATAAAAAACCATATCAAATTTTAGAGAGAGAAACTATCTCAAAATTTGTATTTTCTTGATTTCTACCGGATGCAATCCAAATAGGATATACCATATTTAAGGAAATGTAAATTCCAGAAAATCTCAATTCTGGGATTGACTTTTCCAATGATTGAAAAATCCAGAGATCCAAACGGGCCTTAAGAACATGTCGCTGGAATATTGCACAAATGAGAAATTATCAATACTACTTTACAACTTGAATTTGTCCTCCTTATATATGCACTGTATAACTGATGTTAACATTAATTCCTCTCAGTGGTGGCAGCTGAGAAAGCACACTATGTTACAAGAGACCCAATAAAGGCCCTAAAGAAGTACATTGTAGAGAAGAAGCTATCAAATGAATCAGAGTTGAAGGCTATTTAGAAGAAGATCGACGAGGTAGTTGAAGATGCAGTTGAATTTGCCGACAAAAGCCCTCTTCCATCTCGAAGCCAGCTCCTTGAGAATGTGTTTGCTAACCCAAAAGGCTTTGGTATTGGACCTGATGGATGGTGCAGATGCGAGGACCCTAACCATGCTGGAGGTACTGCTCAGGTTTAGACATCCTGAAAGGGTCCCACTTGTGGAATTCAGATTCAGTTTCTGCTAGATCCAAAAATGAAATTACAAGGGTCACTGTGATATGAATGAGGTTGTCGTACTTAGCTGGGGAATTTTTCTTCCTTTTATTCTAGTGTTAGTTATTTCTATTATGTCCTATTTTTACTAAAGTTCGGTGTTGGCTATTTAGGCCATTAAAGGTGTTACAATAGCATGTAATCAATATTTTGATATAGTGGAATAAAAATTATGTGGGAGTATTATCCAATAAGACCAAGATAGGCAAATCTTATTTGTAATACTCAGACTAGATTTAACGTGCTACGCCAATCGAGTAGGAAAACACTTAATTACCTAGGCATAGAGCACAACCGATGAGGGTTAGTATGATTATCCCTTGATGAGGTTCGAGTTGCCCAGGATAGAGAGTCAAGGAACTGTGTGACTCATGTGTGTGATAGTAGGCCTGTGCAAACGAGGGTCAAAACATCATTCTTGAACCATTACACAATATGTACATATGATAGTTATATTGGGAAAATAGTCACCACTGGGGGTGATACATATACATGTGCGAGAGATGACCCTATGCACCATAGAGTTGCGGTTGCACCTAGTCTGTGTGACCTCGGATTTATCTCTAGGGCAGAATATGTAATGCATGGACTAAAATTATATCCCCTCACCTATTGCCTGACTTTAGTGTCAATCATGAGCCCTTGCGATGGTTATGGGAACTGTTGGGTTAGTTTGAGAAAGTGAGTGTTGAATATAGTCTGCAGTAGAAGATGGACTCGTTCAGTTATTTTATAATTACTTGACCTAGTCTGATTCGATACCATCAAAATTGTTTAGAATAAATTATCTTAATGTTAAATGATTTTTAGATTGATTATTTGAATTTTTAAAAGCCTCTAAGTATTTTGTTTTCACAAAATGGATTTATAAATAGAAAGACATTGAATTTTCAATATTTTAAACATTTAGAGAAAAAATAAAAGAATAAATCTTTACTAAAAATCATAATTATATTATTATAATTCACTATTAACCAGGGGCCCAATGGGGAGTCCACCATAACACCACATGGGATATGAGTGGGGCCCACATGGGGGCCCATGAGTGGCACGCCCACATTGTGGATATAGTTTCTTATTTTCAAACCTTGTAAATCAAGGCATTCAATCAAATAAAAAGTTTGGAAAGTTTGAGATTCAAAAAGATTTGAATATTCAAAAAGATTTGAATATTCAAAAAGATTTGAATATTCAAATAAAGAATGTACAAATATTTATATAAGAGATAGGAAAGTATGAAGTATTTTTTATATTTTTATTATTTGATGGGATTAAGTTTAGGAAGCTGAAATATAAAGTTATAGCATCTTTTTTTGAATCATGATGGCTGAACGGGATTAGAGATTGTTAGAGAGAGAAGGCATTATTAGAGAGGATTTGGGGAGAGAAAGGGCATTGGTTAAAGTGATAAAGCACGTTGCTATAGAGAGTTAGGGAAAGATGCATTAGAGCAAGAAATGATACATTTAGAGAGGAGAGAAAAGATTTTAAAAAATAAATGGCATAGTTAGAGAGAGAGAGAGGGAGAGGGGGAGGGAGGTAGGGAGAGAGGACATGGGAAGCAAAAACGGAGATTGGTGAACTTTCTAAAAAAGAACAATTATTTCATGCGAGTTGGACCACACTTCTACAATATATGGTTCAGGAATATAAAGAAATATTTTGTAGGAACCAGTCCTTTTTTAATGCAATTTAAATCTGCACTTGAGTCTATATGGGCTATCGTTTGAAAATTGAATTTTGTTTACTACTATGGTAGCAGGTGTGTACCATCTCTATGTTATGATTTTATCTCTAGAACTTATATATTACATTTCTTCTAGTTGTTGGCTTGTAAGAACAATAGAATTTCCTTGTTGGGGACTCGGGTTTTCTTCCTTATTCAGTTCTATCTCAGGACTATTTTGAATTAGATTTGAAGTTTCTGTTTTAAGACTTTCTTCCTGGTGTTTGGATTGTATAAGATTTTTCTTATAGTCATTCTTTAAATCAATAAACGATTTTTCACTTTTCATTTCACTATCTTCTCATCCATTTTGAGAATAATCATTTTTCATTTCGAGAATCTGAACTCTAGTTTTAAGAGTTGATAATTCTGCTTTGACTTCCTTAATCTCATTTCTAAGCTCTTGAACAATTGACTCTCTTTGGGTATGATCAGGTTGTTGAACTATAGGGTTTTCTTGAGGTTTAGGATTATTTTTAGTCATATTTATATATTACAGTAGAGCTTCTTTCCTCGTTTGGTGATCTTCTATTTTGTCAATAAGATCAAGAATTAATTTTTCTTCTTTGGAAAGAACATTTACTTCTAGGCCATTCATATTTAGAATTGCCTTACAGTAATCACAGTTGCAATTATTATTGCTATTGTCGTCTTCTGAAGTTGATGATTCAGAATCAGTACTTGAGATTATCAGATGTCCATCCTCAATGGCACCAATATACTTTCTTCTTCTGTATCTGATGACTCATCAAAAGAAGTTTCTGGGTTAAGAAGAATTTGACACAATTGCTTATTTAAGCCTTCGTCTTCTTTTTGGTACGACATTTATTTTTATAATGCCTAACTTTTCTACAATTATAATATGCACACTGATATTGTTTTTTCTGCACTCTTTATTGAATAATCACTTTTAAAATCAAATGTTCCTTTTTTGTATATTTCATATACAACCTTGGGAATATTCCAATTTTGCATTTGTTTTTTGACATTGCTTATTACTATTTATTTGCTATTATGAACATGTAAAACATTGTTATTATTATTACGAGACAATGATATTAGAATGTTAGCCCTTTAAATAATAATTTTTGTTCACTAACGTCTCGTAACAGTGAACAGGAAATAGTGCCTTTAAATACCCCTAGCTCTACTGGTTCTTTGGGTTAACAAACTCATTGCGACTTAGTCATTCTGGACTGTATTAATGAACTTCTATTGTTATTAGCTGGCTCTGATACCAACTACACACAAACACATAAACAGACTATGCACAAATGCATAAACACAACTGCAATACAAACATTGATACTGATATAACTAGACAAGCACGATTGATATACAAATTACAAATTGAAACTAAAATAACACACTTAACATAGATAAAGCTTGACACACCACTAGAAGAACTTGATACATTGAGATGGACTCGAGCCAAGAATAATGTGGAGATACAAGCACTTAGACACTCACATTTATATATACTCTGGCTTACAAACACTCAGACTCTCAAGAACCGATGCCCTCCTCTCTTAAGGATTGCCTTTTCTAGACCTAATGTTGGAGGACTTCAAGTTGTCTTAATTCCAGGTTAATTATTGGAGAATCTTTAATAGTGACATAGAGGTGTCGGTGAGTCACTGTAGCCTTTTTCTTGTAGCCATTATCTTTTGTCGGGATATGTGTCCTGAACAGCGGTTGGATTCGTATCGTCCCTTTCTTATCGCTAGTACTTTACTTTTAGTAAAGTAGATACCTGATGTCTGGTTTATTTAGCTGAAGTGAGGTTAATTCCGTAGCAATCATCACCATTTAGATTATCTAAAGCTTCTTCTCCTTCGCCCTTTGCAGATGTAGCTGATGTGGTTAGTAGTTGTTTCTTTATCTCAGATTTAGATCGATTAGGGTTTTGGTCTTGTATGGTTTTAAAATATTCAACCAATTTATTTCGTTCTTCCTGAGTATTAAAAAGAGATAATTGGGAACTACATAAGTTTATTCCTTTTAGGATAATTTTGTCAGGATCTAATAAGGAGGTATCAAATTTATCCCACCATTTTATAAAAACCTGTCTTTCTAATTGGGGAATATAATTACATTGATCATTATCTTCACTAGTCAAATATGCCCACCTCATAATCCAAGGGATTTCGTATGAGGCAATAAAATAGATATATAGATTCCTCTGATTTAGTGTCCTGTTATAGTTTAGGAATTTTATCCTTGATTCTTGTAAAGAAGCTGGGAGAATATCTACCATTGAGCCCCATGTAATGAACCATACTTTAAACCAATTGGGAAATTCCTTTAAGGAATGTAGTCTAAACTGTCTAAACCAACTATGGGATTTCATTGAATTTTGGTATGAAAAAACTATGTCCCATGCGTTTATGTAATCATAATAATTGTAGGATTTTACCTTACAACTGTTATCTTGGAGATATTTTGATTTCAATGGATGAAAGCCCCAATACCTATAAGAGATTATGTTTAATATTTGCAACTTTGAGAATGCAAGAACAATATTATTTATGTAATTATGGGTAATAGTTACTGACTTGGTTTCAGTCAATATTTCTTCGTAATATTCTCAGTTCTTAAATTGTCGTAAAAATACTTTGAGTATTTTTGATAATTTTTAGGAATTTTTCTAATGAAAACCAAACATGTGGGATTCATAAACAAGGAACACTAGAGTGACAAATGAAAACCAAACATGTAGGATCAATGGCACATGTAGGGTCAAATGGCTAATGGACCTCACATGGGCATTTGGGGCCCACACAGGGCCCACATAGTGGGCCACCAATGATAACGTGGTGATGATGTCAAACATAGGGATCTCTTCATCATACTTGTATTTGTTGTTATTGACCAATATGGAGCTTTGAAGTTAAGCCACATGTTATGGGATTTGAGGGGCAAGCATTGGTCTTCCAAGTCTGGGTAAATCGGCTGAGTCGTACACAGATTCAGTGAGTTTAAAACACTTAGTGGTTCCTGTGGAGGCCTATGTTATAAAGCAACATATCCTACTCGTGAATATAATGAATCTTGGGGCTCAGCTTGAGGTTCTGTGTTAGTGATAAGTGTGTTATTCCTTTTACTTAAATGTGTGTAGGTATTGTTCTGTAATGTTTTCTTGATCCTTGCCAACTACATATCCTCCAAGTTCTCATTTCTCTTTACCATATCTCATATTTTGGCTGAAGAAAATGTGGTTTACATAATCTAACTCTGTAAAAATCGAGACGTGCACCATTCATAAACTTTGCCACTATCAAATTTCTAAACCGTGTGTGCAGAGTCCATTAATAGTTTTTTTTTCTCAAGATGATCCTTGCAATTATCTTATTATTTGTTTGCTATTTGTTAATGAAACATAACATTTTATTATCTATCTTCTCTTTAAAGTTTGTCTTAAATAATTTGCTTCTGCCATCAACTTTGGTGTGTAGTAATCATATCCTTGGTTCTTAGGTTCCAGTATTAAACTGTATAAATTCTTCATTTTTTAGTTGCATATATACTGATGTGTATGGCAAGACTCCTTGTGTTTTAGGACCATAAAGAAGGAATTCGACATTGGATGACAGCTTCGATTTTGTTATTTTTTCTTGCACTGCTCCTTATTTTTCTAGGTCTGTGCTTTGTGGAATGGGGAAATTTTATGGTGTTGTTCACAAAATGACAACAATATACCGTATGTTGTTCAACATTCTTTAAGAGTTGCACTTTATGTGCTTGAATCGGTTTTTTAACTTTGTGGTTTTTTGCTGTAGGAGTTCCTTTGAACAAATCTCTTTACACAACTAGTTACATGTTGCTAACTTCTGCCACTGCAGGGCTCCTCTACTATGCTATATATTTATTGGTGAGTCTAGAATGTTAATTCCCTACCCATTATAATGAAAATCCAGCATCCTTATTTTATTACTATCTTCTTTCGCATAGGAGATAAATATGGAACTATGAATATGAGCCATTAACTAGAGCCCAACTATGGTTTACTTTAAACAGAGAGCCTGACTGAATTAGTTGCCAACCCAAATAGTGCACCATTATGTTTAGAGGAAAGTTAACTTGTCAACCGAAGCATTTCTTGATGCTGGAAAGCATAATACTTCGTTCATTTGATTGTTGCGGCTTATGGATCACTTTGTTATTTGGCATTGTTTAATCTTTATCTATCTAAGTTTGTCATTCATACAGTCCCCTATTAATGTTAAATCTCTCTCCCTCTTATGTGGAGGAAGTTTGGTTCTCTATCAAATATATGGGCCTTAAAGGCATCATCTAAATTGAAAAGGTCCATCTAGTTCAACTTAATTACTGTAAAAAATAGTTACAAATTGAACTTTGGAGAGAGGATAACAAAGTAAACATTGGAGAGAGGATCAGTTAAAAATGGATGGTTATCTTTTGGATAATTGATTCCTACAGAGAAGAACTATCTTTACATCCCTGCAATCTCCACATTCTCTCCAGATTTCTCATTGGCCGTTTATCATCGAGTGAACACCTTTTTTCTTTCAGTAGTTACCCTCGATAATTTGTTTGGGCTGAGTTTTTCCTCCATTTGATTTATCATCATGGTCTTCAACTCTTGTTTGGCGTAATTTTATTTATAAGTTGTTCTTGTTGTTCAATTGTGTAATTGTTGTTTTTGCTCTCTCTAAATTGTGTAGGCCTAAATTGGACTTCTCAATCTCTTTAGTTTATTGGGTAAACATGTTGCAGAGGCAGCAGTTATCTCGATGACCCAATATACCAAAGTTCACTATTTTCCGTTCAATGTTAGCACCTCAATATAGCTTTTAGGTATATCTCAATGACCCAATAAACCAAAACTCACTATTTGCCACTCAATGTTAGCACCCCAATATAGCTTTTAGGTATATCTTTTTTGAGTTTAAAAGCGGGCTTCTTCTCTCTAGAAATCCAATGCATTATCTTAGTTATCAGTAATACAAATTTTGTCTCTCTGAACCTTTTATTCAGTCAATAGAAACCCAATTTTTTTGCCTATCAGTTAGTTGAACAAAGAAAAATGGGTGGTGCTCTTTCTCATGGCGTTCAACCAAAAAGAAGGAAAATGGAAGCAGGGTTGAACTGCTTCACCCATCACAGTAGCCACCAGCAAGCTTGTTGCCTACAACTCTTTGGGTCATCTTCACCAATCTCTATAGTTGCTGATGTATGAAATCTTCTTTTAATACCGTTCTCTAGGAAGCCAAGCTCGACATTGTTATGCCTCCTATTAAACTATTCCAGCAAGAAAGGAATTTGTTCTCCAAGGTGAGCCCGTCAATCTCTCTTATCATTTGGTTTGCATGAACCACTGAACCAACCTGCTGTTGAATTTTCTTTGAAGAAACCTGCTGCCAACTTCATTGTTTCTCAGTATTACAACCGTAATCACTTCAAAATAAATGCACTAGGAGTGCCCCACATCAAGTGTTCTCAATTTCAGTGACATTTACTCCGTGTTTCTCATTAAACCTTTGTTCATTAATTCAAATTTTTGAGGACCTAAAAATTATTTTCTGAACACCTGGAAACTATTAGGTTGCCAACACACAGACTGCAACTTAACTTAAAATTACAATCTAGCTAATTATTCGTTGTTCAATTGTTGGTACATTTTTTTTCTTTTTAAGATTCCCATGGCTAGTAGAATTGGAATGGCTGAATCATCAAAAAAAGAAAAATGGGCTAGAAAATGGAAGAGGAATGTCTCCTCATCTGGAAAGATGGCTCGCTAGCAATTAGTGGGTAAGCAACTAAAGAAGAAGGAATAAGCTAAAAGGTTCCATGGAGGTAGCCTAATTGCTCAAGATATCTGTGCTAATATTCATGCATGATGAATTTATTAGGGTGTTTGAAGCTTATGAGACATTTAAGGAAAATTCTAGAAGCAATAGCCAAAAAATATGACACCACTCAAAAACTCACCACCAATTGCTCCTAGAGCAATACAGGTCATTCAAACGAAGGTTGACAATGTGGTGGAGCATGTGAACCAAATGCTTGTTACGTCTAAGGATTTAACCGCTGTTGGGATGAAGTTCTTGAGTACATGCGAGTCTCCACCATCTTGAATGGACTTCCCTTCTCATGGAGGATGATGATCCCTTAATCTAGGGGACCTACTCTTACATTCAACACTAGAACAAGAGCACATGAATGACGACATAGAGAGTGAGCTCATGCCTGGTTAAAGTTATCCTAGACCTAGCTAATCCAAGCACAAATAACATAAGTTTCACTGGAAATTTAACAAGAGGAACTAGGAGTTATAAAATAAAGAACATAAAACCCACACTCAAGAGACTAATCTAGAATCCCCAAAGAGCTTCACAAGCAGAAAGTGTGATCGTTTCAAAGATCAGTCCTCAAAGATCCGAAACCTGCAAAATTGAAAAAATAGGGAGCATTGGAGCAAAAGGCTTGAAGTGGTTTGTCTGGTATCATAATGATTAATTGTTTTTTTTTTTGAAACCGATAATGATTAATTGTTGTTGGAGAGTAAGTGCATCTACATGGGTAACAACATCTACTCTCATATATTGGGGGTAGGAACATGTAGGCTGTTTAAGAATAGCTACTCTTGGATTAATTAATATATATATTCCACCCAATATGAGTTACAATGTTGTATTTGTTCCTCCACTTGAAAAGGCTTTGAAGTTCTCTTCTAGTTCTTCAAGGTGTCTGTTGGGAAGCGAGCTCAAATTTATTTATAAGTTATCTGATTGATGAACATATTTGCTTCTTGATGTAAATGAAAATAACGCTAATAAAGTTGTTGCTTCTTTTGGTTATGCAGATTGTATAATGGTTGTTGATGTATGTGGTACCTTGGGCTAAGGCATATTAGTAAATATAAATAAATAGTCGAGCACTTGTCACTACAGTGCAAAGGGGCGAGCTTTCTCTATGCACATGTACACGTGTTCCTTTATAGGGTTGCTCCTCAGTAATGCGGTTATCAATGTGATGTCGTGCGAAAGGTTGTTGAGGTTTTGACTCTTGCTTTCACAGGCCTACAACTGCACACAAGAGACCACACAATTTTCCTGGCCTATAAACATCATCCCTGGGCATCTCTCCGACCTCAACAAGGGATGACCTACAGTAAACCCTTCTCAGTAGTGCTACATGCCCAAGGCTAAGGGTTTTGGACATAACCAGCGCCATAAACTACCCAACCCTTGGTCAGTCAATACACACACACTCCCACTGAGTGCATATTCCACTATAAAATTTCATTTTTACAAGTTCTCTAGGCTTTTAAAGCCACAAAACCCAACAATAAACCTCTTATAAAAAGTAGCCAGCCCATGCAAACTACAAACATCATGCACTGTAGTAGTAGGCAATCCTTAATAACTTCTATCTTCCTTTGGTCAACCTTAATCCCCTCTGCTGAAACAAGATAACCAATAAAGTTTAGGTTGTCTGTCATGAACGTAGACCTGCTATTCTCGTAACAAGTCAAACATCAATCGTAACTACTTCATATGCACCTACTCATCATTGATGTATACTAGAATATTATCAAAGTGTACCACCACAAATTTGCGAATAAAAGGCTTGAACACTTGATTCATCACCCTCATAAAAGTACCGGGCATATTGGAGAGGCCAAATGGCATCACCAACCACTCATAAAGGCCCTCTCGGGTTTTGATTGCAGTCTTCCACTCATCTCTAGGTCGAATAGGAATTTGATGGTACCCACTCCTCAAATCTCTCTTTGAAAACATAGTAGCACCAGCTAGCATATTTAACATGTCATCAATGCACAAAATTTGGAAGCGGTATTTGATCGTGATCTTATTAATGGCCCAACTATGAACACATATGCACCAAGTCCCATCCTTTTTGGGTGTCAACCAGGCCAGGACAACGTAAGGGCTCATGCTCTCTTGGATATAGAAGCTTTGTGGCCTGCCTCTGCAACTCATCATGCTCCTTTGGCCTCATTCTAAATGCAGCCTTGTTCAGTAGGCTAGACTCAAGAACAATGTCTATGTGATGTTGAATGTCCCTAATGGATGGTAACCCTTCAGGTAACTCATCCGAAATGACATCACTATAGTCCCTCATTAAGGGCTCTAACTGAGGTGATTCTTGAAAGCAGAGTTTGATACTAAACTCGTACTCAAACTCATTCTGTCGTTGGGTCAAATCGCCTCAGTGACACACAATTTGAATAATTATAAACGAATTCCATATTATTAAGAAAATGCTATAGACCTTAAAAGAGGAAACTGAAAGAAATGAAGGAAAAGGAGAAGAAAATAGCGGGGGCACTGAAATAAAATTGCCCATTCCGTATTAAGTGGACCTATAGACCTTTGATGGGACTACTTTAACTTCCTATGATCTAGAAAATTGAACAATTCCCAGGTGGTTGTACAATAGAGTCAACGTATTATGAAGACATATTTGCATGTCAGGCTTCTTCTAAAAACCGACACAGGAAGTTCCCTAGTTAATTCAATTTGGAAATGCCATGGGGTTGATTCTGATTTTCGGACTAATAGATAATCATAGAAAGAAATCTAACAAGTCGATGTTTGGACTGGAAGAGGATATAAGACCATTGAACTTGATTGTTGGACCCTATAAACTTAAAAAGACGGAGGTTCCAAAAAACTTATCAATGGATAGTAATATCTTAGGAAACTGCTGATGGTTGTAGATCTCAGTGGGTTAGCACCTATATTTTGTAGTTAATAATATAATAAAATCTCGCTTTTATTTCAAATTAAGTGGGAACTAGGTCAAGATCATGACTTCTCGTTCTCCGATAAGTTCCCGACATTTATTCATTCAGGGTTATTTGACTTGCTCAATTGCACTGGCCCGTCCAATTCATATGCCTTGCAAAGCTTTCATGATTGTGTCAGTAATGATGTTGGGGCTAGTACATGTAGATTCTCATGTATATTTTCTTGGTTGAAAAAATCCTACTAATCCTCTTTCTTGGTGGAATACAAAAATCAATCATTTAAGGTCAGTTTGTATAAATAGATCATTTTCTGATACTTTGTTTGGTGTTTATCTTAATATTCAACCTGGTAATTTGGTATGAATACCACTGGCTTAGTTAATTGGTGAGTTAACTGCTCATCAATTTTTTGTCACAGGTTGATGTATATGGTTACAAGCAACCAACATTTTTATTTGAATGGATGGGGAAGCATTCCTTGAGTATCTTCATTCTGGTCGCGTCGAACATGGCTATAATCGCAGCTCAAGGCTTCTACTGGGCTAAGCCAGAAAATAATAATGTAAGTCTTCGTCACACCAGCTAATCATATGTGAAATTAGCCTTAATGAGATGTGTCTCCTAGGTGTGTTCATCTGGATATTGACCAACTGATCAGTTTATTCATTTAATTTCTTAATGTGTAGCCAACATGCTAAGATATCTGACATTATACATGTTGCTTGTTTTAACTAATGCATTCGATATTAGAAATGTGATTGACTTTTGTAGTTCATAATGCACCAGTGTTTTAGAAATTCTAATGTTATTATAACGTGGGTCCGTTGTTATTCATAGACTTCATTACATCCCAAACATGCATTCTTGGGCCTCTCAAAGAGACTAAGTTCACAACAAATCTTATAGTAGAATTGACATTCCCTCTGTAAGTGTTGTGGACATAGGAATATGACAACTAGAATGCTAAGACTTCTCATTTAGATTAATGTGTAACCCGCTTGGAATGCAATTGAGTACTAGACTTATGACATTGTTGCCCTTATTATAATAAACAAAGGGCAACCTCTCCTTAAACATATAAGAAACGACACCACACCATACACCAAAAGATAAATATACACTTAAAGACTATCCCCCAACCCCCCATGGATTCCAAACTGATGTTGTCAAACCATGAGCTTCAGTTTGCTCAGAAATTTGTCATATCTCTTCTTAGTTATTGGCTTGGTAAAAATAACAGGGATTTGTTCTTAGGAAGTGACATGTACAAGGGATATATTGCCATCGACATTTCGCTCGCGGACAAAATGACTTCATATGTTTTGTTTATCCATGTAAGACAGGATTTGAGGCGACCTTGATGGCACTCTGATTGTTAGAATATAACGATATTGCCCGAGGATGGAAATCCCAAGGTTCGGAAGCAGTAATTACCTAGACATGCCCTTTCCTTCCCTTGTATTGTCTAACGATAGTTTGACGCATGTCTACACGTCTCAATATCATATATACAAAGAAAGGTAAAAAAGGCTATGAAACATGTACAGTCGATATACTGCCATCAACATATCACTCATAAACAAAAATGACAACTTTCTATGTTTGGTTTGTCCATTGAAGACAGGATTTGAGCCTATTTTGATGGTACTCTGATTATTAGAATGTTGTAATGACTAAGGATGGAAATCCCAATGATCGGAAGCAGTGTTACCTAGAACACGCCGTCCCTCCCCCAGTATCGCTTGTCCACATGTGATGATACTTCAAGACTTCTCGACAACTCAAGCTACTGTGTATATAGAAAAGCCTATTTTACTAGAGCCCCGAACACCAAGTTAGAACTCAAGACCTCAGGCAAAAGGAAGTGAAGTATACCACCGTGAGTGTCTTGTTTACATGAACAAATAATTCATATTTACTATATAATATTGTAAAGTGTTATTCGGTAAACAGCACAATACAAAACTTAATTCTTGGGATTCAAACTCAAAACTTCTCCACAGCAAGGAGCATGTTCTACCTACATATATCGGTATTCAGTGTAAAACTTATCTACATTATATTATAGAAGCATTATTCAATATAACATAATATGTCTACCAACCTATCCATATCTAATCTTTTGAATAAAGAACTAAACATCTTTAGACACTGGCACTTGTATCAGTACCCACGTAACATGTCCTGAAGTAAACTGGTCAGGCTGATAGCATTTCTTGGAAGTCGCAGATGCATCGTATATATCTTCAAATTTGTAAATTGTGTCCTAAGGCTTGCTGTTCCATGAAATTTGGGAAGGGCCTTAAAGATACACGTAATTGCATATGTTCTGTTTGATGAATGCCCTTGTGAGATCTGGTCCCTTAATATTCTGTCATAAAATAAAACCCTGAGGAGACGTTTTGCACTTAATAGTCCCTGCTATCATTCTCCCTTAGTAAAGGCATATTGAAGGTCAAAAAATCATTTTAGGTACATGTAGGCAGGGATAAGGAACTATTTGACAGTTAACGTGTGGCCGAAATTAAGTTAGCTTTGGAATGACAACTTCCGATTGCCCATAGAAAATCAAAGATCTGGCATGACCCGATACCCTCATGAACCTAAAATTGCCTGACCTAGCTTCTGAACTATGGCATATATATAGAATTGTGGGCTGCAAACCTTTTGTGAGATCTGGTCCCTTAAAAAGCTCCATGCTGTCATTCCATGTTGAAGGTCAAAAAATCATTTGAGCTATATGTAGGCGGAGAGAAGGATCTGTTTGACAGTTAACACGTGGCCGACATAAAGTTATCTTTGGAATGACAACTTCCAATCTCCCATAGAAAATCAAGCGTATGGCATGACCCTGTACCCTCATGAACCTAAAATTGCCTAACCTAGCTTCTGAACTATGGCATATGTATAGGATTGTGGGCTGTCTCCTGATTCAAATGCCGATCATATCGAGAACAAAGACCAATATCACTAGACTGTAAATATCTAGGTTAAAATACAAATTGATTACTTGATCCTTAATGCATCAATTCACCTCAATCGCAATGTGTGTGCATAGTTTTTATATAAAATGGATATTCAAATATCACTTAATATATTGCTAAGTATTTGATGTGAGAAGATGCTCCAAGTTATGAACAAAAAGAAAACTTAATCTGTAAGAATATTCAATATTCTCTTTATGGAAACAATTAATTTTATGGGCTTATGGAATATAACGATATTTTTTAAAATTATTTTTAACCCATATTGAAGTCTCGGAACTACACGAGAGCATATTTGAAACTTTTTAAACTTCAGGAACATTTCAAAAATCATTTAGACTTTTTAGAATATATTATTTAAGATGTGTTACATGTAGCAGCACCATTGTTCATTAAAACTGGCATGTGTGCTTTTTATGAAGAATATTGATGATTCCCATGTCCGTACTTGGAACTTAAGGTTTTTTGAAAGGAAATTAGGTTATAGTAGGTTTGTCAAGTTACCTTTTGTCTTCACCGTTCGACTACACATGTTCGGATGGTTGAGGAGTCGAGCATTAAGTTTCTTAGGAAGATGGCTAAGCCCCATCCCTCCACAGTACACCACCAGAAAGATTTGAACTAGACCTCATGTACCATCTCTCTTTCACCATATCCCTCTAAACATAACCAGAATCCTGAGACCTTATCATTGCCGCTTTGCAAAAGCAATCGAACCAATGATCACACGATTATGATTCTACCTAAGCTAACACCATTATTGAAAAGTGAGGCTAACTTCTTCGAACCACTATTATTGGTTTGTCTTCACCCAAAAGATAAGATTTTAAGGGCATTGCTTTATGTGCAACTAAGTATTGTAAATAACAAAACCCATCCCCAGCAAATTTCTTGACATTGGTGATGTAATTTTCTTGTGGCGAGCAAAGAATAAGCATAGCGAGCCATGTGCTTTAGAAAGCTCAAAGATGGTTATAAAGCTTACTCTCACCATTCCAGATTTCCCTTCAGATTTGGATCTCTGTAGAAGGCATTCCTCACTATGCATGCTAAAATATGAATTGTGTTTCATGCTCAAGGTTTAGGGGCTCATAGGAATAATGCAGACAGATAAAAGATGAATACTATTTGTTGGGATGTTTGGTCGTAAGTAAACCTACATAGAGCTGGCAACGTGCTAGATCTGGTCTGGGTCAGCCTTGGCCCTAGTCCAACAGCCCTGGTGCCTATAGGGCTGGCCTAAACCAGCCTAAACCAAAAGAGGCCTTGACCCATGCCCTGCCCGAGACCTGCTAGGCGGGGCCTGGCATAATAAACCCGAACAAATAAAACGAAAAAAAAGGAAAACCCCTGTTGTGGACGGCCAAGGTGGCCTCGGACATCAATCAACATTTTGTGGCTTAGGCCCTAGTTTTTAGGGCCAGGCTAACCTGCCTGTGGTGGCCGCTTGGCCAATTGCTATCCTAAACCTACATGAGAGATTTTCCTAGTTTGTAGAGCTCAGCTTCCAATTATATAGGGATGTTGATTCATTCTTCGCTTATCAATCTTCCTATTAACAAACTTCTCAATGGTTGGAGTTTATAGGGTGTAAGATCTGTTTTGGATTAAGATTTTCCAGTGAACCTAAAGTGAAAAGATATAGTTATTAGTTACAATGGCTCTTTGGTAAACAAATTATTGCTCATCGCTAAGGACATGCCAGTTTGAGCCGCAGTTAAGGGGTAGATATGTATTGCACAAATAAAAGCGAACTCTATCCCTAGAGAAAATGTAAATCACTTGACCTTTAAAGAGAACCGTGTATGTTAAATGTTTCTCTTAAAATCTCTCCTTGTATCTCTCTTCCGTCATTACTTTTGGCTTCCTAAATTGTCTCTAACATGAACTTACATAACCATAATATTTCTATTGCATTGGACATTTTCGATATTGAAGATAAGTTAGAGAAAACATAGGATTTTCTTGATTTTTTTTTCTATTTGCTAGGGAGAGAAAATACACGTGTTTCCCAATCTCCAGGGAGAGAATTTTGATAAGTTAACTAAAATCTGAAACCCAGTGATGATAATTACGAGATATTTTAGGGTAGTTCTCTCCAAATCTTTTGTGTTTCCTAGAGAAAGAGCACTTAAGTCTCTCCCAATCTTAAAGGAGAGTATATGTGGTTCTTTGGGAGAAATATAAGTTTTGAATTACTTTCAAATTATAATATCATTATTAACTGTTATTACAATTAAGAATATAATTTTAGTTAATAGTAAAATATATTTTTTAAGATAATTTATACTTACTATAATTAACAAGTGTATTACAATGCATGTAATTTTAAATATTCCTAGTAGCAGAAGCTTCCACATTGGTAGTGTTAGGAGACAACTACTACTGCTACTGTTGTTGCTGCTCCTACCACTGCTGCTGCTACTACCACTGCTATTGATACTGCTACTCCTCCTTCTACTACTGCTACTACTACTGCTCCTCCTCCTCCTGCTACTACTACTACCACTACTACCCCTACTGCTATTATTGCTGTTGTTGTTGCTACTACTGCTTCTTTTCCTCCTCCTGCTACTGCTGCGACTACTAGTGTTATTATTATCATCACCATCATCATCATCATCATCATTATTGTTATTATTATTAATTTCTTGTGATTTTGTGGCCTAAAGGCTTGTGTTGTATCCACGTTATGTTTTTATTTGGATGGAAGCATAATTAGTGGGGTTCTGGGATGAGGCTGTGTCGCCCATCTGGGTTGAGTGGATGATGCCCATCTAGGACTTAGTGCTCATATTTGAACAATGGTCTAAGAGGATACAACTAGAATATGGCCTTGTGTGTGACCTATCCAAGATGTTGCTTGGTTTCCATCGAATATAGAATGACATCTTGGAGTGCCAGATTCAAAGTGCCTTGTAGCACTAATACGATTTTAACCCGAGTTTTGTGGTCTAGGCCTAAGAAGCTCCACTTTTGTATATATAAATGTGTGTGCACAAGAGTCATAAAATCACAAGACTCTTCCGTTGTGCTTCAATGGCCATGAGGCGTGAAGCACAATTGAAGAGGATTTATTTAGAGGGTCATTCTTCATCAAGGTCGGAGATATGCCCAGTTGCATATGGCCGGAGGGTGTTTACTCCAATGTGAGGATCAACAGTCTTGTGAGGACAAGAGCCAAAACCTCAATATATGATCTCACGAGATGTTCATATGAAGGGACATGCATATGTATAGGAAGAGAATATACAACTAGCATTATCGGGACATGAGATTGGTGCTTACGACTTGTCCTTAGGGGGCACTTGTAATCAACATCAGTTCCATAGTCCCGCCAACTATTGGCCAACTTTAAAGGACCAAGTACAAGACCTTGTGATCTAGACTGTGGGTCAAAGGCTCTGATGGGTTTGTTTGAGAAAATGGTGTTGAATTCCAGTTTTTGAAAGGTGGGAAGCGCTTTTTTGTAAGTGGAAAATATTAATCTTGTGGAAAATATTAATCTTTAATACATATTCTCTTTCAATGGATTTTCCTTAGTTATAGTAGTTGGAATTTAAAGAAATAATATTTTGGAGACAATTTTAAATCTTTTTAGTAATATTTTTATAAATTATTTTTCCCATTTAAAGTAATGACTTCCAACAGAATATAAAGGAAAATGGTTTAATAGGGCTACAGCTCTAGCAAAACAAGTAAAGCCTCACCTCATAACTCATCAAAAGTTGTAATTCAAGCGTTAAAAAACTTTTACATCAATCATCTTGGCTTGAACATTATGGTTGTGAAAAAAAAAAATGATTTCAAGCTCTAAAAATAGTGTATATTGTAACAAATTTTCTCGATTGTCCATTTTTCCCTAAAATAAGTGTTCATAGATCCGCAAGATCTGTATCATTTTTTGAGTTTTGGTGTTGGGAATTTGATTTTAGAGCCATCATGGAGTTTTCCATTGCCGAAAATGCTTTTTAGATGAGGATTTGAGGTGAGGGTTTATTTTGTTTTCATCAAACCTAGGCCTTATAAAAACCTCATCCAAGTATAAAAGATAATACTTTCACACCTGTGGATGAAGTGGCACATATGAAGGCCCAATGGCCAGTGAGCCACCACATGAGGCTCATTTGGATCCACATGTGTGGGGGCCTACACCCCACACCCCACTCTGTGAGAGCGTGACATCATCATCATCTCTCTCTCTCTCTCTCTCTCTCTCTCTCATGTGGTAGAGCTTCCAGATTCCACACGTGGGAAGAGAGTGCGTGTTCAAATGGGGTGCATGGGTTGTGTTATTTGGGATGAAGTGAGGTAGCACTCGTACATTGGTTGGGACGATATCATCCACATGCTGTAAGCAAATTGGAGAGGAAGTTTTTCAAATTCAAATTTAAAGGCAATATGGATTAAGATGGTCAAGGTGTATGTGATCCACCTCATTTCATTTCATGGTAGCTGATTCTAAGGAATGGAATGGATGTTTAGGTGTTTAGGCATTTCCATTCACCAGGAAAGGATGCGATCCCCACAACCTAACATTATAAATACGAGCCAAGAGATCCGACTTCAAGACACCTTCTCTCACAAGATTTGCCTCTATGCTCCTCCATCACAAGAGCTTTGCAGCTCTACACCCGAATCAAGTAATATCTCGACATGATTTTGGTCACTTGCTGCATTCTCTGCAATTGAGAGCTTGATCAAAGTTTTTTCTAGGACCATATGTCAATCAAATCTCATTTCCACCATGTTGTGACGTAAATTTTGTGCATGGAGTAATTTGACTACTAACCTCATAAATTAACCCGTCTCTTCAATTTGCAACAACAATTCCTCTTTAAGTTGCTGCAACTTGGATGATCATCATGTTGCCATAGTTTGATTATTTGAGCTACATATTGGCTTGCATATAGAAATCAATTGATTGTGTATAGGCTGAATAATTAGCATTGAATTGAGCCTATATATAAACTCCAGGCACAATATTTATTCCATTTGCATCATCATCAATTAGATCAGGGGCTGATATGAGGCCAATCTTAGCCATTGATGTGTCTGATTTGATGGCTGGACTGTGATCAAATCATGAAATTTTCATTGGTCAGCATTATGTGCTCAAATTGTGCATTGATTTGGAGGATATTATATCTTAGCCGTACATGAAACAGTAGCCTCACAGTTTGATGGTGAGATCTTTCATTTTGATGATTATTACCTTCCACAATTAGTGCGTCTCAGCCCAAAATGCATGTGAGGTGTTGATCTCCATAAGGCTTCCATTTGTATAGAGCATGGCCATTGATATCATATTTTTTATCGTAGTAAACCGGTATGGGTTGTTGCTAAGTCTCACTAAGGTATCTTTGAGTGTGGATAATGACTTTCCATGCTTCCCTCTAGTTGCTCTTGAGATGTTGCTAACGTCTTTGTTGTATTGTCATTGTACATTGTGTTGAAATTGAATTGTTGTAAGTGTTTGCAATTGTGCCTAAGAGGCTAGTAACTGTATGTAATAGATATTTTTGGCGAGCAAAAGTGTTTTAAATGTTGTAATTGGGTCAAGGTGTTTGATTGTATTCTGTTGTAACTGCAGGTAAAGAAATAGTTATGCATAGTGATTTTTTTTTTAAACTACATGCCCGTTTTTTATCCCTACGTCACACCTTACATAAGCATGATTACAATGTAACTAATTTTAAGCACTCTTATTGATATGTAATGAGTTTAATAATATTTTAACACATTTTTTCAAATATTTGAAATATTATGTTGTCTCGCCTACAAAAATGGGATGTAAAATAATATGATGATTATAGGATTACAAGATACCATATATTTTTCAAAGAATTTGTACTATAACAATACTACATTTATAAATTTTTTATTACTAGTATAATAATTCTAATAGATTTATTATTACAATTGTAGATTAGAATTATTATTACAATTGTAATTAGTGTTATAACTAAATATTATTAATATATTACAATGACGTTCTTATATTTCTATAATTATTTATATTAATAGTTAATGACTATTATAACTAGAATGATAAGTTATAATCTCATCTATATTAGTAAATGTATAATAAATAATTATAAATGAATTAATATTTGTAATGTGGTTATAGTTATAAGAGTAATGACACTATGAGACCCTCCCACACC
>NW_006497511.1:1007551-1026360 GCF_000471905.2 Amborella trichopoda | reverse complement strand
TTGTGAAACTGACTTTGACCAACCATTTAGACAACCGTATGCTTTTGTCATATTTTTAGATTGAAAGAAAAAAGAATTCCATCTCAAGGCAAAAATTGCCATCCAAAAAAATTCAAGTTAGACTTGGATTTTTTGGCTTGATTCGCGTTTCTCACGCCTTTCTCTCTCTCTCTAACCCTCACGCTCTTCCCTAACCTCCATGATTTTCCCTCATCTCCTTCTACTCTCTCATGCAAACATAGAGCTACGCTCTCTCTCGTTCAAAACCCAGAGCTCTGCTACGTAGAAACTCTCTACTCTCTCTCGTTCAAAACCCGGAGTTCTGCTGCTAAGAAACTCTCTGCTACTGTCGGGAACACCTCTCCCAAGATCAAGCCCTCTCTCTCACTTAAAGCTCACAAGGCATCAAAGGCAGTTGTAGAGCAAAAACAGGTATGCCATTTTTCTGGTTTTCTCAATGTCTTCCTCTCTAAAGAAGCTTAGGCCTTTTTTTTTTACGGAATCTGTATTCCTCAATCTCTCTCTGTTACGAGGGAGCTGAGAGAAAGCCCACCATTCTCTCTCTCTATAGAAATCCCAAGAGCCCCCAACCCTCTCTCTCTCTAGAAACCCCAGGTCCGCAACCGTTTCCTCAAGCCTGTGCTCCTCTCCTTTCTCTTTCTCTCTCTTGGGAAATCCCAGCTTCTCTCTCAAAGGAAAACTCAGGTTCCAATCTTCCCACTTTCTTTCACTGAACCCAATTGTTCCCCACCCTCAATTTTCCCTCTTTACCCATAGATTACGAGAAAATCCTGACATGAAAATAAGACCAGGTTCTGGTTTCTCCATCAAAAACAGTGGTGGGTTTATCTCTGAATCTTCGTTTGGCACTTTTTACCAAAGGAATTGCCATAGGTTTAGGGGCCATTAAAGAAGAAGAGCATGCCTGACATTTCACAAGACGAGAAGTGGCTTCCAATTCAACAAAGGTGTCACAAGGTCGTGTTCTCTAAGATCGATGGTGGATTTTGCAAGGTTAACGATCGCCCAAGCTTCTCCTATGCAAAGCTCCCTAAAAGGGCGAGAAGCGTTGGTTCTTCGATCCTCTCCATCGTCCCCTCCCTCTCTCTAGAAATACAAGAGGTTTGAGAGGCACCGAGAGAAAAGGGGCAGGGGGTAAGCACATTGAAATTCACTGGCCTTAGTTTTTCTCGACAAATCAATAAAATTATACATCCAAATAGTTTACCAATATAATAAAATAAAACTAGAATGTTTTCCAATTGAGATGGAAAAAACTGCCATTTTTTTCACCGTGGATATTTTTTTCTGACATCCAAACTGGCCCTAACTCATAAAAAGTGAGATTAATAAACTAGATATGTAGCCTAGTATTGAACATGCAAACCCATTTCATATCCATATATGAGTAAATAGAATCTCTTGGTTTACATTAAGAATAAATTGAGCATGACACCACAAACATAATCAGTCACTCCATTTATTAGCCCATAATGTTTAAGAAACCCAAGCTCTCTCATCAAACACTATGTACTACCGACATAAAGACATTTCTTTTATTGAGAATGCTTACTTGTATTGAGGTAAAAAGAAAATATAAAAGTTGCATTCCCACAAGGAGTGGTGAAGGACAATAATACCCCTTTACAGGGCAACAGAAATAGAGCCCATAACAGAGCAGATGAAGTACAAAGCTATAATAGGATCAAAACCAAGCTAGGTGATCCTCAGTGGACAGTCCACAGAATTTGAGCCCAGAGCTCCAGATTTGGCTAGAGAGTTAGCGATGGAGTTGGCCTCTCTCCACGTATGCTTCCAAGCGATTTGCAAGAGGGAGCACCTATGTTGGATTTCGTCAAACACGGACTCTAGCCTCCAAGGGCACTGGGATGGGGTAGAAGCCCAAGGGATAACATTGGCAGAATCTCCTTCAATCACTAGAGAGTTTCCCCAGGCCCTGTTGAAGTGTCGAAGGCCATGAAGGGGGGCCATTGCCTCCGCCTCGGTGGAGTCTGAGCTATCGATGGACTGCTCAAAGGAGAGGAGGGTGCGACCGGCATGGTCGCGATAGATGCCACCTACACCTGAGGGTCCTGGATTGCCCAGGGAGCAACGATCGAAATTAAGGTTAATGCACCCTGGAGAAGGAGGTAACCAAGAGGCTGATCTAGGAACTTGGATAGGCCTTAACTGAAGCATAGCCTTCCAATTTTGGTGGAAGTCCGCCACTGAGAAGCACTTGAAAGGTTTAAAGTTGGTTGCCCAAAAGATGACCAAAGAACTCACCTCTTCTATCAGCATGACAGGATTAGAAAATTTTCCCCTAAAGGTTCTCTCGTTCCTTTCCAACCACAGAGTCCAGAGTAAGGCTGCCACAGAAGCTTTCCAAAGAATAATACCTAATCTAGCCCATAGGGGTGAAAGGTAAGAAAAGATTTGTGGAACAGACTGAGGGGTGACCCAAACCCAGCCAAACAGTTGGAGGATGGAGTTCCAGAGGAAAGACGCTATCTCAAAATGTAGAAAGAGCTGAGCATTGGTTTCAGCATCTTTCTTACACATGATGCACATGTTGGGTAGTTGCAGGCCCCTTCTTTGAAGATGGTCCATGGTTAAGGCCCTTTCATGGGTGGTCAACCAAATAAAGAAGGTGATTTTAGGGGGAGCCAGAGAATCCCAGGCCTTAGCAGCAATGTGGGTAGGAGAGGAGGGGGAGGGGGGAAGGGAGGACAAGAGGGGAGCCTTCTTAAAAGAGGCAACCAAAACACTTCTGAAGGGGAAATGCTCCAGACCACCTTATCAAAACCAAGAAGGGAGGAAGAAGTTGTGGAGTAGGGTCTGCAAATCAAGAAAACATGTTAATTCAGAGTCATTAAGGGGCCTTTTGAAGGTAGGGGTCCAAACCATTCCCCAAGGGGAGGGTCCAAACCCTTCCCTGAGGGGAGAGTTCAAATTTCTCAGTAATGGTGGATAACTGATATCTAGCCAATGGTAAAGGGTGGGGAATGAGTCCCTGAGTGGGGTGTGACCCAGCCAAATGTCCGACCAAAAGGCAATACAGTTACCCTCTCTAGGATGAAAGTGGATATGGGAGAGGAACCGGTGAAGCAAGAATGGAAACCCTTCCAAATACTTGAGGCATTGTAGGGGACCCTGGAGTCAAGGAACCAAACCTCGGAAGGGCGACAGACCACCTATTGCCATAAGTGATCTGTTTGGGATGCAAACCTCCACCACCACTTACCAATGAGTGCAACATTGGTCTTCCTAATGTTGCGAATGCCCAGGCCTCCAAGGGATTTCGGGGTGCAGACCGTCTCCCAAGCAATGAGGTGAAATTTCCTTCCATTGGTGCCAGACCAGATGAAATTTATCATGAGTTGTTCGAGCCAATTTGCACAGAGACCGGGATCGAGAAAAGGGACATGTGGTAAATAAGGGTGTCAAAGAGAGTCGCCTTGATCAGGGTGAGTCTACCTGTAGGGGAGAGGAAATGGCCTTTCCATCCTGCAAAACTCCTATCGAACTTATCAATAATATGGGACCATTGACTAGCTTTAGGCTTCCCAATACACAGAGGAAAACCTAAATAAGAGGCAGGCAAAAGTTGAGCTTTGTAGCTCGAAAGATCATAGCCCGAAAGATCAGCAAAAATGGACACTGACTTCAAAGTCATGGCCACCCCCATCATACTGGTATTGGCAAGGTTAACTTTGAAACCCGTAGCCCATCGGAAGCATCTGAGAAAAATGCGAAGGTAGTGGACCTGATCAGGTAAGGCATCACAAAAAAGGAGGGTGTCATCGGCGTATTGAAGGTGGGAGACTGAAGGTCCCCTGGGGCTATAGCCTAGAAGCCCTTGACCAGACCAGCATGGTACAGACCTGAAAGGAAACCACTAAAGACTTCAGCAGCAATAGAGAAAAGGAAAAGCGAAAGGGGGTCGCCTTACCTCAGAACCCTAGAAGCTTGAAATAGGCCTTTGGGTGTGCCGTTGATGATAACCAAGAAAGTGGGTGAGGAAATGCACCCACTCATCCACCTCTGCCAACGTGCACAAAAGCCCATGCGGTGTAATGCCTCATCGAGAATATCCCAATCGCTGTGGTCATACGCCTTCTCCCAATCTAGCTTAATAACCAAACTAGGGGTTTTTGCCAAATGACAGGTATGAAGGCATTCTTGCGCAATAAGAGCACCGCCTAAGATTTGACGATTCTTGACAAAAGCACCTTGAGTGGGTGAGATAACCCAACTTAGTACCTCACGGATTCTAGTGGCTAAAACCTTGGAGAGGATCTTGTAAGAGCTATTGACTAGGCTGATTGGCGTAAAGTTTTTTAATTCCTCCGCACCTTCGATTTTGGGGATTAAAGCCAAGAAGGTAGCATTCATGGCTATTGATCACTCTGCTAACGTGGAAATCAGCAAACAAAGCCACCACGTCTGTCTTAAGGGTGCCCCAAAACTGAAGGAAGAGAGCAACAGGGAAGCCATCAGGTCAGGGGCTCTATCATGGCCTAAGGAGTTGACTGCTTCAAGGATTTCAGCTACTTCGAACGGGCATTCCAACCACACTACTTTTTCGGGTGGGAGAGCCCTGAAACTAAGGGATGACATAAAAGGCCTCGGGCCTTGAAAAGGGTCTGGAAAAAGTAGATGAAGTGAGCTGCAGTTGGTCGAGATGCTGATCTCCAACTTTGATAAGGGAAATAGTATTGTCACGTTTGCGACAATTCGCAATCTTATGGAAGAAATCAGTGTTATTATCGCCCAATTTAAACCACTTGACCCTGAAGCGCTGTGCCCAAAAGATTTCCTCCTTATGAAGAATGGAATGGAGAGCTAACTTGGCTTCGCAGTGCTCAATTTGGTTAGCAAGAGAGAGGGGTGCAGATTCCTCGAGAATCAAGACGGATAATAGTGTCGAGAAAGGCTGCTTTTGGGCCAAAAAATTCCCCAAAAGGTTTCTGCACCAGTCCTTAAGGGCAAGTTTTAAAAGATATAGCTTACGCTGAAGGCGAAAGCCAGGCCAACCACGAACGATAGGGGAGAAAGAAAGCCACCACAAGGCAATGAGGGAGGGAAGATGGGGCTCCTCCAACTAAGACAGCTCAAAACGGAAGGGCTTGGGACCTCAACCCAGGGCAGCAGTGTTGAGAAGGATAGGCCGGTGATCGGAAATAGGCTTGGGGAGGGCTACAGAGTGGGAGTTGGGGAAAGATGAGTCCCACTCAAGAGAAAGGAGGTACAGGTCAAGCTTATATAGAGAGGGGTTTTCCGAGTGGTTCGACCAGGTGAAGCGAGACCCTTGAAGGGGTACATCCAACAGTTGATTGCCAGTAATGAAGTCAGAGAACGCCATCGCGAGGGAAATCGTTGAATTAGAGTTCCGTTCAAAGACCACCGAGTAATATTGAAATACCCCCCAATACACCAAGTCGAGGGGGAAGCTGAGGCAATGGATTGAAGTTCAGACCAGAAACTATCTCTTCGAGCTTGGGAGATGGGGCCATACACAGCAGAAACTTTCCAGGGTAAACCATCGATGTGCTAAGAAGGGAGATTGAGACTGAGAACTCCCCAATAAGAAAGGATGAGAGAGAATGAAGAGAAGGGTCCCAGATGACCCATATACCTCCAGATGCATCATTGGACAGTAGAGCTAGCCATTGGCAGGGACGTCAACCCCAAGTTTGATACACGTCTTGGAGCAAGGCAGCAAGCAGTTTGGTCTCTAGCAAAACCAGGATCGCAAGTGGGTGTTGCCGACAGAAGTTGAGAATGTGTCGGCGTTTCAAAGGGTCACCGAGGCCCCCTAATGTTCCAGGTTAAAATCTTCATGGAAGGGAGAGAGAGAGGGCAGAACGTCTCCCTGTGAGACAAGTGACTGAGCGATCACTCGAAGAAGGCAAATCGGCATTTGGGGGGGTCAGCGAATGGCCCATGACGATCAGTATTGATGTGGCAGATGAGATCAACCATTTCCCTCCGGCTCTTGGATCTAAAGTTCGCTTGGAAGAAAGGGTCATTTTCAATGAAATTGATGAGGGCCTCCCGATGGCCGGGAAAGCCATAACCATCACCTGGATTACCTTGAGGGTGTCACCCAGGGCAGCGTCGAAAGCTTTGGTGGAATCAAAATCGTCAGAGAGATGGACGAGGGTGCCATGGGGCTCCCCACGAAAACAGGCCAGGGAAGGGGAAAAGGGGCAATCACCAAGGGCAAGAGGAAGGGGAGACCCCAGTGGAGAGAGAGAGGTGGAGATTACCCCTCCAGCAGGAGGCACGAGAGATGGGGGGAGAGATGAAAGAAAGGGAGGCCAGGCTGAAACAGAGGAGAATGAGGCCGAGACCCAAGCGGGGCACCGAGGGGGGGGGGGCAGGCAGGAGCCAAAGTGGGGGGATGAGAGCTATTAGGGGACAAACTGATTGGCGAGAGGGCTTGAGCCTTGCCGTGATTGAGGGGGGCATCAAGGGCGAACGAGGGTCGACAAGGGAGGGGAGGCCTCGCACAAAGAAAGGGCAGGTGATGAAGGAGGCTAGAGAAGACGAGCAAAGCCTCGCGACGAAGAGGGGAGGGAAGCCGAAAGAGCCGATGAAGAAGGAGGCTGCACAGACGAAGGGATGGGAGAAGAGCACGGTGTGGAGAATGAGACTCCAGAAGGCGACATAAAGGGAGAGAAGGAAAAGGAAGAACGGTGACTGCCAAGTGGCTGAGAAACAAAGGGAAAATGGGATTGGCACCAAGTGGCAGCAGCAAAGGGGAGCATAAACTAAGAGAGGCGGCGGCAACACTAAAGCAAACGTGTCGCCAGGGAAGGCTTCCACAGAAGGGGGATTAGGATGCGGCAAGTGACGATAGAGAAGCAGCCAAAGAGAGGGTGGGGGTTCAAAAAAGGAATAGAGGAGAAAGGAGGGGGTAGAGAAGGCAAAAGAGAAGAAATAACAGAGGCAAAATAGGAAACAAAAGGCACAACCCAAAGGAGACCACAGTAGACGACATGTGGCACGAAGAAGAGGAGCCAGCAGGTAACTTGCATGAAAAAGAACCAATCTGCAGGGGCAAGGGGAGGTTCAAGACCAAAGAGGGCACCCTCTCAACCAATGGGGGATGGTCAAGGGAAGAGGTTGGTGGCAGCGACGGCGGAACAGCAGGCAGCAAGGCTTCAGCACGAGGCGTATGGCGATCGAGAGGGACAACAACCACAGGCTTGCACGCCAGAAATGAGGATGTTGGCCGCCAGAAATGTTGGGACAACCTCTCCGGTGCGGCTTCTAACTGCGAACCAGAGTCCAACCATCCGGAGAAGGGGAACAGTATTTTAAAATGTGGCCGCATCACCGCATATGCGACCGCATCATGCGGTATGCGGTGGGCTCCGCATCAGAACTTACCACATATGCGCTTTTGACCTATGTGACTGCATATGCGTCGCATCGTAGCCGCATCCCGCATCGCACCGCATCCCCTTCCACTAAAATTTTTTTCGATTTTGCCCCTCAGGGAGGGGTAAAATGGTCTTTTTGACTATCCAAGAATGGGGGAAGCTGTTTGGGGGGGTATTAAACCCCCTAAACGATGATTTCCAGCCACTTTTGTGGCATTTTTTGCATTAACTCGAGGGCAAAAACAATTTTGCAGAAATTTATTTTTCATCCAAATCTTCGATTTGGCGGTTGTTTGATACTTGAATGTTGATTTGATGCATTTGATTGTTAATTTGAGAATGT
Organism: Amborella trichopoda; assembly: GCF_000471905.2. The sequence goes on along the minus strand of NW_006497511.1, from coordinate 1,018,626 downwards.
TAGGGTGAATTTGTGGTAAGAAATCGGGGGGCAAATTTTGATTTCAAATTTCAAAATGACTCTCAATATGGATGATTGTATTAAGTTATTAACTATTAACTCTTCTTGAGCTGGACTTTTGGTTTGTAATATCACTATTTTGTGCTTATGGTTGTTTATGGCTGTGCTTATGGCTGTTGATGGTTGTGCTTTTGTCCTTATGGTTGTACTTATGGTGCAAATTTATGCTTATGGTTGTTGATTGTTGATTGTCTTATGAAGCTAGTTTCTAGGGGATAGTGGATAACTGGATACAGAATCTCCGACAGTTAATAATTTTGAAGTTAATCATTAAACTAAAATACCTACTATCACATATATCACCTCCATATTTTTTTTCTATGTATTAACCTATTTTTTTAGATTTTTTAGAATTCTTTTACATTTATTAACCGCATCGTCGTGATGCACCAACATCTGAGCCGCATAGCCGCATCGACCCCCCCACCGCTTTTGGCCACATCCCGCATTTTAAAACACTGAAGGGGAACCAAAGTCTCGAGGGCGTGGCGAGCGATGGGTAGCTTGGAAGTGGAGTTTGGAAGGCGGCGAAGCCGGGATCCAGGCCAAGCTAACCCGGAAGTACAAGCCATTGTTGTCAAGCCAAATCGCCTCAGGGATAAGCTCCAACGAAAGAGAATCAATGAGCAATTGTATCGACCCAAAGGGTAGGAATTCCGAAGATTTCCAATTAATGCAGATGAAGCCCCCAACTGCTTCACCAATAGCCTTGTAAGTTCTCGGGTTGCACACATGGGGGGTATGTTGAAAGCCCGAAGCCAAATACGACAAGGGAGAAAAGCTCTCACACTAGGGTTCCAGCGAGATATGGTGAGGGTAGCACCTTTGAAGGCCAAAGGGGGAGAGCACAAGGCCATCTCCGACCCTTCCCTGGAAGGAAAGGAAAAAAGGATGCCTCCACGCTGAAGGAAGCAGCAGCCATTGTTAGGGTCATTCCAAGACCGTTGAGCCCATTTCTCCATGGCGCGAAGGTCAAAACGGGGGGGAGAAAAGTAGCCAACAAGGGAGTTAAGCAAGCCCACGTGGCAACAAGGGGGGAGGCCAAGGGGGAAGCTGAGTGGAGGGAGGGGGAATGGGGGGTGGCCGGAGAAAAGTTGCGTGAAAGAGCGGGGGGACGCCATCAGTTCCTTCCTTTTAATGGATGTGAACCTAAACTTTAGGGGAATGCTAAATACATATTGTGAAAATCAGAGTCTCCAACATGTTTCTGCAACATAACTATGAAGGATCAAATTAAGTCTGAACAATTCATGCTCTAGAAAGCGAATAAAGATCTAAGAAGGGGAGGGCAGGCATGTGTCCATAAATATTATGAAGGCATTTGGATGGCTTATAAGTCATGGATAGCACGACCATATATGCCAGCGCCACATAATTTAGATGTTTCCTGAATTGTCAATGTCTACAAAAGATTAACCCCACTTATATGGTAAATACTGCTTTTAGACAAAAGGTCAAAACTACCAAGGAGGCAATTTGCATTTGTGCTGAATACAACAGTCTGTGCAGTGAATTATACGCACCCAAAAGCACCTTATATGTTTATGCTTTCACTGTTTGGTAATAAATGCATCATCAATTTAGTAAGCACTCAACGGCCCATCAACCATGCCTATGCACATGATATTGCCAAAGTTGTAATCTTAGAAGCCTATGGAGAGGCCAATGCTCCATGGCAGTCTTAGTACACCTTGAAGTTGGGAGTACAAATATATCTCTGCCTGTGTCACTACAATATATATGAGTTTGTAGAATATAGGGAAATTCATATGCATGTCTCCTATCTTCAAAGTTTTGTTTTTATGTTCATACCCTTTTTCCCCCTTTCTAATTTTTTCCCAAATGCCCCCTCTTCAGACCTATTCAGACCTGAAGGACTGAGGTCCCATTTGCTTCTACAAGTTTTGATTCTAGGGTCTCTTTCAAGCTTGCTCTTCATGCTTCCCCCCTCACCGGCACCCTGCCACCCGCCACCCGCCACCCGCTTCTCCCCTCCCCCCGACAAAAACAAAACTGTCTAGGGTTTCGATTTGATGTCAATAATGCCTCCCAAGATGACCGAGAACTGTAGTTAGAATAATGTCTGACTGAACTCGTAAATGCTGCTGTATGGAGAGATAACAGAGAGAATATGACCTGATCTGGTTCTAGAGAAGAAAGTGGCCCTTGGTGGATCCTGCTTCAGCCCTGGAGAGAGGAAATAGGTCCTGAAATTGAAGATGGGCATCTAATTTCTATATTCTTTGGTTCCTTATCTCTGGTTTTTGAACAAATTTGAAAAGGACGAGCTGATTTTTTTGTTGTTGGGGTGGAAATATCTAAGGTTTAAGCCTGAAATTCAATATTGGGGGTTAGTTTCGGGGAAATTTGGTTCTCAAATTTCTAGGTTTATCACGTAGATTTAGTGATCAGTAGTGGGATTGTGTTGTTAATATGGTAACCTTTGTGATATTCATCAGGAATAGATGATAAAAGCTGGATATTGAGTATTCGGGGTGGGGATATCTGATTAGCATGGCTGGGTTGCAGTTCTCCAATGAAGCTGGGGTTGGATTATAAATATTTGGGGATGGAATCACCAGGGTTATGGGTCGAAATTTGAGATAGTTGATTTGTTTTGTTGTTAGCTTTGAAACATTAGCAAAGTGGAAATTCCAAGGTCATTTCGGCCCTTGAAGGTCTTATGTACAATCACTTAAAGCCTTTAAGGTCCGATGTCAACACCAGAGAGTTCACTTGAGACCTTCAAGGCGTGAAGGGCGATGACATCCAGTCACTTTGGACCTTGAATGTCCAAAATGGGGCATTATGGAAAAAACATAAAAAAAAAGGTGGGTGGGTGGGGGGGGGGGGGGAAGGGTTTATAAATGTCAAATGCAAAAAATTGGAGGGACTTCTACAATAACAAATATTTCAGGGGACATGAGCTAATATATTCCACACATAGATGTAAGCATGCACATGAATACAAAATTACATATATGCATACATATATATGCATATAAACACAAACATAAATATAAAAAAACATATACAAATACACACAAAACACACACATACATACATATACATGTGCGTGTATACATATATACACGGAGACATATAATCCAATTTTATATACAAATCTGGAAATTATATACTTATATATCATCATAAGATATATAAGAAGGATCCATTTGGGAGAATTTAGGTGTGGCACCAATAGGCGATAAGATGAGCGAGAGTAGACTTAGGTGGGTTGGCCATGTATGGCACCGACCAAGTGCAACACCTGTTAAGAGATGCAAGTTAGTTGAAGTGGAAGAACTGAAAAGAGCAAGAGGTAGGCCCAAAAGCAAGTTGTTGGAAGTAGTCCAAAAAGATATGGGGATTGATGGCCTCACTGAGGGTATGGCCTTTAATAGAGTACAATGGTAGATCAGGATTCGTGTAGCCGACCCCAATTAATTGGGAAAAGGCTATGATGATGATGATGATGATATATATATATATATGAGAAGGATCAAAGCATAGTTCAGCCAAAACTGAGCAACTAAGATGACTTCCACATTCTCATGCTCTTAACTGCAAATCCAAGATTTTAGAATGCAACCATTCATCATGGTGGGGATGGGATACCTTAGGCTAGTGCTGCAATATTATGCCCACAAAATACAAGCCTTTTGGTGCCAAGCAACTCCTTTGTCATTTCTTCATGTTCCAAGTTCTCTTGCAGCAGGGGACCAAACCTAATAAGATGGTAATGAGATATGGTTGCAATAACCATTGAAAGAATAATATCAATATCATAATCAATATCGACACCCATATCAATGAAAAAAGAAAATTAATAATAATAATAATAATAATAAGGTGATCAAAGTAGCAGCAAGAGCCATTCCTTGTTCATTTCACCTTCCTTGAAAGTCATCTCATATCTGCTTTTGCCCATTCATGTGGGTCAGTGAATGAACTGAAGAATATTATAAAAATTACCAATATATATAAAACAAGAATGTTAGGAAACATTCACCAGAAAAATCAACTGAACTAGGTCTACTTTGATCAGAAAAATCAACTGAACTAGGTCTACTTTGATCACAAGTACATGAATCAGAAGGTTGTCTAGACCAAACATCACCCAGAATTACTAGCCACAGACTGTTGTATTTGTTCGGTAACAGATTCATTTTTTGAGTATCTCCTTTCTTGTCGCACTACAGAATTCTCAAGATCTTCTCTGATGCAAACTCCATTATACTTTCCTTTGTCACTGCCTCAAAATCCAAAACTCACCTTTTCTTTCTTGAGCTCTCGAAAACCCTAACTCTAGGTCCTCAAATCTCCTTCTTTCTTTTTTCTTTTTTCTTCCTGCAGGAATGCTCTGAAATACGGAGTCTTGAATGCCTAATCTTTCTTCTTTCGATCTCTCTCAAACTCCATCCTTCAATCAAAACTCCTCCATAAACCCTATCTCACCAGGTCACTCAGCCACATGCCTTCTTTTGCAACTCATTCTTACCCCACATCACCCTCTCTGTCATGCCCTTTTTCTTCCACAAAAATAAATCCCGTAATAACGTTGTATCTGAAACCTTATACTGTCCCAACTTTCATTCCCTTTTGAATTATCTCCTAAGGAGCCCCAGATCTCTCAATATACACCACCAGGGTGCTTTTGCCTTTCATTCCCAGTTTCTTTATGCCTATGATCTCCAAATGAATGCCCAAGAACTTTTAAGTTTTCATTTTCTTTCAGTTCACAGCTTCAGAACATTTTTGCCCATTATTTTCCCTCTGGGTTTCTTTCCAGAAAAAATTTGGCATCTCAAAGTTCAAGTTTCACCAAACTTCTCTGCTAAGAAAAAATACAAGTCGGAATGCTCAATATTGTGATGAGGTAATTTGATAAAAAAATTAAAAACTCCGCGAAGATGGATGAGATGAGTTTATACCTATGTACTTTGCACAGCATATTTTTTTCCATCGTATTATTCGTCACGATTGCTTTCCTCATATCCCCGAACAAAATGGGCTTGAAACAGGCATTGCCTTATACTTTTAAACTGGTCTGAAAACTCATAATTATGCATCTAGATAATTCGCAAGCCCAAAAACTCAACTGGCCTCAACAAGTTCACAGCTTAGGTTTACATTTGATCTGGCTCTGTTGACAAAATCAGGTCACATAAAACATAAATAAATGATGGAAACTATGAAAACATAGAAAATTAAGGAATCTCTGTTTAGATCACAAGAAAAGAAACCTAAATAAAATGACACATATGAAAAGCATTACATATAATTTGTTATTTATTCTTTTCTATTTTACATAATATAATTTACTACTTTCCCCAAATAAAATTTGGGGAATTGCAATTATAAAAAATGACAGTTCATAAAATTCATATTTAATTTTATCCATATGTTGCACTGGTTTAAGAAAAGGCAGGTTTTGACTGGGTCGAAAATGAGGTGTAAATGACTCCCTTTACCTTATGCTTATGGAAACTGAATGCTGATTTTGTACAAGGTATCATTTTCTGAAAAACCATTTCTGGACATAATCTAGTCCTCTAAAGATTGTCAGACTAGATTAATTTTGTTCGATCTACAATTCAGCCTTGACAGGATCAAGGTACCCCTGAAACTCAACCAGATTTTGATCTAGGTCATATTGACCCTACTAAGTGTTTTTTTCTCTTTTCTCGTTTTTCCTTTTTTTTTTAAGAAATTGACTGTATTGTATTAAGTATACATTTCCTACTGTGAATACAAAGAAGAACATACAAAATTTTCCATGAAGCAAACATCTGAACTTAAGAGGGTAGTTTCAGCAAGTTTTATTAAAAAATTTCCCACCAAAGCACCTGCCTTAGCTAAGGAACCTGCGGGCTCATTTGCTTCCCTCCAAACATGCTTGCAAACTACTTGAAAGGGCCTCGAGTCAGAATCTGAATCAAAATGTGCTCAGATCTCCAAGGGGGTGGGCAGACTCTGTTAGCCCTGTGGATGGCTAACAGAGTGGGGGCAGACTCTGTTAGCCCTGTGGTGGGCAGACTCTGATAGCCCTGTGTGAATACAAAGAAGAACATACAAAATTTTCCATCTGAACTTAAGAGGGTATTTTCAGCAAGTTTTATTAAAAATTTCCCACCAAAGCACCTGCCTTAGCTAAGGAACCTGCGGGCTCATTTGCTTCCCTCCAAACATGCTTGCAAACTTTTTGAAAGGGCCTCGAGTCAGAATCTGGTTGAAATGGTGCTCAGATCTCCAAGGGTGGGCAGACTCTGTTAGCCCTGTCGACGGCGTTTAGAGAGTTCCCTCCACAATGAGGGGCTGAGCCCAATTGTAATTGGCCTTATAATATGGCACATGCTTCTGCCATCACACAGTTGGCAGTGCCGACGGGACCAAAAAAAGATAGTCTACAATGAGCTGAAGAATCCCTGAAATTTCTCTGAGCACCTGCTTGTCCCAGGTTGCCGAAACCATCAAAATTTAGCTTGATGGCCCGAACCTCAGAGGGAATGCCAAAGGTTAGATCCTGATATAGTCATGGGTCGTAAATGAGAAATATCCTTCCAGCTCTTTAAGAAGTTTTCCCAAGAAAGGGACCGGAACTCCTTTCCACAACTGAGAGTAGTTCTTCAACCCACCCCAGCATGAGTCTCCCTGCCTTATTCTATGATTTTGCTCTAACCCAAAGAGTCATAACTTACCCACCTTTCTATTGAGTTGATTTTTGGTCCCCAATATCTATGGATTGTCAAGTACTACATTCTTGATTTGGTCACTCTTGAAGGGATATGTCAGGTTCTCACTCATGAGTCGCTACATCTTGATGCACATTTTCTATTCAAGTGTTCAAGGGCTAGTCCTTTCTTTTTCTTCTTTGATAGACTATTAATCCTTTGTCATGCTCTTCATGTACATTATTTTCATATCCTTCATATGACTGACTTCTAATAGCTGTTGGTTCGTCATGCAGTTAGCTCAAATCCATTTTGTCAATAGTGGTGCATGAGGAAGCATTAATTTGGAGCTTTTGGGAAGCAACTATAATGTCTTCTCCTTCAATTTTTGGGAGCTTTGGAGGATAACACATTTCGTTAAAGGTCACATGCTGAGAAATTACCATTCTCTTGGTTCTTGGACAATAACAACGATACCCATATCGTTGTAGCCCATGATCACACAAATCTCAGCTTTTGGCATCAACTTATCCCTTTGACTTCCACATGAACATAAAAGTAACACCCAAAAACTCATAACATGTTGTAATTAGTTGTCCTCCATGAAGATAAATATAGAGATTTTACACCAGTATTCATTGAAGGTAACCGATTAATAACATGCACTGCAGTGTCAAAAGCGTCACTCCACAGATTGGGGACTCTACTAGCATGCGTCATACAAAAGGTTCCACTCTTTTATGTCTATGCTTTCTTTCAGCCACACCATTTGGTTGCGGTGTATGAGGACAAGAAAGCTCTTGCTCAATTCCATTTTTGGAGAGGAAGTCTAAAAATTTAAGTGTATTCCCCTCCTCCATCACTCTGAAATTGAGTAATGTAGCATTGGAAATACGACTCAACAAACGAACAAAATTTAACAACAACATCAAAACATAGGATTTTATTCTTTAGAAATAAGATCTAAGTGAGTATGGTGTAATCATCAATGAAAAGAACATAGTATCTAGAATGAGATTCAGATTCCACAGGAGGGTATTAACTTCAAAGGAGGAGTGACTATTTTATTATTATTATCATTAACAAGAAGCTCACAATGTTTGCCACGTTGACAACTTGAACATAAAACACAACTCTTTTTATTATTTGAAGTACATGCCAACCCACTCTTTTCAGACTCTCAATAGGACCTTGACCACAATGAGCAAATCAATGGTGCCATACGTTTACTAGAAAGAAAAACTGTGGATGACTGAATTGGAAAGATAAGATACTGCCCATGTAAATGGAATTCAGGTATATTGAATAAAAGAAAAAATTTTGAATTTACTACCATGAGATCCACATAGCCACTCCTTTCACACACACACACACACACACACACAAGCGCGCAGAGGGGCTTCTAACCCTCGCATTAGTGAAGCAATCAATCAAAGAAGGTCCTATATTTAGTGCTAGAGGATCAATCAAGTAAAAAGGCTCCAAGATTGGGTATAAAACAGTGTGAAAACTCTTATTCATCTTAGAAGAAGAGGCATCTACATATCCAATGAGACATTAGTGCCTAATGCTCCCAAGTATGCGTGGAAGACGCTCCACCAAATCCCACCAAACCAGCATTGCCAAATGAACTCCGACCAATTTATTGAAGTTAGTTCGATGAGATCCCTAGCCGGCAGAAACTACTGATCCTGAGGTATCTGAGGAACAATCATGCTATGGTGACAGCTCTCCAACTCGTAAGTGATCCATGGTCCTAAAACCCCGCCAATCCCACAAAATGATTCGGTGACTTTACATACCCTTAGAGAGTTGTGACTTAGTAATGCAAGCTTTTAAGTGGGCCACTATAGGGAACGGCATGAAAAATTACATGAAGAGATTATATGCTTGTAGATATAACACAATACGGTTTCTATTTAATAGTTTTAGTACCCTGAAGGCATGGTCACTGAATTACACAGAATCGTATCCCTAAAAAAAATAACTAAATTGCATCACATTAAAGGTGGGTTCTTCCAAATCTAAGAGACATCGAACATTAAAGAAGTTTCTAGTTTTTTAAACTCATATTTTATTATAGTTCCAAGTTATTTTACTGCACTGAATTAAAAAATTATTCTAGAACCACGTGACTTTTCTGGGCTAAAGTTGGCCAAGCCACAGCCTAGCTAATATTTCTTCTCCTTGGGTTTCTGTTTTACTTGGTCCCTCACTCTCTGAATATTTCAATTGAAGAAGAATACAAAAGCTAGAAACAATTATAGAGAGAGGAAGAATGAATAAACGGGAAGGAAGAAGACAATATTAAAGATCCATTGATTGAGGTACATTGCAGGTACAGAGCAATTCTTTTGATACGCAACATGTTCTCCATGATTCTGCAAGTTCATTAACTTCGACAAGGAAGCACATAAACAATTCAGTAGTATCACTCATACTTCAGAAACAAGAATTGCAGAATATCAGGAATGCGTAACATTAATGACAATTCATTTAACTAAAAAGAGAAAGAACTACTATTTTACAAATCAAAAATGTATAGGCTTAACCTATGAAAAGAAAAAGCATTAAAGAGAATTTGTAACATCCTCGGTGTAGAAAGAATGCATCTCTTCATCTCAAAATGCATCTAATACAATCGTCCTGCACTGACAACTATCAGGCCTTCTGCAAGACAGGTATGTCATATGTAGAAGGATTCCATGCAGAAGATACCTGTTTTCCGGCCAACAGCTATAGTGAGAGCATGCTGCAGAGTTTGTCATCGTCAGCGACTATAAGAAGCAAAAAGTGCCAGAAAGTATCTCTCAGACAGAGAAACTAACAGAGCAATCATGGCTCGCTCCTTCTATTGACTAATCTGACTAACATTGTGCGTCCATGAAACTCCTGTGAAAGAATATGAGTAATTAAATTTAACTTAAAACAGCCTCAATTACTTTTTAAATTTTAATCAGACAATGTAAACATATATCCTGTACTTATCTAAATAAGCATGGTAACCAAGAGCTGATAGTGAAAATATAGGATGTTGACTATTTATATTCCTCAAAGTTCTAGGAATAAGGAAACTGCAATGACTGCTGAATCTCTAAACCCAAATTCTTTGCTTCGCTCAATGTGAAAGTGCAGGTTCTACCAAAGGGGAGATGCTATAAAATGATGCTTCAGCCAAGAGTGAACTGATAAGGAAAAGCAAAGATCATTACCTTTCCATCAAAAGATAATGCAGCCTCAAGTTCTGTCTCTGACGAGAAAGAGACAAACCCATAAACACGATTCCTCCCTGCTTTTCGATCATATAACAGCCTTGCACTCACCACATTACCAAATTGAGTAAAATGTTCCCTCACATCTTCAGGTTTCACAGCCCATGGCACATTACCAATGTACAATTTATGAGGACTCTCAAAGACCAAGTTCTTCTTGGTCATAGAAGTGAAAGCCTCCTGGTTACGGTTTGTAGAACTCATATCCGCAGCAAATCTTATGCACATCTCACGCCCACGCAAATCCTAGAAATCCAAGTAAAAAGGGAAACCAGATCTCAACAAGAAGTACATGATTGAAAAATTGATAATAAAAAATGATAAGGAAGATTATTACGAAGCAGATATTCTGAGATGCACTACATACAGAGCCATCCAAAGAAGCTATGGTGGATTTCGCTTCGGCCAAAGAGTTCATTGTAACATAACCGCATCCACGGCTTTCTCCCGTCTCTTTATTCCGTGAAACCTACAACCAGCTCATATATCAAACACAATACTTATCTAGTCTCTACCTTCAAGGACATGTCAGAAACCGAACTACCTGAACATGCACCAAATACATATGCACAGTATAGAGCATAAAGAACCAACAAGCAAAGCCTTTTGTTCTCTTTATTGTGTTACTATGGTTCTCCTCATTCTTGCTTTTATGACAACCACTTTGTTTTAACATTCAAGTACTAAATCAGGAATCTCAAAATCCAAACAATTCCTTGTTGATATATCGGCACAGAGGGATCCAGAGGTCATTCAAAAAGACCAGTCAGTCTCTAATGGAGTGCAACGGAACCAAACAACTATTTGATGAAGAAATGGCAGAAGACCAAAAACTTTTGAAAAACTGCTCTAAATACCCATATAGAGATGAAGAAAACAGCAATATAGATTGTTCAAGACAATTACAGAGAGAAGACAAAGACAGAGAACAAGGAGAGGGAGAGAGAGTGAATGGGACACAACGAAAAATTATTCATTTACAAAAAAAAAAAAATTAATATATATATATANATATATATATATATATATAATAATAAACTAACTAATAAGAACTATTACGTTACTACAA
>NW_006497511.1:948743-1007517 GCF_000471905.2 Amborella trichopoda | reverse complement strand
ACGAAAACTAAATTATATATATATAATAATATATATATATATATATATATATATATATATATATATATATATAAAAGTAACCATGAAACAGTTGTTTACCTCAACAGCAAGAACGGTGCCAAATGGCTGGAATATTTCTGAAAGCTGAGCAATGTCGCAGCTCCTCGGAAGATTGCAAGCATAGAGCTTACATGGTCTCACTTCATACTTTGGTGAATGATTCTCCCCATTTTCGTCTATAACTTCCTCCACAATTGGGCTCGCCTCCTCTTCCGCAACCGCTGCTACTCTGAAAACCCTATTTCCTCTACATTCCTCATGTGAAAGGTGAGAAAACAAATGGGGTGAATAAGATATAGAGAGGGGATAAGGAAGGGAGCAGAGAAATGAAGAAGGGAAAGTAAAATGAGGGGAGCGGAAGGTATTGATGGTGACAGAGGGAGTGATGAGTTTCGCAAAGGATTTTGTGGATGGAAAGGGGAAGCAGGAAGGTGACATCGCCATGGCAGGCAGCAGAGAACTGGACACACGAATGAAGCTCAAAAAATGGCGATAGGGATAACGGGAGGGGGGCATCGAGGTGTTTTCACGAGCTGGGACATAATAGCATGCTCCCGCAGGAGCACATTGTACGTCTGCTACTCGGCCCGGTCCACCGTTCTTGTAGTTGAAAGGTGCATTGACCCCTTCCACTTTCTTTTTTTTTTCTTTTTTTTTCAATGTTTTTTTTTGGACAAATTTTAAAACTTTCTAGAAAAAGTTCACATAAAGTTGCAACTTTAAAATGTAGAAGTACATATGCACTTCAAAAATCCATCGGAAAAGTTTGTTTTAATGTAAAAAACTCTTTAATTGATCATCTCGACGTCGTAATGGATGAATATGACAAAAACAAACAAGCTTTTGAGTCCCAGAAATAGCACATCTTGCAACATATTATCTAGACCGTTCATTCTCAAAATTTTCATATGTTTATAGATCTACTTGATTTATATTTTTTTGAAGTTTAAAATTTTAGAATTAGAAATGAAAATAGATTTTGTGATAATCCTAAGAATTTTTCAAAGCAAAATTATATGTTATGATAAAATTTGGAGGTGCACCGTAATTGGATTGTTTAAGGTTGTAACCTTATAGAAATTACACCCTTATATTAATAATCATCAAAGATACAACCAATCACAAAGAAGATCATAAGCAATTAGCAACCAAACGAGAAGGTAAACTCCGTGCCCCTCTTGCTCAAGATATCAGCATCTGAATTTGCTTCTCTATATACATGCCCAAAAGAGATATTAAGGGAAAGACAATAATCCATCAGTTGTACCCACATACACCTTTGACTCCAAGGTACACTCTGCTCCTTCCTGCACCACTGTCTATAGTTAATAGCCCAAAATCCCCTTCTCTCAACAAAGTAGCATGCCTTGCAGAAGACATCTCAGCTCCACTTGATTTGCCGTTATCACAATGCAAACACTTGCATAACTGAAAACTATTATACCCTCCGAGTTCCTAAGGAAACCTTCTATGCTCACCGACCTGGGTTCTCTTGAGAGCTGCCATCAAAGTTCAATTTGAAGCAACCCTGAGAAGGTAGTATCCACTTCCACCCAACTTGCTTTTGTGAAAATGTTGGCTAATGATATTTAGGAAATTTGAAGATAAATCCGTTAGATGCCCCCATACTTCCTTAGTGATAACAAACCAAGTCCAAAGAGAATATAGAAGTTTCCCCTTCTCTTCATCCATCACCGGCCCCTCAAACTTTGCATGTTACTTTCCTTTTACAATTCCCACATAATCGCCATGATGAAGATCTTCCGAATCAATACACTTGTCTTACGCAAACTTGGTGATTGAAAATACTGAATGATATTCTTATGACTTCTTGGCATCACCATTGAGCTACCCATCTTTTGAAATTCCTTAACCCAAATATGATAAGCGAAAGGACAATGCAAAAATAAAAGATCACCAGTTCCCTCATATTCTTTGCACATCAGAAAAATGATCATCATAATCTTCATTTGCTTTTTCGAATTATCAATTATGACATTTTGTTTTCCTTGCATAGCAATCCAAAGAAAATTCTGAATTTTATGTGGGAATGACCATTTCCAAACCTCTTTTAGTCCCAATTGACTCCATTTACTCCCATCGTTGAATAACAAACTATATGCAGACCGTACTATAAATTCACCATCACTCTCCAATTCCCATTATAAAAGTACTCCTACATTGGGTTCTACCCAATGGAGTAAATAGAAAGTATACTGCCCTAGAAGTATGACATCTTTTGGCTTAATAACGTACTCATCTAAATGTTGGGCATCCCATACTATGAAGGAGGGACACCAATAAAAATAATCTTTCTAAAAAGGCAGTTTTGGAAATATGAAAATAGGACTTGTTGACCAAGTCATAATCCCATGAAATATGGGAAGTCTCACGTGATTGATATGGGTAGATATATCATTTATCGCTTACTTAAAAAGAAGATAGAGATGACTCACTTTTTAGGAGGTTATGAGATATCCTTTCCATATTATTGACCCATTTTAAAAGCAATCAGGTGGTTTTTTAAATGCATTTGGATTTTAACCAAAGCTACATCTCTTGAGCCATTTTTAGACGTGCATCACTCTTGGGCTATTTTTGGGGCGAACTCTTCTTGGTGTATTGAAAAATACAAGAAGCCTTCTTTTGCAGAGAAGAAGAAGAGAAAAAGTCATCATTCTCTTTGAGAGATAAAGAAGAGAGAGAATTATCTTCTTTGATAGAGAAGAAGAAAAAGAGAGCTATCATTCTTCTTAGAGAAAAGAAGAAAACGAAATAGAGTCAGTAATCATCTTCTTAAGCCCTTTTTTTTGTTGAGAGAAAATAGAGATAAGATAATAAAATAGAGAGAAAGAGAGAACCTTTGTCTTTTAGAGAGATAAGGCCTCTAGAAAGAAAAGAAGTCTCTGAGAGAGAAAATAACCTCAGAAAATAAAACCTAGAGAGAGAAGTCTTTTGAAGAAATCAATGAGTCAAAGGAAATTTGTTTCTTTGAAGACTAGTGTAACTATTGAGTTAATAGTGGATTTATCTCTTTCTCCTATGGACGTAGCTTGAAAAGATGAAACAAGTAAAATCTCTGTGCCAATAAGTTTTATTTATTTTTTATTTTATTTGCATGATTGTTCACTCATACACACACACATTAACTTTGGCCTAATTTTTGTGTCTCATATATTCGCGTTCCGCAGCACGCCTCCACATTCGTGCGAGAGGTCTCTAATTGGGTGAGCCCAACAAGTGGTATCAGAGCAAGGCTCCCTAACCGTAACTTGACTCCTTAACATATGCTCACAACGAGGCAAAGTTTAGTGGCTCGATGTTAATACTGCTCTTTGACCATGTCATTGCTCTTGGTCTCTGCCTTGACTTTAGCTTTTGATTAATTGGGTACTCATGATTGTTTTTGGGACATGTCATCGGTCAAAGATTGTCGGTGAGTACCCATTGTGCAAAGAAGGTGCTACCGATGGATCATAAGTCTTCACCTTAACTTGTAGTGAATTGCCATTATGCAAAGAAGGTATTGACCAATGGACCATCAGTCACCACCTTAACCAATAGTTAATCACTTTAACCACCGGTTGACTGATGGTGAGACCCTGACCGACGAGGGATAACTTAACCTATAGGAGATAACTACCTACAGGTGATAGCTAACCTATGGGCAATAGCTAACCTACAGTCAATAGCTAACCTACGGGTGATAGCTAACCTATGGGCGATAGCTAACCTACAAGTGATAGCTAACTGACAGGTGATAGCTAAACCGACGGGCGATAGCTAACCTACAGGCTATAGCTTCATGCGATAGCTTAACCGACGGGGGATACCCTGACAGACAGGGGATGGCCATAACACACAGTGAAAAACAATCTGTGTGGATTTAGATGGATTCCAATACCAGGAGCAAGATGATATCGCTCAATGTAAATAACTAGATCATCTGAAAGCCAAAGATGGAAGATCTACTATACTATAAGGACTTGTACACACCCATTGGAGGGGTAAAACACAAGCCTAAAGGTATGACAAATGATAAGTGGAAGATACTAGACAGAAAAGCTCTCGAAATTATCCAACAATAGTTGGAAGAAAATATGTTACACCATGTGTTGATGGAGACATCCTCAAAATCATTGTGGGATAAGCTACATGACTTGTACAAGAGGGAGATAGACGAAAAGAATGCATTCTTGATCCAGAAGTTAGTGAACATGAAGTTCAAGAAGGGAAATCCGTTGCAAAGCACCAGAATGAGGTGCAAAATATTGTTAACCAACTCACAACGATGAAGTTGTTCTTAGAAGATGGGTTATAGGTTTTTACTCGGTTCATTATTAGACAGTTGGGAGACCCTGGTAATCTCAATGAGTAATTCAACACCTGATGGGACAATGACCATGTATCAGGTCACTAGCAGTCTACTGAATGAGGAGATGAGAAGAAAATTCTCCGACACATTGAACTCGCAAGCCCTTGTCACAAATCTAGGAATGTCCATGAATAGGGGATCAGGAGCAGGGGGAGCAGCCTATTCAAGAAGTGTCACCTACAGTTGAATTGAAAAGGTCCTTTAAGGGGCATAAAATCCTCTACCAATTGCCCCACATCAGAGTATGTCTTATACACTAAAAGGGGTGGATCAGAAATCTACTTGGGAGTTCAGTCTGACAAACATAAAGGAGTGTATGTTAAAGCTATGCAAGATGACACAAATCCTTGCATAAGAATCATACCTATGACCTGGTAAAGTTATCGAAAGGCAAGAAGGCACGAGAGTTAAGTGCCAAGCAAATACCTTTAACCAAGAGGAAGAAGGAAAAAATACAGAAAGTTCCCTATGGATCGGTCGTAGGAAGCACATGTAGTGGAAGCGTGGTGATCTGATTCATCACTAATCTTGGCGAGGAGCACTGGGCAACAATCAATTGGATATTCAGATATCTCGAAAGAATATCCAAAGTGTGTTTGTTCTTTAGGAGAGGTAAACATGTGTTACAATAGTAAACGAATGAAGACATGGCTGGAAAATTGTACTTCAAGAAGTCAATCTCGAGATACTTCATTACTTTTGTAAGGGGAGTTGTTGCATGACAGTCCAGGCTTTAGAAGGGTGAGAAGCTGTTACAATAAGGAAAAATCCATACCAACAGGAGTATGTTGGATATGATGTGAAGAATTTGGCTAAAAACAAGCAAGAGTCATGGAGAAACATGGCTGACACCAGTGCCATTTGAGCACCTGATTGATCTGTGAAGGGAAACCTCCCTTCTGGGATTGGAGGGGGAGATTGTTGGGCGTCTCATCCCATGAGAGAGGGATCCAAATGAAATAGTCTTTCTAAAAGGGTAGTTTTGAAAGATGGAAATATGACTTGTTGACCAAGTCATGATCTCATGAAATATATGAAGTCTCATGTGATTGATATGGGCAGATATATTCTTTATCTCTTACTTAAAAAGGAGATACAGATGAGCCATCTTTTAGGAAGTTATAGGATATCCTTTCCATATTGGTCATTATCCCATTAACCCATTATAAAAGCAATCACGTGAGGAGTTTTTTAGCTACTCTTGGGTTTTAACCAAAGCCTCATCTCGTGGGTCATTTTTGGATGTGCATTTCTCTTGGATCATTTTTCTGGGCAGACTCTTCTTTATGTATTGGAAAACTACAGGAAGCCTTCTTTTGCAAGGAAGAAGAAGAAGAAAGAAAGTTATCTTTTTCTTGGAAAGAAGAAAAAGAGAGAAAGTTATCATTCATTAAGATAGAAGAATATAAAAGAGAGTTATCCTTCTTCTTAAAGAAAAGAAGAAGATGAAAGATAGTCAATTATCATTTTCTTAAGCCTTTTTTTTGTTGAGAGAGAAAATAGATAGAAGAGAAGAAAAATGAAAGAAAGAGAGAACCTTTTTCTTTTAGAGAGAGAAATCCTTTAAAAAGAAAAGAAGTCTCTGAGAGAGAAAATAACATCATAAAAGAAAACCTAGAGAGAAGTCTCGAGAAAAAATCAGTGAGCCCAAGAAAATTTGTTTCTTGGAAGACTATTTAACCATTGAGTTAATAGCGGTTTCGTCTCTATCTCCCATGGAATAGCCTGAAAAGGTGAACCACGTAAAATCTCTGTGGCAATAAATTTTATTTCTTATTTACTTTATTTGCATGATTTTCCACTCATATACACACACATTGACTTTGGCGTAATTTTTGTATCCCATGTATTAATGTTTCGCTGCGCACATCTGCATTCATGGGAGCAGACACTAATTGAGTGAGCTCAACACTAACTATAAAGTGCATTCCATAATCCAAATCAAATCATTCCTGGTCATTCACCCCCCAGAGAGAGTGTAAAATTTGCCTCCTTCCTCATTCTATTGCAAATACAACAACAAAGAAGAAGAAGAAAATGACTTATTCAATGAAGAAAATGGGTTTGAAATCAGGATCTTTGGTGGCGAAAAATTGTTCCAAAGTTTTGGTGGAGAAGTAGCAATGCATCTGCACCTAGAAGCCACGGGTCATGAATGCCCAGTAACAAAAACCCCTGAATATGTGTGAGCATGTCTCTCTCTCTCTCTCTATCTCCCTCTCCCTCTCTGTTTCTTGAGTGGTCTCTCTCTCTCCCCCTCTCCCTCTCTCTCTTAAGTGGTCTATCTCAATGCATGTCTATCTTTCAATCGATGTCTTTGTCTTTTTGCATGAGGAAGAATTCTACATAATAGAAACAAAATCTAATATTTTTAGTTTTTGGAAGGCCGCAGTAGAAATATTGCCATTTTCTATTTAAAGGCAATCATGCATAACACAAGCAAGGAAACTCTCACAGAATGTAATAAGATTTGAAAGTGTATATTGCATGTCTAATATATAGGAAAGTGCTTGGGATATTGCCATCCCTCGCCCTACCCCTTCAGCTTTGAATCCCAGTTCCCCCACATCCACCAGTGGGCGTTCGGGGTTCAAGAGACTGACAAGGTTCATTCCCCCTCTTTCTAAACCCAATTTCTGGACACCCCATACGAGCATAAGATTAGTTTTCTTTGAATCCCTTATTTATTTTAGGCTAGCTTAAGCTGGTAGAATTCTGACTTAAAGTCTGGTTTACCTTTTTTCATGTTATCTAATGCATGATGGAGGAGGCTCAGCTTTCCCATCTCATTACTAATTCTTCTGGAGCCTTCCCAGAGAGGATCCCTCTCACCAGCTTGGAGGTAGTCGAGATCCACTAACCAGAGAGGGGTGCTCCGACATTGGGATCAGGAGTCAAGACAACCCCACTATGTTTTTAGTCCATTCTAAGAGCCTCTCAGCATTTGGTATGGGACCCAAGATGCTCGAACATAGTGCCCTGAGTTGTCGAGTGGGATGTGTGAGCATAGAAGTAGATCGAGCTTGTCCCTCAAGGCACACCGCAAGCCGAGTACGAGGAGAGGTACCAAGCTCTTTTGAGCGAGGTAGTATACCTCTAAAGCCACGGGCAAGACATCACACACCAATTAAGGGAGTACCGAGTAGGCGTGGGAGCTGCTCCGATTTCATCTCAAGAGCTCACCCAGATGGAGGCTCGATTGGATGAGCTCTCCTGGAGGGGGAGGAGCACTGAAGCCAAGCAGGATGCGGCCGAGGTTGAGGCTGCCCGGCAAAGGGCCAAGCTCGAGCGCATCCGCAGGTGTTTGACTTCTACGGCATTTGCCACCACAACCAATGAGTCCAATGAGCATCTTCGAGTGGAGGAGCGACATGTTCATGCCAATGCCAACTACTTGCATGGAGAGAGATTACACTCCATCCATCTTTGCCCCTTATTTGTCTCGTTTTTTATTCACAACTTCCATGTTTCTCTAGCGGCTTTTCTTGTCTTTGAGTAGTTGTCTTTTTTTCTTGTTCGTGTATTTGTATTGTGGCACTTTAAGTGTGTTAATGTATCCACTCGTTTCTTTTATGTATGTGTGATTGTTGTTCTAGCTTCCTCTTCCTCGAATGGTGCATCTATGGTTGTGTATGCATTTCACCTTTGCACACACACATACTTCAGACTGACTTCGAGACTTCGATTTCCCTTGTGGCTGGTCTTTTTAAGCCTTTTTGCTATCGGACTGTAACGCACTATAGAAATGAAGTCACCCCTATTTCCCTAAGGAATATATTAGAGAGACGAACCTTACAGTTTCGCCACCTATGGCCCATTTGGTGGAGGTGTGAATTTTAACCCGTTATTTTTTTTTGAATTTTTTTATTTTCTATTTTTTTTTATATTTTTCGAAATGATTTCGAGAAAAAAGAAAGCATTGACAAATAGTGAGTCCTACCGTTTAACCACATGTGACTCCTTGGCGGTAAAAGATGGATTGGGGGAAAATACGATTTTTTTTGTTCAGTTTATTAGTTTGTTATTTATTTGAGTAACTCCCATAATTTACCCACTTGTGGCTCCTTTGGTGGTATGAAATGAGTCAAGTTATCGATACCTAAGATCTTGAGGATTAGAAGCATCTGACTTGTCATCTCATCCTTTGAAACTACGAGTACTTCAGTCTTAATCCTTGAGCGGTCTTGGGGTCCAGTGGATTCTTTTTTTCGAGAACACCGAACATTATCCCTGTGTAACCTTGGATTTACCCTGATTCCTATTTTATCTCTTCTCATGTGGTTTGGGTTCACATGTGTTGGGCTCTACAAGAGTTAGGGAGGCTTTCCATGTCTTAGGCTCACGATATTGATACTTAGGCCCTGGTTTTAAGAAATTTCAATTGATCCCAAGCATCCCTTTTGGGATTTCCACTGGGATTTGGGGTCAAAGTGCCCAATATAGGTTACCCCTTCTTTGTTTTTTTATGATGACTCTTTTCCCCAGTGTTTCCACCATGTCTGTGGGTTCCCCTTTCTTACCCATGGTGTTCTTTTGAATTTTAACTGTATCTAGTAATTTTATTTTTTTTGACAAATTTATCTGTGGGCCCTTTTCAAGATTTTCACTATGTTCGTCTTTCTTCTTCTTCTCTATTTTTTACTTTTTTTTTTTTTTTGAGCCTATTAAGGGAAGTATCTCTTAAAATACATGGCATTAATGAGATCGTTAAGTTCTTGGCCTTCTTGTTGTTGGAGCTTATAGGTATTACCTGGATGCACTTTGGCAATGTACAAGGTCCTTCCCAATTAGGCCAGAATTTGGCTAACAAGTATGGGTTTGCTGATGAATGAAAGATTTTCTTAAGTATGAGCTTGCCTTGCTTAAATAAACTAGGGACTACCTTCCTTTGATATGTCTATTCAAGACTTTGGTGATATGTTCTCATGGTAGTCGTGGCTTAGAGACATCTTTCATCCAAGTTGTTGTCATGTATTTTTACGTATTTCTTTCTCCATGCGCATAAAAGAGGAAGCGGTTGCAACTATGCCCCGTAGGTACTAAATATGCCTATGGACAATGGAAGCCCGAGTGGAATAAGCTTAATTTTGAAGAGCTATTGTAATGATGTCATCTCGTCCCCAAAAATTGTGTGAGAACAATATTTGATGTTCCAAAGTCCGTCCCTAAGTTTCGCCTCAACCAGACAAAGGTGTGGGGAACAAGATGAAGATACAGTTTGGAGTGCAATGCTCTAACATGTACAAGCTACACCATAGCTAAAACTTCATGAGGGTGATCTCGGATGGTCACCATACCACCGTAGATAGCTTCATGAGGCTTGAAAACCCTTAACTAGCAAGTTTCAACTCAAAAGACCTTTCTAGGTCCTACTTTCCTAAAATGGGTAGGTCACTTACTATTCAGGTGCAGGCAACCACAACTAGTTACCAAAAATATTACAAAATTGATCCACTCATTCAAAAACGGGATAGTTAGCTCGTATCGCATTGACCATAAGGCGGGTCGATCTCAAATTTTTGTATGTTGTTCTCCTCGACAAGAGGAATATTTTGACAAATAGCACACGTGAAACTAATCATCGAGCGAAGAGAAATCTTAGAGAGAAGGTCGCATCAAAATTGCTTTGTGCAGATTTTTCTAAGCAAAATGTTCTCTGACTCCAACAGACATAACACGCAGCCCCAAAGTCAGTAAACCTAAAAATGGAGGCATTTTGATCGTGACTTGAAAGGCTTTGATTTGAAGTAAAATACGACCAAGATGGAGATCGGGAAGACACCTAACTGAGGCTCACAAGAAGGTACAATTTTTGGGTTGCTGAAAAACCACTTTTCTAGCGACTCCCAAAAATTACAATATAGTCAATCGGAGGCTAAAGAATGTGGTTTTTTATTCAAAAAGATCATGGCGACTTCCTTTTCGATTTATCATAAATGAGAAAAACAAAGAAACAATATTTTGAGCTAGATTGACCAAGAAAAAAGTTCAGGTTTGCATATTTGGTCGAAAAGTTGAAGTTTTCAAGAAACGATCATCTCGACGTTATCCACATTTTCATGACGATAGATCGCTCGAAAGTTGCTGAAAATCATGGAGACAAGGCCCCAAACCATGTAGATGAGAAGATGCCCCTTTTCTGGGACCAATTTATCATTTTCATATTTTTTTGGGCCATAGAGATCACTTTTCTTGAATTCGTGGATTACAATTTTGTTCATTTTAAATATATTTTTAAAAAATTCTCTTGAGTTTTGAGTGCACACCCATTTTTCAAGGGGTGACTCTATTATAAACCCAGTCTTTGCACTTGAATACATTGAAGATGCTGAGTGAAATTAAGGCTTAACATAAGAGAGAGAATGTGTTCTTTGAGCTTTTTTGAAACTTTTGCCTTTGGTGAGGAGAGAAAAAATTTTGCACTCAAGAGAACTACCCATCTCTACCATACTCCTTAGGTGGACTACACCCCATCCTACACCCCGTTCCACTTCATACTCCCTACTCCTCTACACCACTCCATACTCCCTACTCCTCTATACCATATCAACCCCTACTCCTTACACCATACCAACCCCTACTCCCATACCACATGAAACCCCTTCCCTACTCCTTACTCCCATACCAAAACAACCCCTACCCCTAGCAGCCCCTCTCTCTACTACCCTAGCCGCCCCTCTCTACTCCCTACACATTAGCTGCCTCTCTCTCACGCTATACCCTAGCCACCCCTACCTCTCATACCCTAGCCGCCCCTCTCTCACACTATACCCTAGCCACCCCTTCCTCTCATACCCTAACCGCCCCTCTCTCATGCACCTTAACCGCTCCTCTCTTATACCTTAACCCTCTCACACCTTAGTTGCCCCTACCTCATCACGCCCTAGTCTCCCCCTCGCTCATAGCCACCCCTCTCTCACACCTTAGCCCTCTCATCATCCTATCTAGCCCAACTCTCTCAAGAGACTTGCTCTTGGGTTAAACGTTAGGGTAAGACCCGATTATCACCCTTGACTCGTCTCTGAGGTACTTAGGCCGAGTGCCTAATACCTTTTTCCAGTATCTGGTATTGCCTCATGTTGGGTTTACGTGGCTTTTAAAAGCTTTATGAGAGCTTATATAAATATTTTGTATAAATGAAACATAAACTCAATGGGAGTGTGGCCCTCTTGTGCACCATACTAGGCACATATTATTTACTAATACTCAGACTAGACTAGCGTGCTAGGCCAATCAAGTTGAAAAACCCAAGGTACTTGGGCATAGAGTTAAAACTGATGAGGGTCCAGTGGGTCAGCCCTCGATGAGATCAAAGTTTACCTGAATGAGTGAGTCGAAGGACTATGTGGCCTTTATATGTGATGGTTGGTCTTTAAAGACATTCCTAAAACCTCATCATAGTATCATCATATGACATGTACATAGTTTAGCCGTATTGAGATAGTAATCCACAAATATGTACATGCGCGAGAGATTACCCTTATGCACCATGGAGTCATGGTTGCATCATGGTCTGGAAGACCATGGATTTGTTTCTAAAGAAGAACCAGAAATTTATTGACGGAGATTACACCCCCTAGCCTATTAGTTGGCTTTGATGGGCTAATCATGAATCCCTGCAGTGGACTGTGGGGTCATGGGAACCGTTTGGTTAGTTTGAGAAAGCTAGTGTGGATCGTGATCCACAATTGAAGGTGGAGTGCTCCAGTATATTGATAATTTCTAAACCTATATGGATCCAATTCCCATAAAAATTAATTAGTTTTATTAATTTTATGTTATATGATTTTTCAAATGATTATTTGAATTGATTATGTTGATATTTTATTTTCATCATTTGGATTTTAATTTTTAATGTTTTAAATAAACTAAGAGAAATAACTTAAATTTTAAAATTTTAACATCAAAATAAATATTTTCTAAAATATATGGGAGCCACCAATTGATATGGGGCAACATTTATACATGTAGATTTGGGTGGGCCCATGAGGCGCCACAATGGGTGGCACACCCAACCCATAGGAGTTCTCTTTCTAAATTTTGTGAGGAAACACCGTTATTTGGCTTTTTATTTTTGAATGAAGCCTACTTACATTAGGAATCAATAAAATGGAATTTAGTATTTGTGAACCAAAATATTTTGATTGATCAAAGATTATAAGAATAAGGAATAAATATTCATAAATGAGAAAGTATAAGTAACATTTTCTTTATTTAAATATTTGATGGCAATATGTTTGGAAAATAGAAGATAAGTGTTCTAACACCTTCCTTTGAATCTTGATGGTGGATTTAATGAATGGATGACTCACATCTCTTACCCCACAAGTCTCCTTAGATTAATGGTCTAGATTTGATCTCACTAAAGATAGCAAACCCTAAGGCATAAAAACTCTATAAATAGAGGGCATCCCCCTCATAATTATTTACACCTCTTCTCTCTTCTCTCTCTAAGAGCTCTCTCTTTCTCTCTTTAGGGGGCCATGCCCCGCCTAGGTCTCTCTCTCTCTTGGTGGGTTGGAAAGGGGGGGACACACCCTAAGCAAAAGGTTTCTCTATCTCTCTCTCATCAAAAAGTTAGAAAGATGGCCATGCCCCACTTAGGAGATTTCTCTCTCATCTCTCTAAGATCCAGCAAAGGAGGACTTGAGGAAGACTAAGGCATTCAGGTCTTAATAAGTTGGTTCTAAATCGAGATCTATATGCCTTTGAGTTGGTTTTTATCATATATAGTAGAATCAAGAGACCAATCATTGATCTTGAGCACCATTGGAAAGAGGAGACTCGACATGCGGCGTATTAAGCCCGGTTGAGGTAATCTCCAACAATTTTACTTGTTTTATCTTATTTCTTTATTATGCCCTTCTCTTCTATTCCAATAAAGTAATGTGTCAAGTTTTTATTTATGGAATAAATGAGTTGTATTTAAGTGGTACCAAGTGAGAACCATTTTTATTTATTTATTTATTTCAAGAGTTATTTATTTGTAATTGGACACTGTAAGTGATCTTGCCGGGGTAAGAAAATAAAAATTTTAAATATATATATACACCGTTCTTTATCACATAGTCCTACTTTCACCTCCTAGAGGAGCTGATATCGGAAAGCTCGTGGATTTTATTGAGTGGTTCCACTAAACCTAACCCATATAATCTAAACTCATCCTTAACCTTCAACCTAGCTTACCAAATCTTACCCCACCAAGCTTAGCTTTCCACTAAACCTAACCCATCCAACTTAGACTCATCCCTAACCTTCAACCAAGTCTAGCCTACCAAACCTTGACCCATTAAGCCTAGTCTACTAAACCTTGACCCATTAAGCCTAGCTTACCAAACCCTGACCCACAAAGCCTAGCCTACCAAACCTTGACCCACTAACCTAGACCCATCCCTAACTCAACCAAGCCTCTCACTCAAGCATATACCGTTCCAAGCCTAAAAGACGAACCTAAAGATCCATATGACCCAAACCACCCGAGTGCACACATCAAGCGAAGGCTGTGAAGGAGTTGACTTTCAAACCAAGCTGAAAGGTTGGGGGGCTTTCCGTGAGCACTTTAAGGCATTGGGATCTAAGAGGGCAAGCTGCTTAGGTGCATTTGACACCACCATCATGAGGTAAGCCTTACGTCTAATCTTTCTTTTGTTGGTTTGAACTGCACATACCGCACCACCCAACCCCTGTTCTGTGGGCCTTGACGGTCATCCTCATGCACACACGTGCACACACTCTAGAAGGGGCACAAAACACGTTTTCTTCTTTTCTTCAAAAAAATGAAAAAAAAAAGAGCTCACAGTTTTAAGAAATGATTTTTTCTCATTCGCACCAGAAATCAGGGCCTACCATCAAGATCTATACCGCTGTTAAATGTGCTTCGCTCCTTTGTTCATGCAAGGACAGAGATTTTTTGGCTTGAGGATGTGCGTGGCAATAAGAACACAGCAGAATGCGTGCGGCAGTAAGAAGAGAATGCCATTGTGCGCTGTATATAGAAGTCACCGTGTGTGCAAGGGATGTCGCCATGCGTGACTTGGAAACAGAGGAGGCCGACGTGCATGCAAGGGATGTTGTCGTGTGTGAATTGGATAGAGAGGAGGCCGCCGTGTGTTCAAGGGATGCCGATGTGTGTGACTTGGATAGAGAGGAGGCTGTCATGCATGCAAGGGATGCCGTCGTGCGTGACTTGCATAGAGAGAGGTTGTCCTGCGTGCAAGGGACGCCGTCGTATGTGACTTGGATACAGAGGTGGCCGCCGAGCACGACACTGCCTTGAGTGTTACTGTCGTGCATGGATGCCTAGGGAATATTTGTGCATGTCTTCCACTTGGACACGACTGTAAGCCACATGGGTGCCATGTATGCCACTTGGATGTCACTGCCTGCCAGCTGCCAACTGCCTCCCCCTCTTGAATTAGAAATACCACCCCTCTCACCCCTCTTAGGACTTTGCTCTCTCTCACTCACGAGCCCCCTTCGACACTTAGAATCTCTACCTCTTGGAGCCTTTTTGGGAGCTTGGGAACTTGGCATGTGCGGGGATTTTGGGATACTTTTGGGTGCATGTAAGTAAATCTAACATTCATGCCTCCATAGTTTTGGATATAAGCTTTATTTATTTTGAATACGGATGTGGTTGCATATTATGAAATTTATGTTAGATATGCCTGTTTTTCCATGACTGTGATTCTTATTAGCATGATGAATTGAGCATTGAAATCATTTTTATTGGCTATGAAAATTGGTGGGAATCACCATTGTGAATCTATTTTAAGAAAAAAAAGACTATGTATTAATGTTTATTTTGGTTTGGAATTTATTATTCATTCCTTGAAGTTTGCCAAAACTTGGAAATGAAATTCCAGGAACTTTGTAGGTTTTTGTATTGAACCTTTCATTGACCAAATCATGCCTAAATGAACTCAAACTAGTTTTCAATGAAATATGAGTATGTCTACTTCAAATTTAGTTTTGAAATCATGTTGAAATTATTTTGGTTTGAGAATTATGCCCTTGTATGTATGACCATGTCACTATTACGAGTTGTAGTGGACTTTCAAAAATTTGCATATTTTCTACTGAACTGTTTACTAACCAAACTATGTCTAAATAAATACAAACTAGTTTTAAATGGAATATAGGTGTGTCTACTTTAAATTTCGTTTTGAAACCATGCCGAAATTCTTTATGGTTTGGGAAATATCTCTCTATTTGTATGAATATATCATTGTTGTGAGTTATAGTGAAATTCTAGAATTATTATATGTTTTATGACAGACTGTTCACTGATCAAACGGTATCCAAATGAACTCAAACTAGTTTTAAATGAAATATGGGTGTATCTATTTCAAATTTGGCTAAGGAACCATGCTTAAATATTTTATGGTTTGGGAATTATGCCTATGTTTGTATTAATACGTCCCTGTTGTGAGTTGCAGTGAAATTTCAGAATTGTTATATGTCTTATGAGAAACTGTTCACTGACCAATATGTCTTTGATTAAGGCTAAAACACTTCTAAATAAAAGGTGGATGAATCTATTTTCAAATATATTTTGGTACCATGACAAAACTCTCTATGGATTGGAAGTTAGGCCAAATTCTCGAAGAGGTTATTATACTGAAAGCTCTGCTCTGTATGAATTATGGAATATGCATAGTTGATATGAGGCTTGCTTATGATATAGTGAATGCTCTTGAACACTTGAATAATTGTGATGAGTCATGCTTGGGCACGAATGAATGTTTATGAAATATGCATGTGTATGATTGTAA
The DNA here is from genome assembly GCF_000471905.2 of Amborella trichopoda. Next base: position 991,308 of record NW_006497511.1, on the reverse strand, counting down.
TAAAATATGTCTATAATAAGAGTGTAATATGAAACACTACCCAATGGGACATTCATTAGAGGTGGATTTGATATGATAAGACTGTGATCTAAAATTCTAACATCGATTGGTAGTGAGATATGAGATACGGAGACTATTGAATGAGGCGCTACGCAATGGGTCATCCATTGGTAGTGTAATATGTTGTGATATAATATGAATGTTATGCTGATAGTTAAGATCTTCCCTTCACTCTCGATGATAGGAAGAGAGTTAGGATGTGAATATGAATATTTGGGAGGGTCGTGCCCCCAAAATCTATATGGGCACTATGCATTGGGTTATCCATTGGCAGTGTAACGCTCTCTCACCGGAAGAGCATAAGGAGAGGGTTGCGTCTTGCAAGGCCACATCTTATCAAAAGCCCCCAAAGCGCGTCGGGGATTGTGTGCGTATGTAAAGACATTACGAAATAGGTCATCAATTTGTCATTGTCTTCCCTCTTGAGTCTCGGTAGAAGTCTCAAGTAACAAGATTGGCTTGACTTCTACTTCAGGAGTAGGCGACACTAAGATTGCCTGTATCCACTATGTGCTTTGCTTGAATTACTAATCTGTTATTTTAATGAAAAGATGTGGTAGATTGATAGCTCATGTGGTGTACAATATTCTAAGATCCGATTTACACTTCTTCCACCATTACTAAAGAATTGTGCTACGTGACTCCATGTTATGACATCTGCATGAATCTTGGGGGATGTTTATGAATAGCATTGTATAGGCCGGATTAAATAGTTTTTTATAAGCTTACTAGGCTTTATAACTCATTCCTTTGATTTTCTCTGTGTAGAGGAATAAGCCTGCGATTTTTTAGAGCGGCGGCTGGGTAAATTGTGGCTGACAGTTAAAGATCTGAGCTCGTCAAGAAAGCCTTATCAAGATAGTATGTGGCGGATGGCAATGGCCACATAGTTGTTTTGGTTGAAGTCTTGTATTTCTTTGTTGGGCTGTAGTGCCTTGGACATGATTGTATAAATTTTTAGAGCCTGTATATAAATTGATCTTATTTCGTCCAGTTCTTTGTATCCTTGTGCTTGAGTTTTTTTTTCTTTCGTGGTTTGCTTCGATTCTGTCTTTCTAAAAGCATTGAGCGCACTCACTCCTGAGTGGCATTCGCTACCTCTGTCACGGTCTTGCATTATGTTACCCTCCAGCAAGTATGGTAGGGATTAGAGGGCGGGGTCGTGACAATTATGGTATCGGAGCAGCCAGGATAGGATTCTTGGCCTAGAGAATCTTAGAAGAGTCTTTAGAATGGTTTTGGGATAGACTAGTAACTGGGTGTTCCTGTCTTAGGTCAAGATGACAATGACTCATGCCAACAATGTGAGTTCTAGTAATGAGAACACCGAGACCTTCGAAGAATTCTTCAAGACATTAGGGGCCATGACTCAGATGATGAAAGATTACATGCTAGCTCAGGCTACCACTACCCCAGACCAGGCAGATAGTGGTCTAATTGAGAAATTTAGGAGGCTAGCACCTTCGGAGTTCTTGGGGCATGGGGGAGTAGAAAAAGCTGAGCGATAGAGGAGACAAGTGGAGATGATATTTGATGTATTACACTATTCTGATGAGTAGAAGGTTAGACTGAGGACTTTCATGTTGGAAGGGGATGCTGAGCACTGGTGGGGCTCAATGAAGCAATCTTGGGAGGAGTCAGGGACCATCACGACTTGAGAAAACTTTCTAAAGGACTTTAATGAGAAATATTTCCCTGACTCATTCTGAGAGAGAAAAGAAGTGGAGTTCATTGAACTGCAGCAAGGGAAATTATCAGTGGAATAATATGCAGCAAAATTTACAGAGCTCTCATGTATCGCACCACACATCATCAATACGAACGCGCATAAGGCGAACAAATTTGAGAGGGGCCTCAGGCCAGATATAAGAGGGAGAGTAATATCAGCCAACCTCAAGGTCTTCTCCCCATTAGTGGACCTCGCTATGAAGATCAAGAGGGATTGTGAGGAATTCTGGTTGAAGAAAGAAGGGAGAGTGGGGCCACGTTTTCTGGGAACTTTGGGAGGAAGGTTTAAGGGAAGGAACAATCAAGGCAATACAAAAATCCAAAAGACCTTCCCAGGCGATGTAAGGGATAACCGGCACCTAGCCTGCTCATACTATGGGTTGAGTAACCACTCTGTAGCCGAATGTTATAAGAAGGCAAGGTCATGTTTTCGATGTGGCAAGCTCAACCACTTGATCAAGGACTTTCCATAACAGGGTCAGAGAACTGACCAAGGACTCAAGGTCGGGTGTTCGCGCTCACGGAGCAAGCAGCCAAGGCGTCTACCTGAGTGATCCGAGATATGCTTTATGTTTGTGGTATGAAAGTTAGAATCTTGATTGATCATAGATCTTCTCATTCTTTTGTTGCACCTCACTTTGCATGCCAATGTTAGACCTTCACTTCTTGACTGGACAGTGGTAGTATGCACACCTATGGGGGATTCTATAGATACTGATATGGTATATAAAAACTGTGGGGTTTTACTTGAAGGGTGTGTCCTGTCTATAGGCTTGATACTTTAAAATGTTTAGGAATTTGATGTTATCTTGGGCATGGACTGGTTGTCCACACATCATGCTACAGTTAATTGTTATGATAGAACTGTGACCTTTAGACACCCAAACCAGCTGGAGCACTTTTTGGTATTAAGAATGCTCCCCCTCTATACCCTATTTTTGCCCTTTGGGCTTCCCATCACCTGGCTAAGAGATGTTGTGGGTACTTAGCCTATGTAGTAAATAATCGGGACGTCCTGTCCAAATTAGAAGATATACCAATGGTAAGAGAATACCCATAAGTTTTTCCTGAAGAGTTAACCTCATTGCCTCTAATTAGAGAGATATAGTTTGAAATAAATATGATCCCTGATACTACTCCCATCTCCAAAGCCCCTCATAGGATGACCGCAGCAGAATTGAAGAAGCTGAAAGAGCAATTGCAGTAGTTGTTGGAGAAGAGGTTCATTTGACCTAGCGTTTCACCTTGGGGTTCGCCAGTTCTATTTGTGACGAAGAAGGATGGGTCCATGAGACTTTGTATAGATTATAGGTAGTTGAATCAGGTCACAGTAAAAAGCAAATACCCCCTGCCTAAGATTGACGACCTCTTTGACCAGCTTCAGGGGGCCCAAGTATTCTCTAAGATTAATCTCCAGTCGGGTTGTCACCAATTGCAGGTTAAGGAGGGAGATGTTCCCAAGACCGCATTCAGAACCCGATATGGCCATTATGAGTTTTTAGTAAAGCCTTTTGGGTTGACCAATGCCCTAGTTGTTTTCATGGACCTGATGAACTGAATTTTCAGATCCTTTCTGGGTACTTTTGTTGTGGTCTTCATAAATGATATTTTGTTGTATTCGAATAACTTAGAAGAGCATGGTTAGCATCTAAGAGTGGTCCTCCAGACTCTGAAGACAGAAAAACTGTATGCTAAATTGAGCAAGAGTGAGTTTTGGCTTCCGAGCGTGGCCTTCCTTGGGCACGTTGTTTCTAAGGATGGGGAGTTGACCCTTGTAAGATTAAAGACGTACTTAAGTGGGGAAGGCCGACAAGCTTGATAGAGGTTTGTAGTTTTTTGGGATTAGCGGGTTACTATAGACGCTTTGTAGAAGGATTTTAAAAAATAGCACTTCCCTAACTCGCCTAACCCAAAAGGATGTAAGATTTGTGTGGTCAGATGATTGTGAGAAAAGTTTTCAAGAACTGAAGGAGAGACTGACTATGGCTCTGATACTGACCTTACCCAAAGGAAATGAGGACTTCGTGGTTTACACCGATGCCTCTCATAAAGGGCTTGATTGTGTGCTTATGCAACGAGGGAAGGTCATTGCTTATGCCTTCAGACAGTTAAAGCCGTATGAATAAAATTACCCAACTCATGACTTGGAGCTTGCAGCTGTAGTATTCGCTTTGAAAATCTTGAGACACTACCTCTACGGGGCCCATTTTAAGGTATTTACAGACTATAATGGCCTCAAGTATCTGTTTGTTCAGAACGAGGTGAACATGAGGCAAATGAGATAGATTGATCTATTAAATGATTATGATTTTACCATCAATTACCACTTGGGCAAGACTAATATGGTAGCAGATGCTCTAAGCAGGATGCCCGTGATATCGATGACTCATCTACTGGTTCGAGAGATGGGACTGTTAGAGAATGTAGTGGAATGATGTCCAGCTCTACCTCTTGGTGATGAGGTAAGGATGATCGCTTGCATAAGGGTGGAGCTCCAGCTCTTTCAACTGATTCGGATGGCACAAAAGAAGGATCCCCAGCTCATAAAAATTATGGAATAAATAAAACTGGGAAGGAAAGATGATTTCTCTGTAAGTAGCGATGACTTGTTAAGATTTAGGGATCTGGTCTGTGTTCCGAATGATGAGGGTGTGAAGAGAGCTATTTTAGAAGAAAGCCACCACTCCCATTATCTATACACCCCGAGAGTACTAAGATGTGTCAGAACCTGAAGAAAACTTTCTGCTGGAATGACATGAAAAGGGAAGTAGTACTGTTTTTTTCTAAGTGCTTGGCATGCCAGCGGTGAAAGCTGAGCATTAGAAGCCAGCCGGATTGTTCCAGCCCTTGCCTATGCCAGAATGGAAGTGGGAACACATCATTATGGACTCTGTCTCTATGTTTACGATGAAAATCTGACAGTTCTTCCGATGAAGATCTCTCGAATTTTAACACCTTAAACTAATTAAAAAGATGTAAATAAAGTGGTAGAGCAAGTGAGACAGATCGAATTCAGATCTGAGGCCAGATTTACCTAGAAACGAGCAGATCTACTCTCAGATATGTGGCAGAGCCAGCATATCCAGAGCATTAAAATATGATTTTTAAGACAAGTTCACATATAAAAAATAAATAAAAGAAGCACAATAGTAAAAAGAAGAAGAAAGAGAGAGGAAGATTTAATACAAAATCGGGTCGGATGGACCGGGATTTCTGAGCCTTCGAGGGCTCGGCTGTATCAGAGCCGACCCTCTTTGCCTCTCTTATTTGGATGTTGACCAGTAGATCTCTAGTGTAAAAGGTTAGATCTAGGGTTGTTGTGCCATAATTCTAGTTTTGATCTAGGGTTTTGTGCCCTAAGTCTAGGTTTTCCCAGTCTTGGGGGTTAGGACTTCAGGACGCTAGGGTTTCTATCTTCTCTAGGGTTTTCAATCTAGAGATTTTTTTTAAAGCTGTCGGTCTTTTTCGGGGTCTGGAGAAGAATTTCCTTAGTTTTATAAGGGTTTTGTGATCTTCAGAGGTTGAATATGTATTATGAAATTTTCTCTAATTTTTTGGGATTTTTGGGATTTTCTCTAATTGTTTTTGGAGATTTTTTCTAATTTTTTAGGAATTTTCTAAGGGTTTTTCCTATTTTTGGTATTTTTGGGTAATTTTCCTAATTTTTAGAATTTCTAACATTTTTTTGGTCTCTTTTTCTTTCACCTTTTGGGTTAGAGAGAGGGAGTATTTATAAGATTTAATTGGTGATTTTTCCTAAATTTTTTGGAGTTTTTTTGGAATTATTTTGGATTTATCTTATAGTTTTAGCCGTATCCAATTAAAGAAAACGCATTTACTACTTCATCAGATGCATTGACTGCTTCATCAGCCCGTGTCTGGGCATGTCGGGCCCGTCACAGCCTAGCCCGCTGCCCGATAGTTGGGTCTCCCAAAGACTAAATTGTCATTTATTATATCTTTTTCTCCGTAGATCCGATTCAAGCGATTCTTAGACCATTGAAAAACTCTTGAGATCTATTTCAAATTGGGATACGATATGGGTATTTTTGGGGTAATTAAATTGGGTATACTAGGACAATGTGGTCCTAAGGGTTCAGAAAATCATAAAATTTGCTAGATTTAAAATGGGGTATCTGCAGCTGCCCCTCTTTGACACTCTTTGTCCTTCTAGGAATAGGTGAGTGGCAAAGAAGTATACACTTTGGCATTCGTTGTCCTTCGAGGGGCAGGTGTACGTCAAAGATAAAACATATAAATTTCTTCTTGAGGTCACGTGGTCAGGGGGCACACCAACTATCCCTCCAAGTCATTGCACGCACCGAGCTCAACCACCTAGGGCAGTTTACCTCCTAGGGTTTTCGGTCTGAGATGTCGGTGAGTTACGCAAGCTTAAAACTCGAGTAGCATTTTCTAGCCATGTCACTTAACTTCAAGGGTTTTTGTAGTTTGAATTTTTAACCCTGGCACTTTCTTTGATCTCCTTAGGGTTTCCTAAGGCTGTCTATAGGAAAAGGCTTTCTATAGGAAGAGACTTGTCTGGCTGAATCTGAAGTGAGAGATGAGGCAGCAACACGGTAATCATCATATACGGGTGTCCATGCTCCTTCGTTTTTTTTATGACTTTTTTTAAAAAAATTTGAAAGTAGGGGGAGATTTGAAATATTACACAGAGCAAGGACAGATCACAATTTTAATAAAGAAATTAAAGTTCTTTGAAAAACACAAGACATATAGTGAAAATTTTGAAAAGAGAAAGATATTTCTAAAAACAAGGTTGATTAGCAGTTTTAACTCCTGCAATCATAGAGCCCTCTAAGCAATTTAGCGTCATGCAGTGATGGACCATACACCTGACCCTTTTACGTCAATACAAGGATAGACGAAATCCATCGAACAGGATGGTTGTGCCCTAAATACACCTGACCTTTTTGTGTCATGCGGGGCTAGACGGTAACTGCCTCAGCTCTTTTACGTCGCACAAGATTGAAATTGTTTCATTGAATAGGGTGGTTGTGCCCTGGACACACCCGACCTTTCACATCATATGGGGATAGACGGTACTTACCTCAGCCCTTTTATGTCACACGAGTTTGACATTTTTCCATTGAGATAGGGTAGTTGTGCCCTGGATACACCTGACCTTTCACGTCATATGGGGATCGACGTTACATGTCTTGGCTTTTTTACATCGCACAAGTTTGACATCTTTTTGTTAAACAGGGTGGTTGTGCCCTGAATACATCCAACCTTTCATATCATACTGGAATAGACGGTACCTGCCTGGCTCTTTTACCTCGTACGAGTTTGACGTCTTTCCATTGAAACAGGGTCATTTTGCCTTGAATACACTCGACCTTTCACGTCATACGGGGGTAGATGATATCGGCCTCGGTCTTTTACGTCACATGAGTTTGACGTCTTTCCTATCTCGGCTCTTTAATGTCTCATGAGTTTGACATTTTTCTTATCTCGGCTCTTTAACGTCGCATGAGTTTGACATTTTTCCTATCACGGCTCTTTAACGTCTAAAGAGTTTGACCTTTTTTTCCTGTCTCGGCTTTTTAACGCCGCATGAGTTTGACGTTTTTTTACTATCTCGGCTCTTTAACATTGTACGAGTTTAACGCTTATCTTATCTTAGCTCTTTTACAATGTACGAGTTTGACGTTTAACATGTCTTGGCTCTTTTACGTTGCAAGAGTTTGACATTTTTTTAATTGGACATTGGGACATCATACACACACATGAGGATGAGCTTGCCTCATTTCGCCTCAGGGGATCCAGTCGAGAGAAAAATGCTCCTAGACTAGCCAATATCGTCATTTGCGAGTTTCACCCATCTCCGATATATGGTAGTTGGCAGTTATACTCATACAACCATGGAGTGCTTGGCTAGTTTCAAACCTTCATAACAGGCATAGGAAGTTGGCTCCGAGAATGAGGCCATATCGACTAATAGTTTAACCTCTTATGGTGATGGAGGAAGTCCTTTCTAAAAGGGTTTTGGAAATCGAGGGTTTAACAATTAAATTGAAAAAGCGCTTTTAAAAGGGACGGACCTTATAGTTTTTCCACCTGTGGCCCCTTTGGTGGTCATTTTCTTTATTATATTTTACTCAAAGATAATGAAAGGATTTCGTTGTGGGATCGTGAGAACTCAAAAGTCTCGAAGTTGTCTTTTTACCTTTGGAGCTTCCATCCTGTACTTCGTAGGTCCATGAAGAGTTCTCTGGATTCTTGCTGAGCTTCCATCTAGGAGAGGTCCTGATGTTCTTTCAGGATTCGTCAAAGTCACTTCGATTTTCCATTCATATCACGCTCTTGCATCTTTCTGATTTGGTTCTATTAGGAAGCTGTAGGGTTTAGGAGGAGTCTTCGTCCTCAGGGTCTGCTTGTGTTGTATTGTTGAAACTTGCAATTACATGTTTGTACTTGAGTGTTTTTGAATCAGAAGCTCCTTCTTAGAGATTTTTTTTTTCTTTCTTATTTTTTTTATTTTTATTTGTTTACCCGTGACGCCCTTTCAGGTTTTCACCGTGTCCATTTTTTTATGCCTTTTCAGGTTTTCACCACTCTTTTGAGCCCATTACGGGTAGCATTTTCTGAGATACATCACATTGATGGGATCGTTGAGCTCGCACCCCTCATGATTCTTGATCTTGTAAGAATTGCTTGCGTACACTCAGGTGACCACGAATGGCCCCTCCCAATTAGGTTTGAACTTGCCTAAAGGGTGTGGGTTTGCAGGAGTATGGAAGATTTTCTTGAGTACCATGTCCACTTCCCTGAGCTGTCGAGGAACAACTTTACTTTGGTATGCCCTCTCGATTCTACGTTGGTAAGCAACAATATTTTGTGTTGCTCGTAGTCGTCTTTCATCCAAATTAACGAGGGCAGCGATTCGTGTTTCGATCTTTTGTTCCTCATCTAAATCTTTATGAATAAGCACTTGGAGAGACAGTATCTCAACTTCAATGGGTAACATTGCTTCCATACCATACACCAATGAGTACGGGGTCATGTCAGTAGGAGTCTTCTCAGTTGTTTGATAGGCCCATAGCGCGTCATTTAGCTTTTCGTGCCAATCTTTGCCACCTTCTATTATTTTGTTTATAACTTTAAGAAGTCCTTTGTTTGTAGTCTCTGCTTGTCCATTTCCTTGAGAGTAGTAAGGTTGGAGAATTTCTGCGTTATCCCAAACTTTTTACACACCTTAGAGACCTTTTCATTTTTGAGATTGGATCCATTGTCAGTAATGATTGACTCAGGAACACCAAACATGAATACAATATTGTTCTTGATGAAATGCGCAACCTGTTGTTCCTCAATTTTGACAAATGATGCAGCTTCTATTCATTTGGTGAAGTACTTTGTAGCCGTTAATATAAAACGGTGGCCGTTTGAGGCTTTCGATGAGATCATTCCGATGATATCAAGACCCCACATGCAAAGGGCCATACAGGCGGTGTTGAGTTGGGTGGTACAGACAGTGCATGGATGAGGACTCCATAAAGCTGACATTGGGGACACCTCTTTATGAACTTCCAACAATCTTCAGCCATGGTGATCCAGTAATAGCCTTGGCGCCTAATTTTATGAGCTAAGGTGGATGAGCCAGACTGACCTCCTTCATTGTGTAATCTGTTAGTACTTGGTCGATTTCTGGCTGATCAAGACACTGTAGACTGATGCCAGATCTCCTCTTACTAAGAATCCCATAGAAAACCTTTGAAGGGCTTCTTTATCCTTTTTGGTGGCTCCTTTAGGGTATAACCCATCTTTCAGCAAGGACAGAATATCGTGGAACCATGGTTTTGCCTTAACTAGCACATTTGAATGCCACGAGAGATACTTCCCTATCGTTCTCATTTTCTTGCTCTATTTCTTCTTCGATCCTTGGTGGGAAACGATCATGGTTGTTCTTGATATAGAATGACAATGTGGTGATTTCTAGAGGAATTTCAACCATTGAAGCAATGGTCGAAAGGGCGTTGGCGAACCGATTATTTTCCCTAGTTGCATGCTAAAAGGTGATATTCTTGAAATATGAGATAATCGTTTCCACCTTTTCTTGATAGGGCTTGAGCTTTTCTTCTTTGACCTTCCAAATCCCTTAAACTTGGTTTATGACGAGTAAGGAGTCACCAATCATTCGTATTTGTTGGATTTTCATTCCCATGGTGTTCTTGAGCCCGACTATCAAGGCTTCATATTCAACAACGTTATTGGTACATGGGAAATTCCATCTGATTACTGTTGGCATTAAAATCTTCTTGAAAGAGCATAGCATGACTCCTATACCTGACTCGTATTCATTCCTTGCACCATTGAAGTATGGGTCTCAAATTGATTCCTCAATTGTGAAGAGGTTCTCATTAGGGAGATTTGTGTTGACGGGAGTGTTATCTAGCATTGTGTGTTCAGCTAAGTGGTCAGCAATGACTTGTCCTTTGATCAATTTTTTAATAACATATTCGATCTCGAACTAGCTCAATAGCATTCTCCACTTCGCCAAACGTCCGTTCAGAACTGGTCTCACCAATAGGTACTTGAGTGGGTCTATTTTTTGAATGAGCTTGACTGAATAAGATAAGACATAGTGTCTCAACTTCTGCATGGCCCACACAAGCGTCAAGCAATGCTTCTCCACATCCGTGTATCTTGTCTCATAGTCTACCATAGTCTTGCTGATGTAGTATATCATTTGTTCTTTTCCATGGTCATCGTATTATCCTAACATTGCCCCCATGGTCTTGTCTCTAACTGACATATATAGGAACAAGGGTTTATCTAAACTCGGAGGGCTAAGGACAGGAAGTTTGGTGAGGCACTTATTGATTTGATCAAACGCTTCTTGGCACACATTATCTCATATGGATGGGGTATATTTCTTGAGTAGTCTATTAAACAGCGCGCACTTGTCTGCTAGTTGTGAGATGAAACGCCTTATGACCTTGCAACCCATGACTTTCTCTGATGTTCTAGGGAGAGGAATTTTAGTGATGGCTCGTATTTTGGATAGGTCCACCTCAATGCCTCTTTGGCTTACTATAAAGCCTAGTAATTTGTCGGATTCAACGCTAAATGTCCATTTTTGTGGATTGAGTTTGAGTTGATGTTTCTGGAGCCTTTCGAAAATGATTCTCAGGTTGGTGAGATGATCAGGCCTGGTTTTCGACTTGACCAGAATGTCGTCGATATAATCTTCAATGATGGTGTGCATTAAGTCATGAAAGATGCTAGTCATTGCCTGCTAATAAGTTGCCCCTGCATTTTTAAGGCCGAAGGGCATGACTTTGTAGCGATAAATTCCCCATTACGTTATGAAGGAAGTCTTGGTCTGGTCTTCTTCTGTCGTGAAGATCTGGTTGTAACCTGAGAAGCCGTCCATTAATGACAACATCTCGTGCCCCGCAGTGTTGTCGACTAAGGCATCTATGTTTGGTAATGAAAAATTGTCTTTTGGGCATGCCTTGTTGAGGTCTTTGTAGTCAACACACACTCGGATCCTCTTGTCTTTCTTGGTACGACCACTATGTTGGCCAAACAATCTGAGTAATCGACGGGGGTAATGAACTTTGCTTTGAGAAGCTTGTCGATTTCTTCTTTAATTTTTAGCTCAAGGTGGGTCTTTTGACATCGGAGTTTCTGCCTTACAGGCTTGGCCCCTTCATTGAATATTAAGTGATGTTGCACCAATGTGGGATCTATCCCTGGCATGTCATTGTATAATCAGGCGAAGAAATCATGATATTCCTTGAGAAAGGAAATCATATTTTCCCGCTCCTCAAGAGATAGGGAGGTTTCAATCTTGGTTAACCTTGGGTCTTTCTCTATTCTTAGGTTTATGTTGATCATCTCTTCGATGATAGCTGTTGGGTTACCATCGAACCTCTTCTTGAATTGCTCAACATGGGAAGTAAGTTCCTTAGGTTGAGGGATTTCTTCAGACTCTTGGTCTCTTGATCTTCGTCTTGGTCATCCAATTCGTCATCTTGGGTATTGTGCATCGTTATCAGGCTATCTTGAGTGTTCGCCATTTTTGGAAATTCTTTTTCATTATTATCAGTTTTATCATGTTTTGATTTTTCAATGGTTTTTGAAATAACACAAGAGGTGTCCCTTGTGGGACACGCGAGAGAAATATTGGGGATTGGACGTGCACGGTGGTTAGACGGCCACCTTGCCCCGATCCGTTTTTTGGCTTTGAAGGTGCTGCTGGTATGCTTCCAGCGATTCTCGAGATAGGGGAGTGATCGACCAATTTCGTTCTTAGGTTTGAATCAATGGATGAGCATGCTTGGCTGTGTTTGAGCCGATTATGCATACCTTCAAATCCAGGTAAGCAAAAAGGTCTTCAATTTCCAGTTCTTGTGTGTGCTGAGATGTGGAAAAAGAGTTATTACCTGTTGGGAATTCAAGGATCACCTTAGGTCGTTTTGAAGGATGGGCATTGAGAGGATCGAGGCTTTGAATGCCTCTAGATACAAAACCCAGATAGCTTGAAGGCTTCATCCGCCTTTGTAATAAGGTGAGAGAACACTCGAGACCTCTTCGATCTCCGTTTTTCAGTTTTAGCTTTGAATGCTTTAAAAATTGCCTCCGTTACACCTTGCCCTTGACTACCCAACCTTGGGAGAAGAGCAAGTGTCAAGCTTCGAGGGACTTAACACCGTATCGATGTTGACATTGGAGAATGTCATTCATCGATGCAGAAGTTTGTAAAATTTAAGGAATAGGGTCACCGACCTCTGAGAGTAAGGTGACACAATCATCTTGCTCGAAGTAAGGTGACACAATCATCATGAATTAACATGTCAATGGTATGAATAGTAGCATAAGTGATGGAAGTTTATGCCCAATGTTATTTTTCAGCAATATAACTGGCCTTTGCATGATTACAATGAGCATCAAATCTACCTTGTTCTTCATGAAAAGTCTGTAATTTGGTGTACTTAAGCATCTATTTGCAAGTGGAAGGTTTATGTTAAGAATTAGCACAATTAGAGGCCATTTGGGTATCATATTAAGTAGTAATGTGACTATGCAGTAAATTTCCATGAAGGTTTCATGTTCTTGCAATCCCCTTTTGACCTATCAAACGAGGTCTAATTGACCTTAAACTACCACCATTGGAAATATATTTGAGTCTATTACAATGTTTATGTTCAAATATTGCTCAAATTTTTTATGCATATAGAGTTATGCTTCAAAGCATGCCAGTAGGTTACTGTGGACAGTTTTAGTAAAACACAGAACTGATGTCTCTAATGTCAAGGGTTTTGATCGACCAAATGAGGTTTGTTTTCTTCCAAACTACCGCCATTTGAAACATTTATGAGTAAGCTTGAAATAACATGTTAACCACATTTCGAAACTCCTTCTTGATTGGAAGATTATGGAATTAATTTTAAAGACATGTCATTGCTTTTTACTGTATAACATATTTATGATAGAATGCCTCTATTTCTTGAACCTTTGAGGGTCTAAACGAGGTCCAATTGCATTCAAATTGCCCCCATTTGAAAGATAGGTATGTCTAGTGTAAAATTGGTTTTGGAACCGTCTTTAAATTTAAAACGAATTGAAAGTTATGACCCTATTTATGATCTGACATCACTGCCTGAAATTGCAGGAAACGTGACATTGACACTGTCATTCTGTGATACTGATACTGTTATTTTGGGATACTGATATTGACATTCTGTGATGCTGATAATGTTATCATGTGATACTGATACTATCACCTCGTGAATATGACTCTAAGATTCTGTTATATGAATAATGAATATTGTGATATGTGCAATGAACACTACGCAATGGGTCCTCCATTGGTAGTGTACCGTCTAATTCTGTTCTAAGAATACTGTCATATGTGCAATGAATACCACGCAATGGGTGCTCCATTGGTAGTATACTGTTTGATTCTGTTATATAAATATCTGTGATAACGCTACACAATGGGTCCACCATTGGTAGTGAATATTCTGATTCTATTTGATGAAGACAGAATCTGTGATATGACCACTACGCAATGGGTCCTTCATTGGTAGTTGGGTACACTATACCTAGACTCCTATGATAGGAGTGGAGTCCAGAGGTGACTATAAGTAATATGGAGGGTTACGCCCCCCAAGTTGTCATGGGAACTATGTATTGGGTCCTTCAATGGTAGTGTAACGCCCTCTCGCCTAAGAGCGTATGGAGAGCGTCGTGTCTTGCAAGCCACAACCTATCAAAAACTCTAAAGCGCACTGGGGATGTGTGTGAGAATGAGGATAGTACGATGTGGGACCTCCACTTATCATTATCCTTCCTCCTGAATGAGGGTAGAAGTCTCAAGTTACAAGATTGGCTTAGCTTGATTGATGTGGCTTCTACTTCGGGAGTAAATAATCTGTTCTGTCTGTCTAAATTAAGTATTCTATATGAATATTTGACTGTATCTGTTATATGCATAAATGTAAATGCCATCTTGAGAACAAGTAATGCACTGTTAACTGAATCTTACACTCTCTATATAAAATTTATATGTACTCTGATGGATGACCTTACTTGTGATGAACCATAGGCTATGTTATTATGGACATACATACAGACGGGAATGCAAGAGTAGTGATTTACTTGCTGGGCTTATAGCTCATTTCATCTTTTTTCTGTGTGGAGTGTTAGTGTCTGGCTGCGTGTGGCGAGTAGGAGATCGGTGATAGCAGGCGTTTGGAGTCCAGATATGTCTGGGTTTTCCTTCCCTCATAGTAAGTGTTTTGTGGCAAGGCCATGATGTTTTGATGTAATGAGCTGATTGTTAGGATTATAAGCCTTAAACTTTATTGTAAAGACTTTAGAGTTGAATGAAAGATTTAATGGTTTTAAATTATTCAGTATATTGTGCTTGTTGGCTGAGTTTTATTTATTTATCGTGATTTGCTTTGATTCCGCATTTATATCACGTGTTGATGTCCCGCCCACCTAAGCGACGTACGCAACCTCCGGTCTCGATCCCGCACTCTGTCGCTGTCGGTATGGGACGGCAGGGGGTGGGGTCGTGACATCGCACATCGATCCTAGCCATAAAATGCATTGTCCATCGATTAAAAGCTTCTAGAACCTTATCCTTAAATTTTATTTTTCTTTACTATAGGCATCATGTGTTCCATTCCTTTTCTGAAGGAAGATGAAATCTGGAAGAAAAAGTGCATCGACTTCTCAGTACCATGGAGCTCTCTCGTGTGCCGATTCGATGGCAAGTTTCCAATACACCTCTCGTGGCCTGGAGACATCAACTTCCCGGTGAACTAGGTGAAATGCAGGGATTTTATACCCAACTTCTACGATACCCTCCCTTGACGAGATCTCCTGCTTCATTTCTCTCATGTGAATACTGTCGAGCCTTACCAATCCTAGGGCTTAAAATCCTTGACTATAAGGCTTCTTGGTAAGAAGTAGGCTTCAGATGTGATGGCAAGAGCGAGTTCATCTGGGGCTACTACTCTTGGACCCAGGATATGTGTGAGTGATTTCCTGTTATTCTTGAAAGAGCAGGGCTTCTTGGTGCCTACGCGTGCTCGGCCTTCCCGTACAAGCATTGTTCAAATGTCGTGTGAGCCTTCTTAGAGACCTGGTATGCTGAAATAAACACAATCTTCTTTGGCTATGGTGAGAGCAGCATGTCTCTCTTAGAGCTGTACTTCATTCATGGCCTCTCCCTTCTGGGAGAGTGTTATAAGGAATTTACCCTGGAAAATGAGATCATCTTCAGGGATGGTTCTTACCCTAGGCACCGAAGACCTAATTGCTTAAGAAGCGTACTCAGAGGATATGTGAAACTAGCTACTGTGTGTGGGAGAAAAGACATCCATTTCCAAATCTGGATCAATCACTTCTTTAACATGGAAAAAGCTAAAGGAGAGCCAAAGAACCCCCTCTACAATGGTTCTGAAACTCATCCCCCTCTAACTGCAACAATGCCTCGTTGTCCTGAGTTCTGGGATCAACCAACCTATTTGTCATCCTACATCACTTTATTCTTGTGCCACTTTGAACTTTTAGATTCTAGAGGCCATGCGGTCAGGCTGGCGTGCTTATATGCTGGTTGCGATATGGCCAAAGGTCATAGATATGCCTTAGCTCAGCTTGTGTTGTGTTGTATCTATAACAGGCTATCCCATGCAACAGACTCTGGGAAGGTTCTGGGAGATGCCTGAACTCCGTTCCCCATCCATTACGTTTATGGGTGGCTTGGTGCCTACTTTCCATACATTTATAGATATTCTTTGTCCTCTAATACCAATACCTTCCCTTTCTTGCTCCGCCTGATGGGCTGCAAGGCGGTCTCTCCAAGCAAGGCAACTGTTTTGGGAGGATAACTTCCTTTGATTCAAGCATTCACAGATGAATATGCTCTCGGAATTAATCCGAGGACCCCAAGTACTGATTGGGAGGTTATGTCCCTTATGAACATTCGAGGGTGTCTTCTTCCTTTGAGGGTAAGCAACTATTGGTTGATCGAGCCCTACAACCCTCATTGCTTCTCAAGACAGCATCGGATGGACCAAGGTTGACTTATTCTTTATGCTTTCACCAGTCATGGGTCCTAGTCAAATCTGCATGTAAAGTCGACATGGGACTCCTTCACATTGCTGGGTCAATCTTGTCGATATATCATTCCCGGCAAAGGTCGAAAAATCTTCATGACTTACAACTATTGTTCCTGGTATCAGGAACATCAGTGAGGCTTCTTCCTAGATCCTATTAACAGTATGCATGACTTTCGAGAGGGCGAAATCATGGATCCTCTCAAAATCTCTTCAAAACAGAATTTGAGAGGGTTTCATAAAATTGGGCACCCGAGTTGCACTTTGTTGAAAGCTGGAACATAATAAGCACTGACCAACCCCAAGGTGAGGTTGTCTCAGAAGGGGTAATTGAAGAGACTCGGGGCCTCATTCTATCATCCTCCTTATCTATTGGCTCGTAAGCTGAAGTCCTCGGGGCACACTCATCAATCTTGGGACTTCGAGAATATAAGAGGGTCTGATGAGCCTCGTCAGGCTCATGTTTTAATAGTCGAGCCCAAGAGAAATAAGTCATGTAAAGGTCTGGCTGCTTCATCAAATGAGCCTGGTTAGGTGCCTCGATCTAGCCCTCCGGATTGGGTTGACTTAGTGGCGTAGTTTCGGGTTCAAGATGGACTTGAGACCAGAGATCGCTCTCTCGAGAACCATGTAAAGAAGACACGAGTAGGAGTATCAACTGGTGAGAGAGGTATTGGGGTCGTGAAGCAAGACTTACCTCAAGTGAGTCTGTGACACACTCGGGTTGGCTCGCGTGGGCGCCCTCTTAGATCACGTTGGATAGCCCCCCTGGCTTATGACCGGTTTGGAATCGCTGCCCCTGATTTGTTTCTCCTTTCCTACAAACACACACACACACACATTATAAGTACAGACAAGCGGGGCATTGGTCCCCACCTTGTTACAGGGTGAAGTGAAAGTGATGGAAAATGGGATGAAGAATAAAATAGATGAATTAAAATAATATAAAATTAGAAAAATGGAATTAAATAGATGAAACTAAGATGAAGTGAAATAAAATAAATAAAGTGAAGTGAAACAAAGTAAAATGAAGTGGAGTAAAATAAATGGAAGAAAATAAAATGAGATGAGATGATCAAATAAAAATAAATGAATGGACTGAGAGTAAGGTACGGTAGGATAGAGTAAGTGAAATAAAATAAATAAGATGATATTGGTCAAGGGAAAATAAAAGTGAGTGAGGTTAGGAAAATAAGAGGATGGGAAGGGATTAAAACGGAATAACATAAAGAAAAGGGGTAAATGACATGAGGCGGTTTTCTTTTAAAAAAGAATAATCGATTAGTTTAAGAGAAAGAAAATAAAATTTATGGATTAGTTAAGAGAGACAGAGAGGAGGTCTTAAAAGCTAAATCGAATAAGCTTGTTAAGAAAGGGAGAGGGTTGGATGTTGCACGTTAAAAGAAAGAAGGTGAAGAAAAATAAATAAATGGGTAAGGTGTTTAAAAAAAAAAGTGGCGTCATGGTTAAAACTTCGGACCAGTGATAGCCATGGACCTTATGCATGCGATGAAACTGGTTTTATGTCGATCGGGTTCGCGAACGTCGAGATTTGGTCGCTCAAGGGAGGCGTGTCGCTGTTGATTTTCCTGCAACATTCTTCACGAATCAGTAACTTCTCTCTAGCTTGTCTTCACGTTCGAGAGTCGTCAGAGGGCGTGCCACATATCGAAATGCTCCTCTTAACGAGATGAACATGTTCACAAAATTTGAGCGTGATCCGACTCGATTTAGGTGAGATATGAGCATCGAAAGTCATTGTTCATGACTACCCCCTTAATGGAGTTTAGTTGCAGGGTAGCCGCACGGGAATAATGTACAGCTCCTTCTGTTTTGATCTTTTGCCTATAACTTTTTCCTGGAATGTCCGTTTAAGCTGAAATTTGTCCCCAGGTGATTTTCAACCGTGTTGGATTCAATGGCAATGGTCCCTTAGTAATTTGATGCACCGAAAATATAGTTCTAACTATAGCGGTCCTTTTCAATGTGCAAGAGGTTGATTCTATCGAAATTATTTTTTAGTCTACACTATCTTAGACATGTCGGAATACAACGAAACTTGGCAAGAGACTTTTTGGAGTCCTTATGATGATCTTGACCAGTTTTGGGGCCATTCTGAGATTGTCAAAATTTCCACTGTTTGTTAGGCTTTATTGACCAGCTTCTCTATTTTATTCCGCATCGGAGACTCTTGGTGCTGAAAAATGTCTTCAAATAGAGCCTCCATATGAGCATAGAATAGAGAGAAAAGAAGAGAGGTAATTTCTATTCAACGAAACTTGTTGGCGAGAAAACCAAGGAAGGGACATTCTCCCTCTCCCATTAATCCAAAAGAAATTAGTGGGGTAGTGATTCGAGCCGGAAGTCAAGAGATGAGAGGCCGAGTGTGGCTCATGACATTGCTCTTTTGGACAAAAATTCATTCATATTGAACGTAATTTTGCGGGAGGCACTAGACTCTGTCGATCTAGACTCTCAAGGGAAGAGAAAGCCAGTCGACTTTTCTCCTTCAAAGAGGTCTTCCAATAAGGCTAAGAGATCAAGCCTTCTTGAAGGGGCCAGGGAAACATTTGCTACTCCTCCTCAGTCGATTGCTTTGGCGCTTGCCATTCTTAGCAAAATCACACAGAGTTCTTCAGCTAAGGCTCCCTCTAGATAGGGGCTTCATCAAAAGTTGACGGCTAGGAAGTCTGCAAAACCACAGGTTATTGAAATAGACCCCTTCTCTTCTCCAGATTCTTCGGCTCTAGACTCAGAGGTGCTTGGGGAAAACCTTCCAGTTGTTGGTAAGAAAATGGAGACCGAATGGAGACTTCGGTGGACTGAGAAGAGGAGCTTATTGATGCCTTGAAGGGTCTTGAACCTTCCCTAGGGTCAAGTGAGAGCTCTTCTTCTGATCAGAGCAGAACAAAAAATCTTGCTCCAGAGACTAGACCTGTAGTGGATGAACTGTGAAAACCAAAACAAAAAACCCATGTCGAGGAGAAGGATCCTCCGACAGTTAATTCATCCATTGTATTTGTTGTGTTGAAAGTGGGCTCATCAGCTACATCATTAATCATCGAAGCTAACGTAAATGCAGGGCTTGCCACGGTCCATGGTATATTGGAGAGAGGTGAGTTCTTTTATGGTGATCCGCCTTAGTCAGGACGTCTAGCCCCATCAACCAGGTTTGACAGAACCAAACTTCCAGGCATTTAAAAACTCCTTTTTTGTTTTTTTTTAGAAAGGACCTAATTGGTCGAGTTCCTATTCGTTACTTTTTGTATGATTTCAGGCTCGATCATTACTCGAAGCACGAATGGGGCTACGATTCAAACCTCTCAAGCCTCTTCTGATACCGTTGTACCGTAAGGAGCTCCAATGGATGATGCCATTGCAGCTGTGGCAAGCGCTGGAGCGGTGATCGAGGTTCCCAAGGTATCGATCCCTACCAAGTCCCTGAGGGACTAGACCATGATCCCCTAAAGGACTTGGTTGCACTTGCTGAGGATCCTGAAAGCCTTAGAGAGTCAATACTCATTGGCAAATTTCAAAGGGAGATAAGTGTTGGTGTAGTGAGGATGCTCTTTTGAGTGATTGGGAACAACTCCCTCTCAAATCTCCAAGGGATTCCTCGACAATCTCTCCAATGATATCATGGTTGGGTCAATGGGAGCTGATGAAACGAAGCTCCGACAGCTAATTGATTGGGTTACTCAAGACGCCCAACAGAAACTTGCCCACACTTTCCTTGCCAGAGGAAGAAGCCTATGCTAGGCTTGAAGAAGAAGCTATAAAAACAAGGCAGGGCTTGGAGGTCGTTCAGAACTTGGTGGAGAATCTCCATGACCAATATGATCGAGCAGAGGCTCCCAAGACCGTAATTTTGAACTTCATTGTTAAGATCGAGATCCTACTAGCGACACAAAAGAAGGAACTCAACAAGGTCGTGGCCCATTCATGCCATCTTGCCGAAAGAGTGGACGTCTCCTACCCTGAGGTTGTTGACCAGCTTCGTCGGTCAGATGCAGTAACATCCGCAGCCTCTGCAGCCAAGGAGGGTCTCGCATAGATGAGGGCAGACATGAAGACAACCAAGTAGCATGTGAAAGAGAAGGCTCAAAGGCTGGAGAAACTCTTGCATGACTTTAAGAGCTTCTGAATCATCTTCAATTCTTCTTCTCTCTCTTTTTGTTTTTTTTGAATTATGTCGTTGTAAAAGAATTGTGCTTCTTCTCAAGATGCTTTCTTCTTCTTCTTCTTTTCTTTAACTTTAAAATTCAGCAAATACATATGATGCTTTTTGAGACTTCAAATGAATTTATGCAGCACCTCTCATTCTTGCACACTCCAAACATGAGCCTCTGAGAAGGCATATCCAAGCTTCTCATATTATTTTTCGTGAAGAAATGTGAGTGGCTAGTCTTTCGTGATTCCGAGAAGCTCTAGAAAAACAGATAAAGATCATAGTTTAATGTTATTCGAGAAGACCCTATAAAAAACCTTCCTAACCTTTTTATAAAAAAAAAGGTATGGGTGGCCAATTATTAGAGTCTTAAGACTCCAAGGCATACTGTAGTTTCAAGTCATACACGCAAGACATTGTGGCAGTGTTTTTAAGTCATACGCCGTGGACCTATTGATGGGCCTCTTAGGGTGGTGCATCTCGAAACTCTACTTGGCTCTATTTATAATCATGAGTAGGGACTTTGCGGCGATGTTTTATAACATCAAAGCCTGATCCTTTTTAAAGAGACTGAATATATGCTAGATAGTTTAATGTTTTATAGCTCAGACAATGCGATAGGTAGTTTAGAATCATACATCACGGACTATCCTTTGATGTTTCAAGGATAGTATTTCTTCAAATACCTTCCGTTAATTGGAGGCATAGCATCTTCTCATGTCTCAGTACAGAGGAGGTATGCTCCGTCTGAGTATGCCTTCTTAACAACATACGACCCATCCCATTTGGGCTTAAACTTAGATTGAGGTGCGCCAATGGGACGTCTCACTGCTAAAACCAAATCACCCTGTTTAAAAGACCGTATCATCACCTTTTTGTCAAAAGATCAGCTTATTCTTGCTTGATAAACTTCTAACTTTTGCTGAGTTACTAACCGCTTCTCGTCGAGTGCATTCAACTCGTTGTGTCGAAGTTTGACTCGTTTGTCGTTGGTTAATCTATAATGAATAGCCACTCTTAAAGTGGGTATCCGAACTTTTAAAGGAAACACTGCTTCTACCCCATAAACCAACGAATATGGGGTTGCTGAGGTAGCGTTCTTTTTTGTCGTCCAATAGGCCTTAAGAGCCTCAGGGAGTCTTTCGTGCCAATCAAGCTGGCCCTTTTTCATGGCTTTTTTCTAGACCTTGCAAAGGCTATTGTTAAAGGCTGCGGCTTGTCCATTCGCCCTTGGGTTGTACATGAGCAAATACCTCTAGTCAATAATAAGCCGACTGCTCAATTGGCAAACGTGATCATTCTTGAACAGAGAGCTATTGTCGGATATAATCCTATCTGGTACCCCGAACAAATACACAATATGGTGACAAACAAAGTCCGCCACTATCTTGCCAGTAACTCTTTGTAATGAGATAGTTTCAGCCCACTTAGAGAAGTAGTCAGTAGCTGCCAATATATATAAATGGTCATTTGCTGATGCTAGGGTACTGGGTCCCACGATATCCATTCCCCACTGAGAAAAGGGCCAAGCCATGAGACTGGGATGCAACAGTTCTGATTCTTGGTGAATATAGTTTGTGTGTATTTGACACACATGACATTTCTTTGCGTTTTTAATTTCATCTTTTTCCATAGTGGGTTAGAAATACCCCAACCGATGCAATTGGTGGCATAGCTTGGGTCCTGATTGATGCATGCCGCATACTCCAAAAATGCACCTTCTTGAACGTTGCTTGTCCTTCCTCATACGAAAGGCATCTCTGCAACATTCCATCATATGACGTTCTATATAGTTGGTCATCGAGGAGGGTGAATCTCGTGGCTCGCCTTTCAACGGCTAGCCTTTCTTTTCTAAGCTCAAGGAGTTGGCCATGGACCAAGTACGCTAGGAAAGGTTGATGCCAATCTGGTTGGAGGTCCTTTGCCACTGAAACGATATCATCAAGCGTAGGTTCCTCAATCAATTTCCTCATAGCTTCCTGAGGGTATGGGGCAAACTCTATCCATAGATTTTATTCATCTTTTGAGTCCACCTTTTCCACCGTAGGGATGGATCGCCATTCTTGTACGGGGATCTGAAGTTGTACTCGGGCTTGATAATCATGGCTGCTCCTAACTTAGCTAGTGCATCAGCTTGCACATTTGATCCTTGGGGATTATGGTTTAGAGTAGCCTCATATATATTTCCCAAGAGGTATCTTGCGGTGGTATAATATGGCTTAAGCTCATCCTTGCGGACTTCATATATTCCCTTCAGTTGTCAAACGATCAACTGGAAATCACCAAAGACGTCAAGAGATCCCATGACCAGTTCGAGCGCCATGTTTAGACCGATGATCAATGCCTAATATGTTGCATCATTATTTGAACATGTCTCATTTAATGAGAAGGAAAGAGGCAAGATTCCCTTCTTTGGTGTAACGAACATCACACCAGCTCCAACGCCTTTTGTTTGGGTCAAAGAACATTTGTCATGAGGCAAGTTTGTTCGTACACATGACTTCCTTATCAGGCAGGTCTTCATTCAAAGGGGACCCTTCGGGCAATGGATGAGCAGCCAAGAAGTCTTACAATTTGATAGCATTATGTGGGACATAAGTGATGTCAAATTCCATAAGGAGTAAAGTCTACTTAGCTAGTCGACCAGAAAGGACCGGTCTTGTCATGAGATATTTAATTCGATTGGCTCGAGAAATCAACTGCACTAGGTGGGCAAACAAATAATGTCGCGAGCTTTGAACTGCGAATACTAGTACCAAGAACATTTTTCTCGATGGGGGAGTAATTATGCTCTGCCAGCATCATGGTACGACTCAAGTAGTACAATGCTACTTCCTTCCCTTCTTCATTGTGTTGAGCTAGAAGGGCACCCAATGATCCCTCCAAAGACATCACATATAAAATGAGCGGTTTTTCAGGTACAGGAGCTGTGAGGACATCGGGTTTAGTAAATAGTCCTTGATGTCCTCAAAAAGCATTTTGGCAGGACTCATCCCACTCAAAGGGGACGTGTTTCTTCATGAGCTTAAAAAATGGCTTGCATCGACCCGAAAGTTTGGAAATGAATCTTCAAATGTACGCCAACAGACCTTGGAGAGATTTCAACTCCCTCGGGTTTCTCGGTGGAGGAATTCCCTGAATGGAACATATTTTGGTAGGGTCTATTTCGATTCCTCGCTGCCTCATAATGAAGCCTAGGAATTTCGTCGAAGGCGCACTTCAAGGTGTTCATCTTTAGTTGATGTCTCTGCAACCTTTTGAACACGACTTCTGGATCCGTGAGGTGAGTGGAATGGTCTTTTGATTTGACCTAACATTCCACAATATCATGGAGTATGTCTTCAAATATGATCGTCATGGCGTGTTGATAAGTGGCGTCGACATTCTTCAACTCAAAGGGAATCACCTTGTAACAATATATCTTCTTCATGATCCTAAAGGCAGTCAACTCTTCGTCTTCAAGAGCCATCCTAATTTTATTGTAGCCAGAATACCCATACATGAATGAGAAGGTTTCACATGCTACAGTCGAATCAATCATGATCTTGGTGAGAGGCAAAGGAAAGTCATCCTTAGGGCAAGCTGAGTTGAGGTTGCGAAAATCAATGCATACCCTTATCTGCCTGTTCTTCTTTTTGACTGGTACAATATTAGCAAGTCATTTAGGATATAAGACTTCCCTAATGAAACTGACTTTAACTAATGTGTTAACCTTGACCTCAATCTGAGGTGTTATATCCGGATGGAACTTCCTCTGAGGCTACTTCAACGGCTTGATATAAGGATAGATGGCGAGTTTATGAGTTACTACAACGGGGTCCAATCTGGGCATCTCATGTTAGTTTCATGCAAAGATGTCTTGGTTAAGATGGAGGAAGTCAATGTATTGCTCCCTTTCTTCTGATTCCAAAGGCGAACAAAGAAAGGTGGGTCTATGATCTCCTCTTCACCCAAATCGACTTCTACCAACTTGTCGACTGTGGCCTATCCTCCGTCCTCCAGTTAGCAAGGGGCAGGTTCCATCTCATCTTTTAAACCTGAACTCTAGCCATCGTGTCTGCTTAAAGATGCCATAACACATTGGACCGTTCATTTCCTTTCGTGCATATTCTTTGAGCCAGTCTAAGAGTCAAGGTATAACCGAGCCCCTGAGTATTGAACTTCTTTTGGGATATATTTTTTATTTCTTGAAAAGGCGATACCATCCCTTGTCCGCCATTTAGGCCTTGATTGGTGGATAATTCATACTTCCCATGATTCTGTGAGCCTGAGGGCTTTCAAGGGGCGAGGTTCATATTCCTCTTGCGGTCCTTCTTTGAATCTCGTAGTCCAGTACACCGTCTTTGGTTTGGTACGACATCTCTGGATCGACACTCACCAGAATGATGGTAATGGGCGGCTTGACTCCTTCTTCAATATCTAAACCTTCGAAGGCTTTGATCAATGCTTGCCCAATTCCATAATCTTCATCAGAATCAGTCTCACTCTATGATTCCTCAATGGAGTGGGGGTCAGGATTCTCAAGAGGACAATTTTTGGCATCTGCATAATGAGACTCTACCTTGGTGAAGGGCTTTCGATTGGCATCAACTATAGAGTTGAGGGGATGACACCGTTGTCAGGTAACCATGGGTGCCGTCGCAACACATTGTAGGATGCCTCGATTTCAATGATCTGAAATGTCACATAAGCCTTGGGCTTGCCAGTTCTGAGTTTCACTGTAATGCTCCCAAAAGCCTGTTGGGTAGCTTGGTTGAAACCTTGTATCACTCTATGCCCTTCCTGTAAATTTTGGACATCCATCCATACAGACTTCAACATTCTTAGGGGAAGTAGATTTACAGTTGATCCACCATCGATCATTATCCGATTGATGTGTATGCCATGTAAGATCCCCTCCACCATCAAATAGAAATTATGGGGCTTCGTCCCTAGTTGCAGATCTGTGTCAAAAAACGTGACTGTACTAGGAAAGGTTCAACCTGGTCCACTTCGGTCTGAAATTCTTCAGGGGATGAGAGGGCTTGTATCAAAGCAGCCCGAAGTTTTTTTGAAAGTACCAGAACATCATAGACACTTATAGCAGCTAGGATTCTTCTTAAATGAGAGGCGACATTGTAGTGCCAGTCTTTTCATCTGTCGGTTGTTTTGAATGCCCTACAACATTAGAGGCTTCGGCTTGTGACTTTACCATAGGCATCACCTTCTTAGGGGGAGCAAATTTGGGTGGCTTAATCTTCAAAGCATTCTTGCCAGATCTCAACTACAGCTGCATGGTTGGGGGCTTGGATTCGGCCTCGACTACCCAAGTCACATTGGCAATGGTTCCTGAGGGACTTCTACTAGTTCCTTTGACTCAGGAAGACCGCTCATCATCAGGAGTCTGGGCATGAAGTCTTTCAAAGTAGGGTGAGGCCATACTATTAAATGGGGGCCTCTGTTTCTTCCTTTCTTTGTAGTCTTACCCTAATTTTTAACATTTCAAGGTATATGAGGAGCCTCCATAGCTATGCTTAATTGAGATAACGCCCTCTCGAGCTCTTTCAACCTGGTTCTTCTTAGAGCATCTGCTTGCATGCGCTTCTTCTTGCTACGGCTTACGTAAGTGGTCAACCTATGTTCTGATACTTCCTTGGTATCAGCTGAGGAGTTAAGAGTCCAAGAATATTTTGAGCATAGCTCGAACAACTTCTGGTGAGCACATCCTTTGACTTTCTCCAATACAGAGACCTGATAGATCCGATGTTTAGGAGGGATATGATCAATTATTATGGTCCCCTACAAATCCTTTACTGGTCAACAATATTTCAGCATGTGGGTACGAGGACAATGGTATTGGCAGTAAGGGGCTCCTTTCAAGGGAGGCCATCTTTTTTATGCTTTCTACTTTTTTGTAGGGGGTTATAAGTCCCATAATGAGGAGATTCTCATATATGGTTAGTACCATGGCTTTACCAAAGTCATAGGGCCCCTAATATGGGAGGTTCTTAGCTAATGTTTGGGGTTTGAGTTCGCTCATCACAAAAGAAACCATGTTGGTCGTTGGAGTCTCAGCCTCTAGCATTTCTTGCTCAGCACACTTGAGCTTTCCATCCTTGATGAGGCCTTCGATGATATCCTTTAAAGGATAGAAATATTTTATCACATGTCCTCCCATCAGATGGTATGGGCAATAGTCGGTTCGATCTGTTTGACTGATTTGTTCGAGTATCTTGCCATGGGAAGCGTAATGGTCACAGCTGCTAGAAGATTTTCGAAGCTCTCGAGAACCTGGTCCTTATCAAAGGAATACTCCTTGTCGTTGCGTCTGCAGTATCCACCTCTGCCTCCTCATCCTCATCCATGTCCCCTGGGTTGTGGAGAGTCAGTACTTCTGAGTAGTGGATAATTATTTCCTCTCCCGATTTGGGTTACTACTGAAGCAGTCATGGAAGTTTTGGATTGAGCAGCTTTGGTTTTGCCTCTATCTGTGTCCCTCCTAATGGTTACTGGCTTCGGGTCTAAGCCAAAACCTTTCATAAGACTTTTCAGGTTAACTACATTAGTTACCAAGTCGTTGAAGTTCTGGGATTTGGAGGCATGCAGATGTACTGCAATGTCAGATCTCATGTTTTTAATGCACATGAGCACCTCTTGGTCCTCAAGGAGCAGGGTTGCTTGCCCTATGCTGGTATTCCGCCATTGAAGTGATATAATCTTACACAGGTTCATGATCCTTTTGCTTCACAATAAGGAGTTCAGTCAAGTGGACCACCTTTTCTGTGTTGTGAAACCTCGCCAGGAATGCTTTTTGAATTTGCTTCCATGTAAATATGGTCTCAAGAGGTAGTTGGGAGTATCAAGCGAAAGCTAGTCCTGACAATGACTGCACAAATTATAGCATCAAGAGATTCCCATTACTAGCCGAGTCCACGCACACAGAAACGAAGTGGGCCAAGCGTTGATAATGGGAGCCTTCCCCATCAAACTAGTAATTTGGATTGGTATCCCGAGGGATACAGCACTGCATCAACAAACGCGGGATATGGTTTTCGATAGGTATCAAGGGTTTGTACCCCTGGAATATGGAGTGATCACAGCTTCTCCGTCACCAAGTTTCACTATGTCTCTTCTGTTAAGGCAATGTTAGTTGGCAATTGAAGCAGCGTAGGTGCGGGGGCTGATTGGTTCTCCATGGCTGGATTGGAGGACGGTTGTCCCGAAGGGCCGCTGGGATAGGACTCTCTTTACTAGCTCTCAACTCCTCAAGTTCAGCTGTCGACGCTCATAACTCTGCATCTTTTTACGCCAACATCGCCCTAAGGCACTCAATTTCTGTAGTTTCAAGCGGGTCATTCGTCACTCCCATCATCAACAATTTACAACAAGGCCTTGTTTAATAGGCCCAGTGGATTCATTATCCGAGACTGGTACAGTGAATTCAAGGAATTTGAAAGGGAAGGACAACAGAGGCACAAGGGGATCCTTCCTAGCCTTAGAAACACTAGGTGTTATGTGCGGATTTTCAATTGCTAGATGATGCCTTGCCTTCTTCGTAAGAGGCCAAGCAGGTGGGAGCTCCTCATTAGACGATAGGTATGAGACATCATCAAAACCCAAGGCGATCTTGCCTCTCAGGGTTTTTTATCTTCTTTGAGCTTTTAGGTGCTTGCCTCGATCATGTTACATGAGAAAATTTTGAGAATCTTCTTTCCTAAGTCGTGTGAGGTCTCCTTCCAAGTTAATCCCAATCGGCGACCTTATCATAGTTGTGAAAAACATTGATCTACTCAAACGACTTCTTTCTGGATTCCGCCTTGGGGACATGAAGAGACTTGTAATTGCCTTGCCTCAAATCATATCTTGTTGCGGTAATCTGCAAATGATTAGTATGGGATGACTTGGGTAACCTGTCCTCACAAGAACTTCTAGCTGCTAGATGATGAGTGTCATGAGTCGGATGAGTCAGCTCCATAGCCACGTCTAACTGGCTGCATCTGGGTTGCATACGTTGATCAATGCAAGTTAGGATCACGAGGATTCCTAACCACTGACCGATGAGGGATACGAGAGTCAGGCGAGTCAGCTCTATAAGAACGTCTAACGACCATTATCTAGGTTGCATACGACAATCTAAGCAGATTAGCATCGCGAGGATTCCTAACCGCCAGCTAATGAGGGATACGAGAGTCGGGGGAGTGAGCTCCATAGGAACGTCTAACCCCCTGCATTTGGGTTACATGTAGCGATCTGGGTAGATTAACATCGCAAAGATTCCTAACTGCCGACCGATGAGCGACACGAGAGTCGAGTGAGTCAGCTCCATAGGAATGTCTAACCGCCTGTATCTGGGCGTCTCTAACAGTTGAATGCAGAACTCGTATGATCGGAGGCAAGAAGCGGGAGCTCTGGGAAATAGGCACGGGGCGCAGAGCCGACTTATATTGTGACTTGGCCTTTGCAAGAATGGGCCAGCCACTCTTCTTCAACATCGGGACGAATGGGTTCACAAACCGCAAGAGTTGCGCTCTAGTAGCTACTTTTTCAACATGTGGAATAGCCGTAGCCTTAGAAAAAGCAGCTTGACCCTTGATTGGGGAGGCATACAGTGGAACTTCCATCGTTCCCATAAGGAAGGATGTCATTACTGCAGCCATGTTTGCCTCTGATGACCTATAATTAACACATGGGTTCACTCGTCACGATAAATAGAGAAGACAAGAGAGTAGAGTAGAAAAGATCGTGAATCGAGACCTATCGAGAGAGAGTTTCAACTTCCTAGACTCTATCAAAGATGAAGGGTAAATTACTCCCCAGTGGAGTCACCAGAGATTTTATCGCTCCGAAATGTAGATGTGTTAAAGGAAAACAAACACTAGACTCCATATGGAAAACCAAATGACATGACATTCCAGGCCAAATTTATCGATTCACTTCATATAAGAAACACAAGCTTTATTATGTATACTAGGCATCTCTGGGCCGCTTTTAAGCCATCTCTGGGCAGCTTTAGAATGTCGTTAAGACTGAGAGGGTTTTAAGCCCTCTGGGTAACTTTAAACTACCGTTGAGACTGAGATGGTTTTAAGCCATCTTTGGGCAGCTTTAGACTGCCGTTGAAACAAAGATGGTTTTAAGCCATCTCTGGGCAGCTTTAGACTATCATTCATATTGAGATAGTTTTAAGCCATCTCTGGGCATCTTTAGGTTGCCGTTGAAACTGAGATGGTTTTAAGCCATCTTTAGGTTGCTTTTAGACTGTTGTTGAGATTGAGATGGTTTTAAGCCATCTCTGGGTTTAGACTACTGTTGAGAGTAAGATGGTTTTAAGCCATCTTTGAGTAGCTTCATACTTCTGTTGAGACTGAGATGATTTTAAATCATCTTTGTGCAGCTTTAGATTTCCGTTGAGATGATCCTTGGCTCATTCTTGAAATCCATAGACTACACCATTCTCCGATCTGAGCACACTTACATGATGAGAATCAAAAGACAAAGTATAATTTGATCAATGGATATGGCCTTGTTTGTGATAAAAGTACACCCAACAGGGGATCAAGTCTTTGAATACCTCCAAATACAAAGCAAGACTGGCTTAGGGGCTGCGTCTTATATTGATGCATGGTGAGTGAATACCCTAGTCCCTCAGTCTTCGTCTCTAATGGTTTGAAAACTGCCTCAGTCATGCCTTGTGCTTTCGCGCTCAAGCCCTTTCCATGATGGAATCCTTGAGCAAGAAGCTTGAGCCAAGCTCCGGGCGATTTGAATCCATATTGTTGGAAGTACTATAAGAGAGCACCAAACAATGTGGAGTTTTTGAAAGCATCTAAGGAAGGGGCATGGACACCAAGGCGTAACATGGTGCACTCGACTTGGTCGAAGGAAATGAGTGGCATTTTCTTGTATCTATTCCTACGGTGGCCTTACTTTTTAAAGTGTTAACACAATGATAAGGGTGTTCAACAAACACCTTTTCTATGCCAGATGTTGTTACAAACTTCAAGCATTGGTTAAGAGTTGATCTGATCACCAGGTTCTTCTGTAGCCCATGTCTTCTCATAAGCATGTAGAATGATGCATCAATGTTGACCACATAGAAACTCACCACCATGGTTGATGGTCCTATCTGGAGTGTCAGGGCAAGAATACGTTGGCTTGGCATTTGGTTCTGTCGTAAGGGGTGATATTGAGTTGAGAAGGTTAGAGAACTTCGAGTTTTATGCGCACCCTTTCCATAGTCAAGGACATACGTTAAGAGATGCCCCATTGTTTGCTAGAACCTGATATATTTCAAAACCTTTAAGATAAATGGTGATATGGAGGGTCATATCCTAAAGGTAGGCCCTCATTAGTACAAGTGATGGGAGTTGGTGCGGTGAGTTGATTAATCATCCCTTTCAACTACTCCAGGGTAGTTTATGAGGATATGAGTCTTAGTAAGGACTCTCTCAATTTGAAGTCGGTACGTTGGGGAATTGGTCAGTAGCATAGGTATTGGTGCTCATATTCTATCAAATGGGTTGGCAAGTCATTGGTTGAGCAAGACAGACTTTTGGTGGATACTAAGTCTTCTCACTTGCCTTGCTTGTTGATGATCTAAAGAGACAATGTTCAGATATGAATGGCTATGTGAAACTCAAGATATTAAATTCAATTTTTTTTCTTTTTAAGATAATATTTGGAAAGGAGTCTTAAAAACCCTGAAACATTTTGGAAATAAGCCTTAAAACCTGATAAAATTAATGGAAAAAATTGCTGAAAATACATTTTTTTCTATGTTTTTCATCTGAAATATATGCAATAGGCACAATCAACTCTCTATAACTCAAGTTCTCTAAGTTTCTAACCTAATAACAGTGAAATAGAAGCAAACAAAAAGCATGTTTTCCAACCAAGATCTTTTACTGCAGAAGGTATAGCTTAGTAGTTGCAGCATCGGAAAATCATATCTTGGCGAAAAGAGAAACCCCAATCCAACAAAATGGAAGAAACAAAGTCATAAATAGAATTCTTCTTAATCAATCTCTTTACAAAAACTAAGGTCCCAAGAATTGCATATGCAAAAGGCATAATATTATGGAACCAAAAGAAAAAAGAAAGAAAAGAATAACAAGAACCAAATTCAAGAAAATGCTAACTTTCTCACAAAAAAGAACCAAATGCAAGAGAACAAATCCACAAGAAACACTTTTTCATATAAGCTATGCACTTTAATGCCCCTACACTTGTAGAATTGGAAGTAGAAGCTACCTAAAAAAATAGAAAAAACTAAAACCAATAGTGAATTGCAAGATATATGAACCCACAAAAATCTTTTTTTTTTGTTTTTAAATCAAGCTCTGCAGTGTCAAAAGTTCCTAGGAGTTGCAAATGAAATTGAAAAGAACCTAGACTAAATAATAATAACGATAACCCTCAAAATAAAGAACAAAGAAGAAGTAAATGAATCCATGCAAATAATTCTTCTCAATCAAGCTCTGCAATTGCAAAAACTAAGGGCCAAGCATATGGAAAATGAGAAACTGGAAGATGCACAGACAAGAAAAGGCGGTACTTGCTAAATTTGGTAGAGAGAAAGATCAGAGATATGTCATGAAAATGCACACACTCTCTTTCTCTCTCTAAAGCACTCACTTTCAAACACACACACTCTCTCTAAATCACTCACTCACTTTCATGTATAACCTTAGGCACACATGGCATTTCATAAGCAAGTAACATTCATTGCCCATTTTCAAACAGTGAGAAAATAACAGAGAGAAAGAGAGAGGAAAAAAAAAACTAAGAAGACCCAAATTGGGAGTCAACAGAGAGGGAAAACCCCACAAAAAAACTTGTGCCCTAAAATCATGGGGTATAAGAGCTATAAGCTTCAAGAGCTCAAGAACAAACAAAGAGATCAATAATAAGAGTCATTTGCTTCAAGAGCTCAAGAACAAACAAAGAGATCAATAATAGGAGTCATTTGCTTCAAGAGCTCAAGAACAAACACAATGATCAATAACAAAGAGAATAAAGTGCATACCTCAAGATCAATGGCAAGATGAGAAGTTGCAAAAAGAGGGGCGCTCAACGGTGTGGGTGCTCAGCGGCGCAGAGAGGAGTGCTCAGTGGGGTGGGTGCTTAGCTGGGGGGGGGGTGTGCTCAAAGATTATCGAAGGGGAGGGGTGCTCTAGGTTATCGAACGGGGAGGAAGGGTGTGGGACGATGAAAACTTTTAATTCGGGGTTCTCATTTTTATCAAACACTAAAAGTTGAGAAGTTCTCAACTTTCAGAAGCCATTTCCTAGTATCAAACACGCCCTAGAAGTTGTTTCTAGAAGTTTTAATGGTACTCAAAATAAGAGCTTCTCTTTATTTTTTGGAATAGTGACTTATGGAAACCCTAGGTAGGAAAATAATTCTTTTTTATTTTTTATTTTAACTATTTTTTATTATAAATATTTTAAATAAAATATTCTTCAGCGAAGAATGATTTTTGACACAAAGGAATGACACTTTCCAAAATAAAGTGTATCAAAAAAAGACACTTATGTGGACCTGTAATAGAGGTGTCGTATTTGTCTCTAGTAGATTGACATATATGTCCGTGTCACCAAAGGATCGATATGCAATCAGAACCTCAGACACACAAGTCCATATTTCATAAGTGGAGCATATAATCTTGAGACGATTTTAGGCTTTGTTTGATTGCACTCAAATATATGAATATTTTAGTATTTTGAACAATTCTACAAGAAGAAAACTATGTTTGATAACCCAAAATTGAATCCTAAAATCTACATTTCCAGAAATTCAAAGAGGACTTGAATTTTGAAGGATACGATTTCTCCGTCGAAACTAATTTGAGTGTCTACGTCACCACCCACCCCAACTGGTTATCTCAGATCTCACATGGGGCCCTGCCTGTTTCTCCCCTCCCCCTCAACTGGGTATCTTAGGTCTCACATGGGGTCCTCTTTGCCCCCCACCCCTTTTGAGGTTGGGTTTCCTTGTTGAATTTGTTCCTTTTAAAGTCTCATAGAGAATTGTCTTATGATTGGGTATAGGGTGCCCACCTTATTCTACACAAGTAAGACGCACCTCTAAATTTTGTCGGAAGCTATGGTTTTGGTAGCTGAAATCTTACAATGGTTTGAGAATCAATGTTTTACCCGATTTATGAAATTTAAAATTCCTAAAATGATGCAGATGGAGCAGATTTATAATGCTTGCAAATCTTGAGGATAGATCGTCCATATAGCTTGTTACAAGATGCACTATTTCCAGGACTTGAAATTCTTTTTTTTTTTTCTTTATATCCATCCACCTCGAGGTTGGAATTACGAATTGGAAGATTTTTCAGCTTATGAATGCTCAATTCTACTAGATGTTTGAGGTGCACCTTACTTTTATAATATAAAGTTGCAACCTTAAATAAACTTTTTCTTTATGATTTATTGGTATTTGTTGTCTGAATATTTGATTAATAAATGGAAAATGCTCATATAATGTTGAGGCCCTAAACAATCAAACTAAGGCGCACCTAAATATTATACTAGAAAAAGTTGTTTTTGATGTATTTGTTTTCCAATTTCTGAATACTCATTTATACTGGATTTTTGATGTGCACCTTACTTTTATAATATAAAGTTGCAACCTTCAATGAACTTTTTCTTTATGATTTATCGGCATTTTTTGTCTGAATATCTGATTAATAAATGAAAAAAGCTCATATAAGGTTGAGGCTCTAAACATTCAAACTAAGGCGGACCTCAAAAATAGATTAGAAAAAGTTGTTTTTGATGTACTTGTTTTCCAACTTCTGAATACTCATTCCTACTGGATTTTTGAGGTGCACCTTACTTTTATAATATAAAGTTGCAACCTTAAATAAACTTTTTGTTTATGATTTATCGGTATTTTTTGTCTGAATATCTTATTAATAAATTGAAAAAGCTCATATAAGGTTGAGGCCCTAAACAATCAAAGGCTCACCTCAAAAATATACTAGTCAATGCCGAAAAACCCTCGAATCCGATCATCTCAACCTTGAGATACATGGATGTGGAAAAAAATAGGCTTCAAGTCTTGAAAATAGTGTATCTTGTAATGCATTATCCAGACCATCAATTTTTAAGATTTTTTTAGCCAAATTTTTATTCTGTTAGCCAAATGCGGTTTGTATAGAGCCGAGGCTCTAAACAATCAAAGTAAAGCTTCAAAAATAGTGTAGATCGAGCAGATCTATGAAAACTTGAAAATCTTGAAAATTCATGGTCCAAAACTGCATTACAAGATGCATTATTTCCAAAACTTGAAATCCATTTTTTTCTCATATCCATGCATCTTGATGTCGATATGATCAATTTGAGGATATTTGGGCATCAAAACCACCTCTTCTAGTGAATTTTTTGTGATGGGCTCTAATTTGATTGTTTAGAGCCTCGGCTCTATTTAAACTTTTTCCGATTCTTATTCTGTTAGACATATAGTCCATATAATAAAATGTGTGCAACAACTTTATTTGAACTTTTAGGAAACGTGCTTGGGTCAAGACTGTAGAGGCTAGGTTTTCATAGCCGAATGCCCAAGGTTTCGAAAAACGTTGGGCGGCCCCTAGGCGGTTTGCTTGGAGCCCAGCACCTAGGCAGGCACCTAAGCGGGCGCCCAGAACCTCGCGTGCCCTGCGGTGCAAATTTTTAGTTTTTTTTTTACATGTATTTGTTATCCAAATGCACATATATGCATATATTTGTGTCAAAATTTTGTAATTTATTCCAAAATTTGAACCATACAAAACATTTAAAAGTCTAATAGGCTACTGTAAGGTCTCCAACTCTCAAATTCAGAAATTCTCCATATTGGCATATTCCATATCCATAAAATAAACCATAATAACATCTAAGATTCCAAGTCTCCAACTCTCCAAGTGATCAACAAACTGACTTCCAAAACCAGTAAACCACACAACGAAATAGTCCAAAAAGGCAAAAAAATTACAAACCACATAACTAAATAAAAATCGTTCAAACTCCAAATGTCTAAAGCCCAAACCAAGATGGTCCAATAAAGTATTAAAGTTACTTCAAAAGAAGAGAGAAGACAATTAAGACATCAATAAGAATCAGATTCATCATCTTCATTGCTTTCATCAGCATCAGAATTGAGGTTGTCATCATCAGAATCGAGGTCGTCATCATCAGAATCATCACCCTCTTCAATATATTCCTTTTCTTCCAGATATTCTTTTGAATCTGCATCCTCTTCCTCTATCTCCCTTCGTGAAGTATCAGCAGAAGAAGTTGCTCGAGTGGCCCTCTAAGGATCAGAAGCTTGCCCTGAAGCCTCCTCAACCATTTCCCATATCAAACCCTCCCCAATGAAGACCTCTTTAGTACCAGGGTCACTAACTAGCTAATCTGAAGCATTCTCCATGTTTTTCGAAGAGATAGGGTCTTTCTTTGGTTGGTTTTTCTTCTCCTTGAGCCTTTGATTCTCTCTAACAAAAACTAAGTCATTGAGCTTCATTTGCTCAAGCCTATTTCTTCTCTTTGTATGCACCTAAAAGGAAAAATAATGCATAAGTAACTACTATAGGTTTATGATCTTCTTATCTTTTATGAATCTATATTACAAAATGAATATGAACTTATAAACAAAAAAAGTATATAAAATTTGATTCCTTTAAAATAGTAAAATAGTAAAAAATCATTTCAAACGAACTCCAATTGCGCTCAGAACTAGAAGATGTAGTTGTCAAACTCAAGATCCGCATAGCCATCTTTTGGAGGTTTGGCGCGCTACTCCCATGTTGTCTCCACCATTGGGTTACAATATGTGGGCAACCTTTATAATTAATTTAGGTTTTTAACATTATCAGAACTTGAAAGAAAATTATAAATTTATATTTTATAAAAAAAAAGTACATAAGTTAAAAGAATATTACCTGGTTCGTTTTTGTTTCTCTGCCTTAATGTCATATCTTTCATAAATGACAACAAATAACATTTTTACAAAATTAGCTCTTTAAGTGATATCTTATCTTGGATATTTGAATCATGAACTAATTTCTCAAGGTACTCATTAAAACCATCAATAATTACCCCTTTTGACTCAATATCTACATCTGCATAAAAGAATTTGGGGTTCAAGTAGTACCCCGCTGTATGCAATAGTCTATGAAGCTGCCTATCCCATTTATCATCTATAATCTCCCAAATTGGGGCATACTTCGCTGCATCATCTCCCAAATTCTCTGCAATCTCATTCTTAGTCCTTTCCATTGTATTATATATAAAGCCCATGGAGGGCATATCAGCATCAACCAAGCTCAAGACCTTCACCAAGGGAAGAAATACTAATATCGCATGCTTCACCCCACGCAAAAAATATTTCGAAAGAATAATATCTCATGTCTTCTTTCCCTTGGCATCTCTAGACCACTTACACCTACTCCACTCCTCTGAAGTAAATATAGACTTTAATGCGATCCTTCTCTTATACATGTTCTGTAGACTAAGGTAGGCAGTGGCAAATCTAGTGACCCTAGACCTCACTGACTCTTTCTTTTTTGTAAACTTGCGCATCATGCTAAGGGTAAGAATGTGACTATATATGAATATTGTACCCTCCTTAACCTTAAAAATAATTTCTTTAATAGGAGGCAATTTACCAATTGCCTCAAGCATAAGATCTACGCAATGTGCAGTGCAAGGAGTCCAAAATATGCGAGGCCTCTTTTGTCGAAGCAAATGACCTGCAACTAGATTGGGAGCAGCATTATCTATGACCGATTGAATTACATGTTCCTCCCCAACCTCCTCAATACCCTTATGAGTGAAAGAAAATATATAATGCACATTATGAACATCATTGAAAGCATGGATTGAGCGTAAAAAAACTATACCACTGGGACAATTTACTAATAAATTCATGTTACTCCTCCTCTTATCACTCCACATATTTGTCATCAAAGAAACCCCAAATTTAGTCCATCCCTCCTTATGAGTATTGAGATATTCATTAGTGTACTCGACTTCTTTTTTCAGTAGTGGCTCTCCAATCTCATAAGGAGTTGGAGCTTTTAAACCTAGTCCAAATTGCCCAATTGCTTCCAAAATTGTATGGAAGCTATTCAAACTAACAGTATTAAAAGAAATGCTCGCATGGTAAAACCACTGAGCGATATACTGAATCACCCTGGCTCTATCTTCCTTTTTAAACCTATTTTCAATTGTCACATGTTTTTTCCCCTTTCCCTTGCCTTTCTCAATTACTGTCTCAGGGCTAGGTGTAAGGAAACTATCGATAGGCCCTCTCGTACGACCCTTCTTAGACCCAAAAGCCCTCTGGTCTTAGAGCTCTGAGTACCAACCATGGCAACCTCTTCTTCCCCCTCTTCATCATCATCTTTTGCAGTTTCAATAATATCATAAAAAATATGAATCCTTGACTTTAATTTTATTATATCCTTTTTTTTTGCAACTTTTTTACTCTTTTTAGCTTCAATGTACTCCAAAATTTATTTCTTTACAAGATTTGAGACTTTCTTCCATGGGGCGACATCACTTCTAATACCGGCAAGATGTTTCTTAAAAACATGTCCACATAAATTGCACATAATTTTATTTTTGTAATTCTTACAGTATTAACACAATATTTCCATCCCGGATCTCCACCCTTAGTAGACCCCGCAGAAGACATCTCAAATTGAAAAAATGAATCTCAAATAAAGATTACAGACTGACCTTTTCTACCCAATCGTTGATATTCGATATTGACTATTTCAATCGAGCTACAAATCAACTTAAAAGTCAATAACACCCTAAAAATAATTTCAATCAGCAAAACAAACTTTTTCAATCCACAAGAAGTACTTTTGATTCTCGGCAATTGCTTTAGATTCTCATAAATAAGTTTACGATTGAGGGTTTCTCATTTTTTTTTTCAGTTTGGGGCTGAAAAATAAACCCCTAAACTTATTTTATACAAACTTGGGATTCAAAATGACCCCCTTTGACCTTTTGGGCGAAGTTAAAAAAAAAAAATCGTAAACTGTGCTGGGTGCCCGCCCAGGTACAACCGCCTGTGTTGGGGCACCCAGGTTCGGGCGTGCGAAAAAATGTTTTTGGGCGCTTAGGTGCCGGGCGGTCCGTTTTTTTAAACATTGCTAATGCCTCAAAGTTGCATTCCTATGTAACCTTGTCAAAAAAAAAAAAAAAACTCTATACAAATTTTTGAAAATTTGATTATTAAATTCAGTTTTGTAAAACATACCCGTAATGTTTTCTCTTTGACCTATGTAACCTTGTCAAAAAGTCAAACCTAATTTTTTTTTTGACCTATGTAACTTTATCAAAAAAAAAAAAAACTTTATATAAATTTTTTAAAATTTAGTTATTAAATTAAATTTTATCAAACATACCCCTAGAGCGAGTTTGATAACAGGAAATGTCTTCTATGAACTTGGAAACTTCTATTTACTTTTTCATGTTTGGCGTTTGATAAAAAATGAAAGTTGAATGAAGAACTTCACTTTACTTTACTGTTCAAGTTCCCTTTACTGTTGACTTTGTGTTATAAAAAGTTCCGACCTTTTGGTCGGAACTTGAAGTGGGAAGTTTATATAAAACTTCACCCACGAAAGTTTGCCCTGAGCCTCTCTTCGCAGCAGGCCGCCATCAACCAGAGCCTTGTAGCTGAGCCATCCCTCTCCTCTGTTGTCCGCTGCACTCAGCCTCCTCTTCTTCCGTCCTCGTCAACCTTCCAGCATCCCTCTTCACAGAGCCTCCTCACCTGCTTCACCATGTACCTCTCTCCTCTCTTTCTCTCTCTTTCCCTCTCTTTCCATTTCTAGAAAATGGCTTTCTTTCTCATCTCTCTCTGCAGAACTACTTTATTCTCTCTCCATCTAGCTGTGTAGCCCTAAATCTCTTTCTCTCTCTATCACCAACCTCCCATCCGTCATTGACATCAGAGCTCCAGGTATGGTTCTTTTTTTATTTTTTATATTTTTTCTGTAAACCTATTTCTCTTGCTAGGGTATTGTTGGTTCTTGAATCTCTGTATTTTTTCCCCTGATTTTCAAGATATGTTTATTAATGGATGTATTTTTGCCAATTTATGTGATTTTGGGCTGGCTTTGGAGATGTCATGAGATTTGTGGCATTTTAGTTAATATTTTTTTGGGATTTTTTGTTATTATAGCTTTATAAGTATCTTTATGACATTCTTCTTGGAGATTTCTTTACTGATGATTTGTGATATCTGTGATGTCTTCCTCATTGAAGAACACAGTGTTGTGTTGGATTAATCTGTGTGCTCAGTAATTTATCGCTCTATTCTTGTGGAGTGAAGAGTGGGGTTGCATGATCTCAATATAGTTATTGCAACAGAGGGATTTGGATTTGCTTGGTTTTAACACTTCAATTTGACCTAAAATGCTGATATTTGCAACTAAACGATAAAACTTCGCATGTATTACATAACTATGTTTCTGTGATTATAGCTACCCAATTCATAAATCTCTTGTTAAAGGGTGTAAATGCTGATTTTAGAATGTGAAATAGCATTCATCTTTTGAACTCTGTGGCATAAAATGTAATTTTATATAATTATGATTAATAGTAAAACAAAATAGTAATTATATGGGAGTAATTATATAATGGTTATATAATTTTTAATGGGTAGCATTTTACGCGGCATTGACCTCTAACCTATTTTGATAAGCTAATGGACTCTCCATAGCACTGACTGTTGTGCCACTGAATGGATTTTAAAATATCACTTTTGATAGTCTGAGACTCGAAGTATTTCGTATAAAAGTGTGACTCAAACCAATAAAACTTGGCTTGATGATTTTGGCTTAGCATCAGAAATGATGCCCCCAAATCTTGCTGGTCTAGGGCTCCTTGGAGCTTCCATCAAAATTGATCTTTAGCGCACTTTAGGGAAGGGGAATCCTATTAACTATTCATTTGAGGTCTTGGGGATTCTTTTTTTCCTGTTTTTGTTCATTGTAAGAAACATGATCTCTTCAGTATCCCGCTAAATAATCTTTTGCATCAATCCTAGTGATACATGGCCATATCAAGTAGGAGTTAAGGGCTTCTTGACTTGAAGAACAAAGTGTATTGTGTTCTACGGTTGATCTTGCTATTCACAAAAACCAATGATTTGGCAATCATATGCCCATGTATTAAGCCATGTCCCTCATAATCTAGAATAATGTCTTGTATGACTAAAGGGAAAAAAAGAATTGAAAAAAGATGGTAACTAAGTAGTGCTTGGACTGCTTTTTTGGGGTTATCATTCCTCTAATCAATTTGATGTTATTTTCTTTTGTATTACTTTTAAGGTTTGTCATGTCATTAAATGATCAAATATATAAGAGTTTTTTCCATATGAAATCCACCTCTCTATCTATCTACATGAAAAAAGTCCATTTATCTTTGTTCTTTGATTGTTATTATACAGCAGCATATTCACATTGTTTCTCATAGTTGCTCAAGGTGTAGGTTAGATGAGGTAATAATTTGGAATATTATCTTCTATACTATCGTCTTTTTTGAGGGCCTCTATTTTGTTTTGTGGCAAACCCTTGATGCTAAATAAGATTG
Source organism: Amborella trichopoda (assembly GCF_000471905.2). The sequence goes on along the minus strand of NW_006497511.1, from coordinate 950,176 downwards.
ATTGCTTGCATTCTAGCAGTAATTTGGTTCATGGTCTTAGGTTGTCTTTTATTTTCGTGTTGAAATTAGTACTAGAAGGTCTTACATCTGGCATGTGTTGTTGACATGTAGTTAAACTTGGACGAGTTCATGTTTAGCATTAACGTACAAGGTCCTTATATTTTTTTTTATGAATGAAATGGTACCCCTAAAAAGTGTCTATGACTTAATTGGGTGATTTGAAATTGATGGTAAAATAAACAATTGAAGCATATCAGTTGCCCTTTTTCTATTCTTTATTTTCTAAAGTGAACTGAAAATCTTCGTCCACAATTTTCTCTCCTAAGGTTATGGATTTTGTTTTGTTGGAACTCTTTGAGGCAAGTTTTTATTGATCCTTGAGACATTTTGTCTTTCGCTCTTTCAATATGCGCAAGACTTTTGAATATGCACCAGGCTTTTGATAATTGCACAGTTCCTACTTATATTTATCGATTTCTAGATGCTCTTTCATGTGCATTGTGATTTACCACTCTCTTTGTATGATACTTTGTTGTAGTATTTTAAATCTAAATGAAGCATCATGCTCACAGGTTCTGCAAAACCGACATTCTCCAGTCAAGATGCAGTGACAGCAAACGAATTGATAAAAGAGCTTATTGATTGGAAAATTATTCAGGATGAAAATGGAATGTAAGAACTTGGACCACTTTGAATTTGGTTGTTAGATACCTTTCACTTTGTTTTATTTTCTAACCTTGTAATTATTATTATTATTATTTTTGAGTATATAAACTTGTAAGTCCTTTCCTTATAACAAATTATCGGCACACAGAAATCCGTTTTTCTCTCACTTGTCTCACAATATTATTGACATGTTATTAGTACAATTATTCCATGACCTATTCTTGATTTTGATGGATCAGTTACATCACATTTCCTTTTTACTTGTATTTATCAACAAGTAGTGACTCAGCTTGGCTTGGTAGGTTCTTGAGCTGAGTCATACAGGATCGATTTGGTTGAATCTATTGATTAACCAATAAAAAGAGGCTTGACTCAATTGAGTCTTGTGATATTACAGGACACTTGCCAAGGTGTTGAGGCAATTCACAAGTACTTATTCAAATTGCATATTTAAATAGGATAGCAGATTTTCACTGGTGAATGTAAGTAGTGGTGAAGTTATTACAGGTTATTGTTGAAGGGACTGATTTCTTACTACTTGCATTTTCAATTATGTATGTTTAAACTAGTACAGGTTATTGTTGAATGGGCTGGTTTTATACATGGTTATATATGGATGCATGAATTGTGAGTGTTGCTTGACATGCATCACAAATGCCTTAATAGATAACATATAAATGTTGTGTGCCATTATAATATGAGAGAGAGAGAGAGAGAGAGAGAGAGAGAGAGAGAGAGAGAGAGAGAGAGAGAGAGAGAGAGAGAGA
>NW_006497511.1:929954-948723 GCF_000471905.2 Amborella trichopoda | reverse complement strand
AGCACACAAATGTTATGTGCATGACTTGTGAATGACGTATTTTTTGAGTTGTGAATGACGTATATTTTTTAGGTTGGGATATGGATGTATCAGTGGCGAATGTAAGTAGTGCTCAAGTTATTACAGAAAACTAATATTCTACTTTACTTTCAATTGATATTTATTGTATTCCAAAAAATAATATTCTACAAATTAATAAAAAAATAAATAATATCTAGGTCTCAATTTTAACATTTACATCTTGCCTATTACTTAAAGCTAATCCAATACAGATACCCAATTCTTATTTAACTTTCCAAGAGGTTATCAAGCACAGAAACCAGGAACTTCTTAAGTTCCCAAGAGGATATCAAACACAGAAACCAGGAACTTCTTAACTTCCCAGGGATGTTATCAAACACAGAAACTAGGAACTTCTTTAGGAACTACTAATGCATAGTTCTTCAGAAACTTCCAATTTACAGTTCATGAACTTGCTTTCAGTTATCAAACAGGCCCTTAATGTTTTCTCTTTGACCTGCAGAGGGCACCAAATAAATCAAAATTACACAAAGAAGCTATCGGTGTCACCTCCAGTGGTGTGAAACCCATCTTCCCAGCAGTTGCAGCCATGGCATCATCATCCTTCTTCTCTTTCTCTCGAATTCCAGCCTATCTTTCTCGCACTACCCTAAAAAGGCGTTTTCTCTCTTCTCGCTGCTCTCCTTTCGTCCGACCTCCTGATGTGGCTCAGTTAGCAGAGAGTGCTCGAATTTCACTTACCGCAAATGAGGTAAATCCCTCCTCCCTGGTATTCGCTTTTGGTTTTACTCTTCACTGGGATTTTATGAAGAAAACCAAACTTAAAGTATATAGTGTCTGAAATCAGTATCCTTTTTAAGCTCTTCTTAGTTGGGTTTGTCATATGTATATGTCTCAATGTAAGTACATATTTAATTGTGTTTCGAAGGTTGTTAAATGCATCTTTTTGCGTCTTTTATTAACGGAAGAAGTTCACTGGCTGCCTCACTTGATGTCACAAATTGGTAAACTGGCCTCATTGTTTTGGAGAAACATTGTCTCTGTTTTTCATTGTTTGTTGATGTATGGGTTCATTTACAGGAATCCTGAATTGTTTTCCTCTCCATATGATAATGATGATTTGATCATTCTATGATACGTCTGGTTGTTGGGTTCTGTGGATGGGTATTTGCTTTAAAGCAAATGGGAGAGAACACTCCTTGACTATGAACTGGTATTTTGAACAATGATTGTAATGGTCATAAATGTGATGAAACGAGTGCTAATTCGGAAAGCTCCATGTGATGCATGAGTTTGGCATGAATGTAATCGCTTTGCTTTCTACCCCAGCCCTTGTTTCTTGATAAGGGTGCTTGGTCCTCTTTTGCAACTAAACTGTAGAAGAAATTTGAACATTACTGTTTTTTGTTATATAATTAATATTTCAAATTAGTGGCAGCAATCACTTCAATTTATGTTTCCATGTTTTTCTTCTGCTAATTGGCAGGCTGGCATTTTCTCAGGTTTTAAGGCTTATTTAATCTAGATTCTAACTCCATTATTTTCTTTTGGTAGTAAAGAGGATATACCTCCATTCGATCTTGGCTGAATGAGAATAGCTATACTTGACATGCTCTTGGCTCATGCTAATTATGATATTAAAGACCTATATTGACATTGCTTACATGATTGTGACATAACTTCGTACTTTATTTTCTTGTTATCTTTCGGACAATTCACTTTCTATTGGATATTTTGTGGCTCCTATTTCAATGTTTCTATTTTGCTGAAGGGAGAGAGAACATCACTTTCCCTTATGGATCTCAAATTTTGTAAATCATTTTTGACTCACGATAATATCTCAGAAATGGCAATGGAAAATCTACTTGACCGTCGAAATAAAAAAAAATCAATCTTTATAGTTGAAATTTGTGATTTTTAGTACATTTTCTTATAAATGTTTTTGCATTTCAGATTGAAGAGTTTGGTCCCAAAATCAAACAAGTCATAGACTGGTATGTACAACTGTCTTTAATCATAAATGATAAAATTTTCTCCTTCTCGTCAGCCATAAATTCATCATACATCATTCTATAGGAAAAGTACTTTGGAGTTGCCTTTAATTTGTCATTCATATGTATTATCCAAAATTTGTTGCTATTCCACTCAATTAGTTTGTTGAGCTGAAAATAAATGAGTAGCTTCTCAATTTTATTTAAAAATCTTAATTTAAGAATAATGAAGCCAACTTCTCTCCATTAGAATTCAGAGGATCATGTTATAATTGTTATGATCTTATGATGTTCTGATTCAGTATTTAAGTCATTATTAAAGTACAACATGACCAGTACAGTCCAACATGACCTATACATATGATATTGTATGAGTGTATATACTCATGCATCTACATATAGACCCACACGTGCACATTGGTATGTGTTGGAAACTACATCTGTATTTTTCTAGTTATGAATGTATATTTTTCCCCTAATTATTTTATGTGTGCATCCTATGTAATGCCCCTCCAATATCTATATGTGCACATGTGCATGATGATTTACATACCACTATGTTGGCTACTGAAACATCAAAAATTTTGAGAAACTCATTTGAAATTAGTACCTCTGTGACAACTTGACCAATAAGATAATGTGCCTTTGCAATGGAATTTGTCCCCCATGTATTTGAAGCTATGGACAGCTATATGTATTAAAAGAAAGCAAGTACTGTCCCATGGGATGGAGAATTCTATATTTGTGTGCACTTGTTCATGCATCATCTTTGGCATGCATTTTTCTTGTTTTCATGTAAAGATGACAGAGAATGTATTCGAGATTAACATTTTCCAATTCTTTCATAGAATAACTGATGTAGAGAACTTGAGAAAACAATAAAAATCAGCAAGAAATCTCATCCAAAGCATATAATTTTGAGGAAACCCTAGAGTTTTTCCCGTGCTGGCCTTCTTTTCTTTCTTCAATAGAAGTCGGTTTTTCTTTAAAAAAAAGTGTGATCTCCCTCCAGCCATCCACACCCCACTTAAATATTGCCTATTTAATATTTTGGACAATATTTGTCCATAAAATTAAATTTTTAACCAAAAGATCTTGACTTAAGTATAACTTGAAATTAAACTCCCTATCATCATCATTTTAGCCTTTTCCCAATATATATATATATGTGAAAAAAGATTTCATTATAGCTAGTATATATGGAAAAAGATTTCCTTAGCTACTAGCTATAATGAATAGTATAAGTTACTGATGCAGGGAGAAAATAATTAAACTAAAAACAATAACAAATGTGAGAGAATTTACACTTTCTCAAGGTCTGCAAGGGAATCCACCCCATAACGATATTTTCACAAGATCAACTTACTGAATTTAGATCTTTTCACAAGATCAACTTTTCTCAATTCTCATTCTTTGATCATTCTCTTATCTGTTTACAATGAAGGGACATCTCCCTTTAAATAGACTTTGAAGAAAATAAATAATTAAATAAATAAAAAAACCACAAAAATGAACTCTCTCTCTTCCACGTTTTTCCTCTCCCTCCCTCTTTTGTCTCTCTATCACCTTATTTTCTCTCTTTCCTCACTGTCTCTATACCCATCACGTGGAGTCCCCTGAATCAAGGAAATTCCCCCATCTTCATATACTCCCCATATCCTTCCCATATCTAAATCCCTATCTTTCTCATACTTAAATCGCCCTTAAATCTCTCACTAGATTTAAGATAAGCTTAAAAAAAACTAACTCACACCAATATTAACCTTTCTTAAAAGCTCACACTACCCATTCCTAAAAAGATAAATTTAAAAAAAACATAAAATTCAGTTCTAAAGCTTTTCCTAATTTCTATCTGCATCATTCTCTCCGGGTTGGGAGAAGCTTAACCTCGAGCTTGAAGCCAATCATGCTCTAATAATTGGTGATGTAATCCCACCATGCGCTTCAACACCTTTTCTTCAAATTTTTTATTAAGCCGATTCAACAAATGCTTCATGCTTATCTCGAAGTAGAACACAGTGAATTTAGATTCAATCTTGATTTCTCCGTCAGACTCACTTGTTTGGATTTCAAATACTGCATCACACGTATCTTCTTCATAATTTATTTTCAAAATTTCTTCTTTTTCTTTACATTTGATATTTAAAATTACTTGCACATTGGCGTCGCCTTTTGTATCGAGACATACTTCTTCATATTCTTCTTCCTCTTGTTTCGATTGTAATCTATGAAAGAAATCTCGTAGAACTTGTTCTACTACTTTGCTAATGCGCTTTGTGAGGTCTTCTTTGAGTCTCTCAAATCTTTGATCCAATCGCTGCAACCATTGATTCATGCCACGAACTTTGTTTCGAACATCTTCTAAGAACTCAAGGCTCTCCATATCAACACATATCTTAGGGCTCTAATACCAATTGATACAGGGATAAATAATTAAAGTAAAAACAATAACAAAGGTGAGAGAATTTACTCTCTCTCAAGGTCTGCAAGAGAATGCACTCCAAATCGATCTTTTCACGAGATCAACTTTACTCAATTCAGATCTTTTCACAAGATCAACTTATCTCAATTCTCATTCTCTGATTTGTTTACAATGAAATGACATCTCCCTTTAAATAGACTTTGAAGAAAATAAATAAAAGAACCACAAAAATTAACTCTCTCTCTCTCTCTTCCACGTTTTTCCTCTCCCTTCCTATTTTCTCTCACTTCATCTCCCTATTTTCTCTCATTCCTCAAGTGTCTCTATACCCATCATGTGGAGTCCCTTGAATCAAGGAAACTTCCCCATCTTCACTTACTCCCCATTTCCTTCCCATATCTTTTTTATACTTAAATTTCCCTTAAATCTCTCATTACATCTTAGATAAGCTTAAAAAAAACTAACTCACACCAAGATTTACCTTTTTTAAAAACTCACACTACCCATTCCTAAAAATATAAATTTAAAAAAAATAATAAAATTGAATTTGGAATTTTTTCAAATTTTTATCTGCATCATCTACTAGCTCCCAGGCGTCAGATCTTCATTGAGTGGTTCAAAATTCATATCAGTATTTTAATTTTAATCCTTTTTCTATAAATTAGATTAAGATAAAATTTGGGGTGTATATACCTAACACTATTGTACACCATATAAAAATATAAAACAATTACTTTCAATAAAATTCAAACACTGTCAGACAATCGTGTTATGGATGTGACTCATGAGTGTTTTTTAAGTGTTTCCCACATAAGTGTGTGTGCATGCGTGCATGTGTTTGCCTTATATATATTCCTCTGTGTGTGTGTGTGAGCGCATGCGACTGACGTGAATGGGAACTAAAATTTATCCTTCAACCACCATTGTCTTTCAATGATGTCCATGAAATGTTGAGATCAATCTTCTAATTGCTATTAATATAAGGCGTCTAATCAAGTAGACACACATGCACGCACACACACTCTACTATAGTATATTGAGTTAGTGACTATGGCCACTCTTTATAATCGAAATTAATCTTATATATCAATTATTCAAAAAAAAATCCCATCATATATCTAAGGATTATCGATCACGATCCCATCTGAAACGGGATTGAGATCCCATGCTAAATGGGATCAAGGTCCCATATTGTCCAAGGGCAAGCTCCCAAGGAGTTTCAGCCTTGGTAACACCAAACCCCCTAGAAAAGTCGCTCTGCTTAACTATGGCTAGATATACATTTAGTAACACAATCCCTAAATTCAAAATCTAGAAAACAATACCTGTGTAGGACCAAAGGGGCTTGGCTGCTACATGAGTGTGACACGTGAGGTTGGCATAGAAAGAAAGGGTTTGGGTAATGATTGGGAGTTCTAAATAGGTTAGAATTTAGGATTTATAAAGGGTTTTAGGTCCCTTCTGAGATTGGGACTTCAGGGTTTGTGCCTTATGAAGGTTTCCTAATTCTGGTCGAATTAGATAATACGGGGTCTAAATGAAGTAGAAATAAGTCAGCGTTATGGGAAGAGTTTGGTTGGGTTAGGGCAAGGTTTACTACAGGTTTTATGCTATCTAAAGGGATCGAAGTTTGCTGGAATTTCACAGTTCAGCAAGGAATGATGGTAATAAGAAGGTTTCTGCAGTTGAATTAAGGCAAACCTATGTTTTGAGGTTGTAGGGGGGTGTGTGATGGGTTTTAGGAGGCATTGGTTAGCTTATTATGGTTCAAGAAGGGTGGTTTGGAAGGGAAATATTCTATTTCAAATTCAATCTCTGCTATGACTGGCCTTGAGCCTACACCTTTATTTATGTAGTTCGGAACATCTTGTCTTCCTTAACTTGATGCTAAGGCAACCCTAAATCTTTCCTAGATCTATCTCTTCTAATATTAGGGAACTAGATCCTAGTTACTAGAATTTCCCAACTTAGATGTTCGTCCCACTTCTAGATTTTGTTCTAGCGCCTCTAGATAGGGATCTTGATCCCACTTTTTAGGGATCACTCCTAGCTATTCAAAGGGGCAACAGGAGGCCAAAAAGATGATTCATTTGGGTTGTAGTTGCTCTCTCTCACACACATACATGCTTTTGGATGTTGTAAAGTGTAAAACTGCAAATGAAGCAACTTGTTGCTTTTGGATTTTGTACAAGTGTTAAATTGTAAATAAAACATATTTTTATCAATAAAATAAGATTGCTGTAATGTTATTGGTTATCCCGTCGTGCATTGTCATAATGTTTTATTGTATTTTATGAGATAATTGTAACATAACCTACCCCTCAAATGAATATGATAATTTTGTTAATTAAATAAAGATTAATTAATAAATAATAACTTTTTTATTTTGTGTGCCCATTTTTATTGTATTTTGTGGAATTATTAATTTTAAAATTTTTGATTTAAGCAAATATTTATTAATTTAGAAATAGTACGAAATGTGCTTCCGACCTAGGGAGCTTCCTACTGTGTTGATCCATGATTCCCCTTCATGCGCCCACCCCTGCTCCTGCTCCTGCTCCTGCTCCTGCTCCAAGTAATTATATATTAGATCCTCTATAGTTTTAGAAAACTAACCATTTTAACATGTTTTAGAATAATTGTAACAAAGGGAAAAAGGAAACTAACTTCAATTTACTCTGACAAAGTCAATGTTCCAGAAGTTCCTATTTAAATATAAAATTTGTAATAAAAAATTTCATCTGAGTTTCGACCAAGATTTGAGACAGAAACATCCGAAGTGAGAAAAAGCTTTAGAGATGGTAGTCATAGATCTCATAGAGATTTTTTATTTGAGATTTGAATCACCTCAAACAAACCTCCAAGTGAAAATTTATGCTTATAAAAACCAATCTGCATCAAAAGTTTGGTTGATCAGCATTTGTAAAACCAATAAGTTGAACAACGGAGTTGGAGACCATTCGTGAGGGGACTGCTTAAATTGTTAAGCATCTCCATGGAGTGATGGATCACAGCAAGATCAGTATGAGGATCAAATGCATAGTTACCGGAATCTATCCACGGACCTCACGTTTCCGATTTCGAATCCCGATTCCACGTTTCCATTAAGGAATCATCACGGAAACCGTTTTTCGGAACCAAGGAAACTCGATTCCTTAATTTCGAAATCTCGATTAGACACATCTTTAGAAAACTTTTTTCGGAACGAAGGAAACTCAATTCCTTAATTTCGGAATCTCGATTCAACACATCTTTAGAAACCATTTATTAGAACCAAAGAAACTTGATTCCTTAATTTCGGAATCTCGATCCAACACATCTTTGAAAACTTGAACCCATTAACTGTGGGTAGACATTCCCAAGTATATTGAATCTAGATACTAGCGAGGATTAAATCTTGATTCCATGTCAATTGGAGTAGAAATCTTCCTTCAAATGCTTCTAGTGGTTGCAGGGTTTCATTATTTTACTTGTGCCACTCTGGATGGCCTTTACTTTAAATTTAAAATATAATTGGTATATACAACATATACAATTAAAAGTAAAACCATGGTGTAGACATAATCCTATTTTGTCTTTATAATAATGAAGTCAAAATCACAATTTAGGAATACTTGTCTTTTCTATATAATGACCATAAGTTCAATAGTCAACACAATCACTTTAAAATTCAACAAACCTTCTAATAAGAGACATCCAATATAGGTTCTAAAGTTGATGAGGCTCAAGATGTGCTTGTGGCTTCCTTCTCCATAAAAATAAAATCTTGATTCCTAGTAAGGGTCGTCAAACGCATTCCATAGTCCATATTACTGCAATCTGGCATGGATCTCTGATTTATATACTTTAAAAACTTGATTCCAAATATGTTAGAATCTCGATTCGAAACAACAACATATCTATGTTCCACATATGTCAGAAACTCGATTCCATAGATGTCGCAAACTCGATTCTGCATATTAAAGAATCTTGACTCCTGGAGTGTCGATTCCAAGGGGATGGGAATCTCGATTCCAAGGAGGATGGAATCTCGATTTTGTAGGTGGATGGAACTTGGATCTTTTTCGGTCGAAACACGATTCTCAAAAACTAGGAAGCTCGTTCCCAGTTATTCCTATTGTATGGGCAACGTTTCCTAGGACAAGAATCTTTTAGCTGGCCGTGATTCCGGTTCCCAAAACGATTTGGGTTCCTAGGCGTTTCCAACAACTATGATCAAATGGATGACCTTTTTATGTATTTGGTTTATCACTGCTTTTGATTAGTTGGGCTCCGGATAATGGCCATTTATGCTTGACTAAAAGATGCTATTGGTGCAATATTGATACATAAGATTTAAGAAATTGTTGCCCTCGATGGCTAGGTGGTTAGAAAAGAAACTTGGTATCATTTCTAGATTCGTAAAATCGAATTTATGCGCATTGTGCACTCAAAGATGCACTTCCTTAAATGATCTCAACTTGAAGATTTCTTTAATTTATTAAACCTGATTGATATTCTGAGTACAAAAATGATAACTCTCAAAGTCTCCCTCCATTTGTTTCCAACTTGATTTACACTGCCACTTGCCATGAAAAATGGAATTGTTCTCATGTTTGTCATGTCTGAAGGTTCTTGTAGCTAATTCATTCTTTGTGAAACCTGTAGTCACTACTTGTGTTAAATTGGTGGGTAATATTCATTTTATAGGATTGGGGCACAGGCATGATTGTTTATGGTGTTGGGGCACGCAACACTACATCCCATGTCTGAATCCCATGCTGACCAACCATAAAGAAAAAAAAGGCAAACTACTCATTTGATTGGATTTTGATCCATGAAATACTCTCTTGGATAGATAAAACAAAGTTATACAATTTGTAGCTACCATTTTTCCAAATCATGAAGGTTTGACTAACAATTTTCTCTAACCCCTCTCCCCCCCACCCCCACAAATCCTCCATAATTCAGGGATGTAAAAACAGGTAGGGTTCAGATCCAATAAATAAAAAATATGGAAGTTTATTTTATATATTATAGTAATACAGTTAAGACATATTTCTAAGTATATTTTTAATATTTTAGTTGACCATACTTGATAGGGTCCAGGCTGGACCCAGACCCTGACCTGATCGGGGTCAGGTCGAGATCGAGTGGACCCAGATCGAACCCATAGGGCCCACTATCTGGGTCCATACCCGGACTAAACAGGTTGATCCATTGGGTCTGTGGGTTGAACCAACCCTTTTAACACCCCAACTAAAATTCATTTCTTGAGTTCTGATGTAGTATTGGGGAACTGCAGTTTGGTGATAGTATGTCGCATAGTTTTCAAATATGGACTCATGTTGGGCCTTGGTAGTCTCTTGATCTATGTCAAGTTGGTAGGAGTTTTGCAGAATATAAAATACAACAATATTCTTGTGCTAGTTTCATGGCTATACAACAAGTTGAGGTGGGATCTTGAGGTGAGTCCTAAGCTGGCTCACTGAGTTCTAAACTGCGGCTTGTGGCGCTATTATGGTTTGATTATTTGATGGAGGACATGTATTATTTACTTATTATAATGTGTTTAAAGTTGTTCATTATGTAATATCTAGTCACTTAAGCTTCAGCTAATTGGTAGTAATATTGATTTGGGTGAAGGGAGATCTAGGATAGAACCCTTGAAGTTTGTCCAGAAAAACCCAACACGAACCTAGCTTTTTATTTAACCAAGTCATATCAAACAATTGTCTTGCATTCATGACCCTTTGGGTACTTTCTTTTTTATCATTCTTACACCACCCACAATCCATTTTTTTTTAACTTATGTATATTTTTTAATGGATTTACTGCTTAAGTTCTTTCTAGAATTTGGGCATGTTCTTGTTTGAAATTTTTTTGGACACCAATGAAATGGACACATTTGTTAATTTATGGAATGGAATCTGTTCCCCTTGCATTCTTTGCTTTTGCTTTCATCAAGTTTTGCATATAAATGATGTTTGGCCTCTTTTCTAGTTGTCTTATAAACTCCTTTATCTTTTGTTATGGTTGAGCAGGTTTGGACAACTTCAAGCTGTTAATCTTGAAAGCATTGAACCTGCACTTCGAGCTGGTTCTTTCCTAACTTTTGAATGAATTTGATACTGATGCATTTAAAAGAAAATCATGTCGATCAAATTCAGAGCATGGAGTTCAGCTGTTCCTATAAAATTCCCTTGTTTTTGCATGCAGACAAGTACGGAATCTAATCTTTTCATACTGGAAGCAGCAGTGATAATTGAAGATACCAGATATGGTTCTGGATATGATGCATGGGGATATGAGTTTGTATTTCTCAAAATCAGGGACACTGATACTAGTGTCCTGTCATGTACGTCTATAAATATAATCTTGCGTATTACATAAAGATATGCATCCAGCACATCAATACACATACCATATATTAGTGCATACTTTTGCATTTGGTCATAATCTTTTTTTAGAAGTATCTCATTTTGTATTTGCTAGTGTCCTAGCAGAATCCTGTATCAGTATTGATGATAACATGATACGAAACCTGCATATTAAACATGTACACGTCTCCCGGCATCGCAAGTAATAAGTATGGTAAGAAGAAAGCCATGACTTTGGTTTGGTAGGTGTAAGATGCGCATTTCGTGTTGAAATCTGCAACTGACATGTCCTTGGAAGAGTTAAGACACTTAATTAAAAGTACACGAAGTTTTTAGATGTTTGAGTGGAGTGGTGATTCTTGGGCATGATCAAACTCCTAATGCATTTTGGACATCAACAATCTCTTTGATGCCTGAATAAGATTGGGTTTTATGCCTTTGTATGAGTGAAATTTGTTTTCTGGACTCAATTGGAACATCTGTTGAGACAGTATATTTTGTCTCTATCCCACATATGGAGCTTTGTCTCCATCTCACATATGGAGCCTGATAACTCCTAGTTGTTCGAAACTTAGATTGCCATAATGATTTCAGCACATGGTCCACTATCGCTTTGTCCCATGCATTGTCGTAGATGCTGCATGTTATCCAAGACTATATGATCTGTTTTGGTTGAAGTATTCGTAGATATTAATATATTATTGCCACAGATAGGTGCACATAGAAGTGGATATTTGGTTTGACTTAAATGAACACTATTTTGCATATGAGGTGCAGTTACTTTCATTTTCCTCATTATGGATAACTTGTTGAAACCTTGATGCACTTGTGTGCGACCTAACCTGGCATCTCATGTTGCACAGATCTTAAACTTATTAAATGTATGCTTTGAGAAGGCCTTATCTGATTGTTATCTGCCTTACCTAAATTGGTGATCGTAGTTTGTTATAGTTGTAGCAATGCTGATGTAGGCCTGATTGTGTCTTTGGGCTTCTCTTGTATCTTGTAGTATGCCTCCTGCCATTTCCAAATGTTGAGACGAATTTTGCTCTATGAGGCTCCCTGCTTTTGAGAGTATGCGTCCTGCCATTTCCAAATGTTGAGATAGATTTTGCGCTATGAGGCTCCCTGCTTTTGAGAGTATGCGTCCTGCCATTTCCAAATGTTGAGATAGATTTTGCGCTATGAGGCTCCCTGCTTTTGAGATTATCATGTTAGTTTAAGCTTGTGTAACATCTAGTTCTGTTTTCAACAACGTGAGAGTTGCATAGTTTGCTAATTCAGTAGTTTCTTAATACCAGTTAAAGGCCTAGTGAATGATTGGTCATGTGGGGTTGTAGGCTCATTCTGTTATATGGTTCAGTCTTTCGGTTGGTTGGCATCAAGTGTGTGACTAAATGATTCAGAATCCTATTTGCCCAAGTGAAATCAAATAGCACTGGCTAATATATAATATTGCAGTTCTGGAAACCTGAGGGTTATGTGCATGGGTAATCTTTAACCCTATTTTCTTTCTAGAAATAAATTTGACACAAGGAGGGAGGGACAGAGAGGGATGCTAAACTCGATATCTATTTTTTCACAGATACCGGAGGAAGTGACAATACACGAGCAGATGAACCTGAAATTTTTGGAAACAGGTAAGCTTTTCACTCCTTCCTTGCTGTGAAAAAAGACGGTGGTTAACTAGAATTGATCTTTTTGCTGAAAGCTCTACTTGATAAACTGATGCAAATTTTAACATGGTACAGAGAGGCAATGATAGCAGCAGTTTCAAGCTACAGCGAGCCATTTATCAAAGTTCCCAAAGTCTTGAACAAGGAATAATGTTTTAAAGGGTGCTCTCACCCCAAAAATCTTAGGGCTTCATGTCGACTTGTCATTCTTTTGCTGATCTCCTAAGAAATTTTACATTACCTGCAAAATTGCCAAAGAATTTGTACATTGATGGATTGATGAAAATTCATTTCATCCATGGGTACCTGATGCAGGACTTTATTCATATGAACAACACCATAAAATATGATTAAAATGACTTAGAAACCCATATTCATGTCATTAAACTTGAAAGGGCTATGAATCATGGGAAAGTGTAATCTTGCTTTTTCGGGTAGAACACCCACTTGGGAGGATCCAAAATTTTTAAGAATCACCTAGGGATTAGCGTTGAAATAAAAATATCCATCGAAAACATGGCTTGTGTTCCGTTGTGCAAGTCTTTTTAAGGCAATATTTTAGGTTGTTTGCTGGGATTAGGGCTGGCACTGGTCGGGTATGGGTTGGGTCATGCTGGACCTGGACCCTAAATAGTACATGTGTACCCCGACCCGGACCTGATAGGTCCAAAATGAGGGTACCCGGACCTGAGAGAAGATTTTGGACCTGGGACCTGGATCCATACCCGATCGTGGAGGTTTGATTTTTTTTTTTTTATAGTGAAATAATTGATTGCATTAGTATTTGATTAAGTAAATTTTGTTGTATTTTAGAAGAGTTAAACAGTAGTTCTGCTCAACAAAACCCCTACAAAATTTTACCCAAACAAGCATCCAATTCTGAGCAACATTCGGTCAACTTCTGGTGGAGCTTGAAACATTTCAGGTAAAAAAAAAGGTGAATTCTTCCATACACTAAGCATTCACATATAAAAAATATTAGAAAAAAAAAAACAAATAAGCCATAATATTGGAGAAAAAACCAAAATCAAAATTCTAACAGCAAGAAAACATGCACAGATTGGCTTAAAATTGGCACTATTAAAGAGGAGATAACGAGGGGAAGATGGATCAGACAATAATTTACGTGTTTAGGATGAGGAATTTTACAAATTGGGGTTTCCAAGAACCGTAGGTGCAGGGAACTATAGCACAAACCCTAGAAATCAGAGATACTTCCCTGTCTCCTTTCTCTCTCAATGCCTACTCAGAGTCCTCAGAGAGCTGCGGCTGCCTGGCAGTGGCTGGACTTTAAACAGAGAGAGGGAGAGAGCGCATAGTCAAAGCTTCGAATAGAGAAAGGGAGAGAGCTCAAAGAATGAGAGAGGATGCTGTTGCAGATCAGCTGAGGATGAGAGGAGCCGTAATGGCGATTTGGGGATTTTAGGAAGTAGTGTTTGGGTAAAAAAAACATAAAGTGCCTTATATGTTTAAGGGAAATTATCGTTAATATACCCATATTTTAAGAAAATTGAAAAAAAAATCTTAACTTTTCAAAACTTCGTCCATACTATTTTTCACGAATTTTGGTTTTTTTTGGATGAAACTACCTTTTACAGTCTTTGTACCGTAAAAAACATTGCGGTATTCAGAGTACTGTAATGAGCATTACGATATTAAGAGTACCGTAATGAGCATTACGAATTGTTAGTACCATAATGCACTTTAAATGTTTTACGGTCATAAAAAAACTGTAATGGAGTTGAATATCATTACGGTACTAAGAGTATTGTAATGCTTTTTTTGGTATGGAGATGTTTCATGACAAAACTGCTTGAAAGAAGTACTCATGCGAGGGGTGTTTTCATGAAGGCATCGTAGAGAGAGAGTAGGGATGAGTTCTTTTGCACCAACAATTCTACATTTTCTCTACTAACACTGCACAATTCTACTTTTTCTCTTCAGATTCTCGGAATCATTGCCCACTCGGGCACTAATATAGAGAATCAGTTGTAAACCAATGTAGAAACATCAACCAACAAAATAAGTTTTTAGATGAAGCATTATAGGACAGTTCAAGAGGGTAAAAATCAAATTCAACTGGCTCACCGCATCTATGAGAGTTTCAACGAGAGCGAGGCTATTGATGATGACATTGCCCATCTCCCTTGTTACCTTAGACACATAACCAAGACCTCTAAGCCCAATGCACCTGGGGAAGACTTGCAAATACTCCTCATAACTGAGGGTCTCGCTCCCACCTTCAAAGCTTGGAATCCACAAACGTTCAAAAGCTTGGGCCATTTTCACCAACTTATCCATTGCTTCTGCAAGCATCGATCTCTAGGGATTCCCTGGACTCCCCATCACATTTAGCTGCGGACCAGTAATGAAATCAGCACATTGGGGCAACGAAGCGGCAGTTGTTTAGTAGAGAAAATGTATAATTGTTGGTATAAAAGGACCCATCCGTACTCTCTCTTTACGATGCCTCCATGAAGACACCCCTCGCATGGGCACTTCTTTCAAGCAGCGATGTCATGGACATCTCCACAAGAGCATTACGGTACTCTTAGTACCGTAATGATATTAAACTCCACTTCAGTTTTCTTATGACCGTAAAGCATTTAAAGAGCATTACGGTACTAACAATACTGTAATGCTTATTACGGTACTCTTAATACCGTAATGCTTTTTACGGTACAAAGACTATCGTAAAGGAAGATTTCGTATAAAAAAAGTTAAAATTCGTGAAAAATAGTGTGGGCGAGGTTTTGGAAAGTTGGGTTTGTTTTTTTAAAATTTTCTTAAAATATGGATATATTAGCGATAATTTCCTTATTTTTAACATAATAATACTTAAGATGATAACTTTGTATAATAACTTTAGGTATGAGACATGCATTATGACTTGGGGTATTATACTTAATAACTTCGGGTACTATATTTAATGTAACGACTTCGGGTTCCAAATCCAAATGGGGTGGGTCCACTAGTACCCAGACCCATACCCGAAAATTTTCGGGTTGTACCCGGTGGGTCTCAGGTTGGGTCCGGGTCCATTGCCACCCCTAACTGGGATGACAGATTGCATATGCAAAATTTGGGGTTCTGAAAACACCAAGTTCAAGCTCATCTTTGACTAAGAGATGGCGAATTTCAACCCCTGCTTCTTGGAAAACTCTTGATGTTGTCTCCAAGAATAATAGTGAAGATTGCACCCCATCATGCTAGTTCAAGTAAATATCAATTCAAAGATAGGGTTCACGTACATTTGAGGTCTTCTTCAATAATCCATCTTAGATATAGATTTCAGACTTAGATTTTACAAGATTCAACCACCAAGATCATGAATAGTATAAATTGTATTACAAGGCTTAATTTTGTTTTTGGACCATTCATTTTAAATCTTCTCATATTACCAAATGTGCACTATTTTTTTTAGAATTCATAGTTCTAAGCAGAAATGCCTCTAGACTGGCTTAGTATTTATTTTAGATCCTAAATCCATCTCTAAGATAGATATTTGGGAAAGGACTGTATTTAAATACGAGCATTTATCTTGATCAAAAGGTAAATGGTCTCTTTGTAGACAATCCCTTTTCTTATTAAGAAAGATAAGACTTGTTTGCTGAAGGATCAAGTTTGGGTGAAGTTAATTATATTTCTGTCGAGAGTTTTACCTCTACCATACGAATTAAATAACCAGAACTACAAATAGGGTTTTAAATCAATATTTTAGAAAGGCTCTAATCTAGTTATAACTTTTCAAATTTAAGTTCGCCAAGTGACAAAAAATTGGAACAGTATATAATGAGGCCATTTATCTTTGGTATAAGGTGGTCACAATTAATCATGACCATTGGATGTGAAAATAGATGGATGCATTTATTCCATTGACCAAGCTCAAACTTCAAAATAATTTTTTTCAAACTTTGTGACACCCAAGCTATCAAATTTCACATCAGATGTTTATTTATTTATTTTGACCTCGTATCAGAGGTAAATGGTCTTATTTATACAATCCCAACAAATTTAAAATAGGTTATGAGGTGCATGTTGGTAAAACATCTAGACCTTTAAGAGCAGTTGATTGTCAAATTCCATTAAATTTTTATTTCTCTCATTTGATAATAGAAATATGTTGAATGCTACTCGAGATAGATACGTAAAACTCCCTCTTTACGCCCACCCGCATGTAGGAGGGAGGACCGTTAGATGATCAAGAATTGATTGTGGTTGATTGTTAATCATTTTTGTAGAAATTCAATGTATAAAGGAAAAGGTTTGTACAAGGGTGATGTCCTAAACAATCAAAGATGCACCTCAAAAATTCACTATAAGAGGTTGTTTTGATGCCAAAAATCCTCAAATAGATCATCTTAATCTCACGATGCATGGACATGAGAAAAAATGAATTTCAAGTCTTGGAAATAATGCATCTTATAATGCATTTTCTGAACCGTTGCTTTTCAAGATTTTCAAGTATTCATAGATTTGCTCGATCCACACTGTTTTTGAAGCTTTAAATTTTATAGTTCGAGACGAAAACATATTTTCTGGCCAACACAAAGATTTTCAGTACTGAAATAATATCTCTAGACATTATTCGAATGAGTGCCTTACTTTGATTGCTTAGGACCTCAGCCTTGTACAAACTACACAGAGCCGAGGCTCTAAACAATCAAATTAGAGCCTACCTCAAAAATTTCACTAGAAGAGGTCGTTTTGATGTCGAAATATACTCATATTGATCATCTCAACATCAAGATGCATGGACATGAGAAAAAAATGGATTTCAAGTTAAATAGTGTATTTTGTAACGTATTTTTGGACTGTCAATTTTCAAGATTTCCAAGGCTTCATAGAACTATCGATCTACACTATTTTTGAAGCTTTAAACCTTACAAATACAGATGAAAATATATTTTAAGGCTATCACAATAATTTTCAGTATTGAAACTGCATTTCTTGATGCTATTTGAAGGTAGGCTCTAATTTGATTGTTTAGAGTCTAGGCACTATACAAACCGCCTATATAAAAAGTTTTTAGAGTTGAGGCTCTAAACCATCAGAACCCACCTAAAAAATTTCGAATGTTTTGATGCTCAAATATCCTCATCATCTCGACATCAATATGCATGGCCATGAGGAAAATATGGATTTCAAAAGATTTAAAACTAGTCCTTTTATACATGCACGAATTGTGTGCTTCAAGTTAAACAGAGGACGTGGAAAATGGCTTCTCTCCTCCTTTTCCCACCGTTCGTATTCACCTACCGCTCTTCTCATCCACAACACTACCACCACTCCGCCGCTCAGTAACAAGCCCAAAGGCCTCCAATGGAGACCAATACCTCAGCTCTAATGGAGGCCAAAACCAAAATCAAAAGAAGAGTGAGAATTGGGATTGTCCTGTTCCTTTAGAGCAGCAACCAGTGAGGGAGTACAAGGCTTTGGCCAGCTCTACACTTTTCTCGTGGGCGGCTGACGATATTGGGCACTACGGGCTAAGGCTGGAAGCAGTTGGCTTGGGGTTTGTAGTACTCCTCGGGTGGCCTATGGCTCGCTTCGGGGCAATGCTTTACCACAATAATCTGGGTTTGAATGCTTAGTGCCACAATGGAGTGTAATCTCTCTCTTTTTCTCCCTCTCTGACAGACACACATTATTCCCATGATGTGAGCTTCTTCTGGTGATGTATGATGCTTCTCTCTCTTGGGATTGTTTCTCTCTAGTGTGTAGATTTTTTTTTTGTTTATCAAACTTAACTATTATTTCATGGTTTCTAGCATGTTGGGTTTTTTGTGAGCAAAGGAATTCTCCCATTGTTTGCATCATGTGGAATTGTGGACTTTCCAAATTCTATTTCTCGATGGAATCCAATTTGAACTTCATATTCACTCTATCCTCTCCCCTTTCTTTCCAATTTTCTTTGAAGTGTATTGTTTCTACTAATATGTAAACTTTCTCCTCTTGGTTTTCTCTCTGTACTGTAGAATGTGATTCCTCCTTTTTATCAGTTTCTTGATATAGGTTTACCTTCATGATTGTTGATTTGGGACTTCTTTTGTTGCAGATGAGGAAACAGGGTGATACGATGGGTAGGTACAAACTTTATTATTTGGGAAATTTATGAAAATGCCCATAAGAGATTAAGTATATAGCATTGTAGCCAGTTTCTTGATATAGGTTTACGTTCATGATTGTTGATTTGGGACTTCCTTTATTGCTAGATGAGGAAACAGGGTGATATGATGGGCAGGTACAAACGTTTATTATTTTGGGAATTTATGAAATGCCTACGAAGTAGATTCAGTA
>NW_006497511.1:916005-929934 GCF_000471905.2 Amborella trichopoda | reverse complement strand
CTTTAACAACCTCGAGCCAGCCAACCTCGAACTGGGTGAACCTGAGAGTCAACAACCAGCTAANCACATAAACCAAGGATTACCATATATATATATATATATATTAAAGCCAAAGCCAAACAACTACCGTGTTTAGTAATTGCCCATCCAAAAGCTTTTAAAATTATTGAAACGTATGCTTCAGAACTCGGTTATCGCGGAATCCTCAAACAAAGGTTTCAACGTACTGAAAAAGAAAAATTGGTAATGCACACTTCAGGGATTTGAAACCCTGCACAACAAAATTATTCAACTATGAAAAAGGAAATCCTTTCAATAGTAAAATGTGTTACAAAATTTGAAAGCGATATTTTGAATCAAGAATTCTTGATAAAGGTAGACGGTAAGGCTGCCAAAGACATTTTGGAAAAAGATGTTAAAAATATAGCATCTAAGCAGATCTTTGCCAGATGGAAAGCCATTCTTTCTCACTTTGATTTTACTATAGAATATATAAAAAGGGAGTTAACCTCTTTGCCTGACTTTTTGGCTCGTGAGATTTTACAGGGATACTCGAAGAAAGATGGAAGCCAATGTCTCTAGTAGTAACAACTTTAATAGACCTTCTCCTAAAAATAAAGAGGTAAATGAAAAAACTGAAAGTTCTAAAAATGGAACACCCTATATTGAAAAAGCATTATTACCAATAATCGTTATTGAAAAAGAATATGCTCTAAAAGAGCCAAATCAAGTGGCAGAAGCTTATCTTATAGATAACATGCATCCTGAAACAGAGTACAAAACTCGAGTGGCAGTTACTTATTTCCGGTTTCCCTGTCAATGGGAAAATAGCATTGGCGACTTACTCTTTGTGCGTTCGTGCTCAACCACGACTTAGGGTTCCACAGGATAAGGCGTACTGTCACTTACGACTTTAATAGTTTACTTACTTTGGAAAGGCCAAAATTTTAGGAATAAAACTAGATAGTGTAATTTGGCTTTGATACCATTAATTTCAGAGTTTTAATTTATTTCTAGAGTTTAATATCTCAATAAAATTACTCCTAAAAACAATAATATGACAACAAGCATGCAACAAAATAGTAATGAAATAGACAAGTGAAAAATTATTACATAAGAGACTCTTATAGTTTTGATACAAACTACAAACTTTACTTGCATAACCAAACACACATTTCACAGTTGCAAAAGCTAGTAAATAGCTTCAGTTGTTCAGGATTGTAGTCTGGAACTTACTTCAAGAAGCAATCACACATGTACAATACTTTAATTACAGGGTTTTCTCAGATACAAGACTCTCAAAAGTTACTAGATGAGATACTGGAATCAGAAACTTAGAACTAGAGACTAATACCAAACTTGCAGAAAGAAAACTTCGTAAACTTTTCAATGCCTGAGAATAAAGCTTTCCTCCCTATTTATAGACAATAGATTGGACTTCAAAATTTTATTTTGGAGTCCCGAGGATGATGTGACTCAGCAATCTTCAATTATTGTCCTTTCTATAGTAACCTTGTCGACACTACAGTGACCTTCAATTATTGTCCTTGCTATAGTAACCTTGCCAACACTATAGTGCTTTTCATTATTGTACTTGCTACAGTGGTCTTGTCATGTCTTCTACATAAATTGCTACAGTTTTGCCCTTGTCGGTGGAGAGTATCGTCATGCGTATGTCATTTTATTGGACCTTCGTTTCCTGGATTTTTTGGAGTCGGGTCAGCCCATTAAGGATTTATGATGGAAGTGAGTATTCCATATAAGTCATCTCCATTGTCTTCAGCATGGTCTTCAGCATGGTCTTCAGCATGGTGTTCCTCCTTGTCTTTTGAGGAGGATATGGACATATCGTCAAGCTCTTCATCGTTTAGAGCTAATAATATTTGTCTTTTGATTTCCTTATTGGATAATTCTAGATTATACTCTTTTAAGAGCTTAAGGTAGTCTTCAATCTTCTTAGGATGTGGGATTTCCCTATTAGCTTGTTTAAGCTTTTCTATTGTTATATTTTGTGGTTGGAGATAATTATCATTGAAAGAATCCCACCATTTTATCATAATTCTCCTTTCCAAATAAGGAAGATAGTTCAATTCATTATTATTAGGGGTTATGAAATATTCCCATGTTAGGATCCAGGGGATCTCATAGATTGCTGTAAAATGCATGCATAAGTCCACCTCATTTATTCCTCTATCAGAGGCTTGGTAGAGCTCATATGATTCTATTAAGTTTTTTGGGTAGATATCTGGAGTAGGATCCCACATCAATATCCACCTTTTAAACCATTGGAAAAATACACTTATTTTAGTGTTTAATCTAAATTATAAAAACTAACTATGTGTCCTCATAGAATTTTGGAATAATAGGACAACATCCCATGCTTTTATGTAGTCCTAGTAATTATAAGCCTTGACTTTTAAGGCTCCTGATAAGTATTTATGCCCTAGGGAATCAAGACCCCATTGTTCGAATGTAATGATCTTTAAGATCTAAAAACTTGAATATCCAATAATTTGACTATTCTAATTGTAATGCAAAATTCTTATTGACTCTGTTTCAGTCTATATTTTTCATAATACTCTCGAGTTTTGTGCCCTGTTTCAGGGTGCATGTTCTTTTTCAATAACGATTATTGGAAATAATGCTTTTTCATTATAGGGTGTTTTATTTTTCGAACTTTCAGTTTTTTCATTTACCTCCGTATTTTTAAGAGAAGGTCTATTAAAGCTGCTATTACTAGAGGCATTGGCTTCTATCTTTCTTTGAGTATCCCTATAAAAACTCACAAGTCAAAAAGTCAGGCAAGGAGTTTGACTCCCCTTTTATATATTCTATGGTAAAATCAAAGCGAGAAAGAATGGCTTGCCATCAGGCAAAGATCTGCTTAGATGCTATATTTTTAAAATATTTTTCCAAAATGTCTTTGGTAGCTTTACAATTTACCCTTATCAAGAATTCTTGATTCAAAGTATCACTTTCAAATTTTGTAACATATTTTATTATTGAAAGCATTTCCTTTTTTATAGTTGAATAATTTTGTTGTGCAGGGTTCCAAATCCTTGAAGTGTACCTTGCCAATTTTTCGTTTTCAGTAGGTTGAAACCTTTGTTTGAGGATTTCGCCATAACCGAGTTCTGAAGCATCTGTTTCAATAATTTTTAAAGCTTTCGGATCGGCAATTACTAAATAAGGTAGTTGTTTGCCTTGGGAGATATTGTGTCTAAAAAAATCTAATATTAGTATGAAAAAGTTTGATCTTTCTAGCTAAAACTACTAATCCTGCTTGCGTAATTATTTTATGAAAAATATGTAAATGTTTCCAATGTTGTTCTATAGATTCAGAGAATATAAGGACATCATCAATATAAACAATTGTAATAATCGTATATGGATTAAATATTTCATTCATAATATTCTGAAATTCAGATGGCGCATTCTTGAGTCCAAATGATATGACATTCCATTCATAATACCCAAATAGTACAGTAAATGCAGTTTTGTATTTACCCTTTTTTGCTATTTGTATCTGCCAATAACCTGATTTCATATCAAATTTTACGAATACAGTTGCTTTAAACAATCTGTTGAGTAAATCTATTTTGTTAGGGATCGGATATCATATCCACCTTAAAGCTTTATTTAATGGTGTATAATTTATTACTAATCTAGGAACTCCTCTTTCTATTTCAACCGCTTTCTCTACATAGAAGGCTGGACAACTCCATGGGGAGTATGATTTTCTTATGCGATTCTTATTTAATAAATCTTGTATCTCTTTTTTGCAAATTTCCAATAATCTGCTATTCATCTGAATAAGTCTAGACTTTGTTGGAATTAGTCTCTCATTAAATTCTGGTTCGTAAGGCAATTCTACCATGTGTTGATTTCTGTTCCAGAAGGCATTAGGAATTTCAGCACAAACTTCTTTTTCTAGCTTTTCTTAAAATATTTTTATTTCATTTTGAATATTCTGGGATTTTAATCTTTTCTAGATTGTTTTATAATTTATTTCTTCTTTCAAGGAGAATAGGAACTTTTCTTTTTTCTTTAATTGATTTTGTTTTTCCAATTGTTTTCGAAGGTTAAGATCAGTACTAATTTCTAAACCTCTAGCACAAACTTCAGCAGATAATTCTCCAAGAGTATAAAGGACATAATTTAATTCTTCATTATTTTTAGCTTTTAATTTATTTTTTACCTTTCCAGTAAATAATCTTAGAAGGACAGTGATAACTTGACCATTCCAATAACAAGCTCTATAGTCTTCAACTGTAAGAAGTCTAGAAGTAAATATATAATTATACCATTTGCAATGAGAAAGGGTAGGACATCTAAGATTTTGCTAAAGGTTTGACTGTCTTTGAGTCAGAATGCTGATATTTCGTATGAAATGTAGAGCAATAGTATAAATAAGAGTATTTACACATTTATCTTCAATAACCTGAACAATTTGTAGTTGATCTGGTTGTATTGTTCTAGTAGTGTTATACTGCTTTTAGCAGTCAAAATGTAATTTTTTTCTGTTTCAGTAAGATAATTGTCCCACCAGCTTCTCAACTATCCTGTAAATCCTACTATAATTGTTATAGCCACTTCTGGATCTTGATTTCAATTATTTATGCTAGCAGTAGCATTCATCATCATGTGTCTAAGCAGGGTAAGCATTTGATATTTACTCAGGGTATCCAGATTCTATTCTACTATTGCCTTACCATCATACATAACTGATCCCATTCAGATGTCTTCTTCATGTTGAATGTCAACAGGAGACAGCCTTGGATAATACATCTTTGTGCAGCTGTTGGCTTAGTTTTAATTCTATAACCAACTTTATTGATCTCAACAAACTTATTCATAGCTTGCTTAAAATCTTGTTCTAAACTTTCAATGTCTTGCTCAGAACAGTTGTTGGCAATATCTTCAATCATTTTATTAGAAGTCTCAGGAATTTTTTCAAGGGGTTTTCCCTTTTCATCTATTTTAGATTTCCTAGTCTAGAAATAACTTCATCCAAAAATTATGAGCTCACAGGTTGCAATTTAAATCTATTTTTAGGTAATTCGAGTGAGGGTTTAAACACCAAAGGAGAAGTAGTTTTAACCTGGGCTGTTATACGTTTGGATGATGAGGGTTTATCTCCAAAATTATCCTTTTTATATACTAAGTTCTCTATTCTATCAGCTTGTTCTCCTAGGGTTTTAAGATAGAGATTAGTGTAATAATTTTTGTTCTATAATAGATTTAAACCCTTCCATATTAGAGTTATTAGAAATTTTTTTATGAGGGGCAACAATAGACCCTTTGACATCCAGAATAATGTTTTCTGGAGGATGTTTTGATTTTATCTCTCCTTTTGATGTTTTGTAAGTGTTGTACAAAGAATTCAGTGTGTTAACACCTCAGGAGATTTTTTAATATATTTCTTGTTTATATAATCAAATGGAAAGGTTAATTTATGTCTTTTGACAAACCTTTCTCCAAACCACCTGAAGAAGAACATGTTTCCTTGAACTTTTTCTATGGCTTCTATATATTTATTTTTAATGTATTGTCGTGACCTCTCAGTTCCTTTGTTTAGGAACCATTCTCTAATTTTTGTATTATGATCTGAGTTAAAATCAGCTTTAATTTTTTCATAATTTATTAGAAATGTTTTAACCTCAATGACATTAACTTTTTGGGGATCATATTCGACACCAGAAAATGTTGGAGTTAACCTCAATGACATTAACTCCAGACCTGAATCACCAGGACTAACATTTTCTGATGTCGAATATGATCCCCAAAACGTTAATGTCATTGAGGTTAAAACATTTCAAGTAAATTATGACAAAATTGAAGTTGATTTTAACTCAGATCATAATAAAGAAATTAGAGAATGGTTCCTAAACAAAGGAACTGAGAGGTCACCACAATACATTAAAGAAAAAAATATAGAAGCCATGGAAAAAGTTCAAGGAAACATGTTCTTCTTCAGGTGGTTTGGAGAAAGGTTTGTCAAAAGACCTAAGTTAACCTTTTCATTTGAATATATAAACAAGAAGTATGTTAAAAATTCTCTTGAGGTTAACACACTAAATTCTTTGTACAACACTTACAAACCATCAAAAGAGAGATAAAATCAAGACATCCTTCAGAAGACATTATTCTGGATGCCAAAGGGACTATTGCTGCCCCTTATAAAAAAACTTCTAATAACCCTAATATGGAAGGGTTTAAATTTATTATAGAACAAAATAATTACACTACTCTCTATCTTAAAACCCTAGGAGAACAAATCGACAGAATAGAGAACTTAGTATCTAAAAAGGATAATTTTTGAGATAAACCTTCATCATCCAAACCTATACCAGCCCAGGTTAAAACTACCTCTCATTTAGTGTTTAACCCTCACTCGAATTACCTAAAAATAGATTTAAATTGCAACCTGTGAGCTCATAATTTATGGATGAAGTTATTTCTAGACTAGGAAATCTAAAAATAGATGAAAAGGGAAAACCCCTTGAAAAAATTCCCGAGACTTCTAATAATATGATTGAAGATATTACCAACGACTGTTCTGAGCAAGACATTGAAAGTTTAGAACAAGATTTTAAGCAAGCTATGAATAAGTTTGTTGAGATCAATAAAGTTGGTTATAGAATTAAAACTAAGCCAACAGCCGCTACAAAGATGTATTATCCAAGGCTGTCTCCTGTTGACATTCAACATGAATGGGATCAGTTATGTATGATGGTAAGGCCATAGTAGAATAGAATCTGAATACCTTGAGTAAATATCAAATGCTTACCTTGCTTAGACACATGATGATGTATGCTACTGCTAGCATAAATAATTGAAATCAAGATCCAGAAGTGGCTATAACAATTATAGTAGGAATTACATGTTGAGAGAGTGGTGGGACACTTATCTTACCGAAACAAAAAAAAATTACATTTTGACTGCTGAAAAGCAGTATAACACTACTAGAGCAATTCAATCAGATCAAATACAAAATGTTCAAGTTACTGAAGATGAATGTGTAAATACTCTTACTTATACTATTGCTCAACATTTTATAGGAAATACCAGCATTCTGACTCAAAGACAGTCAGACCTTTTGCAAAATCTTAGATGTTCTACCCTTTCTCATTACAAATGGTATAAGGATACATTTACTTCTAGACTTCTTACAATTGAAGACTGTAGAGCTGGTTATTGGAAAGGTCAATTTATCGTTGGCCTTCCAAGATTATTTGCGGAAAAGGGTAAAAAATAAATTAAAAGCTAAAAATAATGGAAAATTAAATTATGACCTTTATACTCTTGGAAAATTATCTGTTGAAGTTTGAGCTACAGGTTTAGAAATTTATACTGCTCTTAAGCTTCGAAAACAATTGAAAAAACAAAATCTGACTAGGTGAAAAAAACTTTTGCAAACAATTTGGTTTTGAATCAATAAAATTAAACTCGGGAAGACCCATACTGATAAAAGATCTTTTAAAGCGAATAAAAATAAATCTATAAAATTTAAAAGAAATTTTCTAAAAAAGAAAAAGCCTGTAGCGGAGGAAGGAAGGGATAAATCCCCTAGGTTTAAAAGGAAACCTATTATTTGTAGAAAGTGTGGCAGATTTGGCCATTTGGCTAATAATGCAGAACTAAAAGGAAAATAAATAACCTAAACATTGATGAAGGCCTTAAAAGGCAGCTCTGTCAGGTCGTTTTAACCTACGATGAGGAGTCAGACACATAATATGGAGAATCTATAAGTATCATAGACGACTCTAGCTCCTATAGTGAGGAAGAATTGGAGAATAACAATGATTGCCAATGTGATTATTATAAATCAATCTGTCTTATGAACAGGTTAGAAATAAACACTTTAACCCAAGAAGAAAATATGATTCTTGATATTATTGACAAGATAGAAGATCCTATTGTTAAAAGAGAAGCTTTACTCACTTATATGTCTAAATTATAGCCCAATGAGGAAAGGCTTGAACAAAAAGATTTTTATACTAAACCTACTTATGATTTTAAAAATATCATAAGCTTGTTAAAACAAAAGGAAAAATCAGGAGGAACTTCCCGAGATACTACCATGGATGAATTGAAGTATGAAGTCAATAGTAATAGTTTGCAATATATTTTAGGGATCCCAAAAACCTTTTATGCTAGTTGCAGTATTTGGATCTCAAAACCTGCAACTGTCTTCTTCATGTTGAATGTCAACATGAGACGGCCTTGGATAATACATTTTTGTAGGGGCTCTTGGCCTCGTTTTAATTCCAGAACCAACTTTATTGATCTCAACAGGCTTATTCATAGCTTGCTTAAAAACCTGTTCTAAAATTTCAATGTCTTGCTCAAAACAATCATTAGTAATATCTTCAATCATATTATTAGAAGTCTCATGAATTTTTTCAAGGGGTTTTCCCTTTTCATCTATTTTTAGATTTCCTAGTCTAGAAATAACTTCATCCAAAAATTCTGAGCTCACAGGTTGCAATTTAAATCTATTATAGAATAAAATAATAACACTAATATCTATCTTAAAACCCTAAGAGAACAAGCCGATAGAATAGAGAACTTAGTATCTAAAAAGGATATTTTTGGCTATATATATATATATATATATATAATCTTGGAGCCCCTCTTTCTATTTCAGAGGATAACGGGCAGAAAAGAATTAGGAGACTTCTTTTTGTTTTTCAGAACTTCTGGGTTCAGGAGTTGGTTTTAATTTTTTACTGCATTTTCTATTCTTGTAGTCTGCTTTCCTATTGTTTGGAGGAAAATATTTGTATAATTACTTTGTTCAATAATATGAGGCATTCCATCAAGCTTAGCCATATTATGGTCGCTTTCTTTGGGTCCTATCTTGAGAGGTGAGGCTCTAATTTCAATTTTCTCCCTTAATGTTTCTCCTTTAAGCTGTAAGCTAGTCTCAGGGGGATGAATGGACTCAATTGTTTCCCCTTTGGTGGTTTGAAAGGATTCTTTGACCATATTTACCTCAAATTTTGGAATTTTTATTCCATAGTCTTTTGCTATGTATTTTAACCATTTAAAAAACTTGCCAATTGCCTTATGTTTTATCATGAAACGATTAAATTTCTAATGAAAGGCATCTCTCAGTGGTTCTTTAAATTCTTTGAAGAACCATTCTCTTATTAATCTATTTTCTTCAGAGTAGAAATCTTTTCTGATCCATTCTTTGTCAATCTTAAATTCTTCTTTTTGAATAACATTCACATCAAAGTCCATATCAGAGGGTGTTGGTTCTTGTTCTTCTATTTCAGAAGAACCTAGAGTATCTACTCTATAAACTAGTTGTTGAACTTGATTTGGAGTTCTATTAAGTCTTTCGATAATAGTTCTCCTAAGAGTGGATAATCTTTCATATTCTGACTGTGGGATCGAAGAGGTAGAGCTTCTGAGAGGATCCCTAATGCTAGGTTCAACAATTCTTAATGTAGTTCGTCTGGAGGATGGAAATCTAATTTCTATTTTTCCATCAGAATATTTTATTATTTGTTTAGGGTCTTTGTTCTCAGGGTTTTTAATTTGATATTCAGTTTGTAAGGACCATCTCTCTGGTAATTTTACCTGAGTCCATGCGACAAGATTTGATTTTTCCATGTTTGTCTGGAAAAATATGGTTTGTCGTTTTGAATCCATTTGCCTAGCATTTGGACATAAAGTATTCATTACGTTATAACATATTCGGTAAACAAATGTTAGATTTTGAGAACCTTGGTCCATATCAAAACCTTGAGTTTAAAGGTTTAGGGTCAGGACCTTTAATAGATCAGGATCTATTAAAGCCACCGAGAAATTTGGAAACAGTTGAAATAAATGGGGCCGTCACAGAAACTGGATTCTACTATTCCTAACAAGGAATTAGTGAATCTTTTATGCCTGCTGCCTCTTAGACAGAGTAGAACAGAATTATTTAATTATGTTATTGTCAATGGTTTAAATGCTATTTGTACCAAACCAATATGTAAGTATTTGTATTCTTTCCTTTTATGATCTTCAATCACTCTAGGGGAAAATAATTGGAATTTATCCTGAGTTTCCATAACAGAAATATTTTGCTCAATAGTTTTAATAGAAAAACTACTTTTAAAATCAAGCGTTCCTTTATTATAAACATAGGTAACAGGTACCTTAGGTATATTCCAAATTTGGATTTGTTTTTCTATGTTATCTATTATTATTTCTTCTCTATTATTAACACGTAGTGTATTACTAGTAGTAGCGGACCTATTAGATAAAGTTCTGATAAAATTTACCATTTGTAGTTCAAGTCAACCGGAAACAGTCCATACACTTTTCTGGCTCTTCTTGGCCTTAGTGATCTTTGGGTTACGACGACTTTGAACTTACTTCTACAAATTTTTCTCAGAACTCTATTTAATAGTTCAGTTTTCTACTGGTGATACAGTTAGACCACTGTAATATAAACTTGGCTCTGATGCCATAAAGCGGAATTAAACATTAAAGTACAGTAAAACATTAACATGAAACAGTTACAACATAATACAAGATGTAAAAAGTAAACTCACATTTCACAAATACAAAAGTTGGTGAATACCTTTACATGCTTCGAGATGTAGTCAGGAACTTCTTCCCAAAAACAGTCACACATAACAATCTCACACTTTTATAGAGAAAAGACTAAATAAAAGAACCGGATGGCCTGATACGCCACCAGATATACAAAGAGAGGACTGTAGAGATTTACAAAGAGAGAGTACTGTAGAGAGTTGCAGAGAGAGAGAGCACTGTAGAGAGTTGCAGAGAGAGAGCACTGTAGAGAGTTGTAGAGAGAGAGCACTGTAGAGAGTTGTAGAGAGAGAGTACTGTAGAGAGTTGAGAGAGAGAGCAGTGTAGAGAGTTGCAGAGAGAGGGTATTGTAGAGAGTTGCAGAGAGAGAGCAGAGAAGACTGTACAGAGAGGTCTGCAGAGAGCAGAGAGAGCTTCAGAGAGAGAAGAGAGAAAACTAGAGAGAGGGCTGCATAGAGCAGAGAGCACACTTAGGAAAACTCAGGATAACTCCGGATGCCCGAAGTCCTTCCTCTTTTATAGCCTCTGAAGTTAAGCGGATTTGAAGATGTTTGAAGTCCGCACCGACACGACAGTGTGACTCTTTCGGTTGGTGGCTATAGTGGACTGTCGGCTAGTGGCTACAGTGGACCGTCAGATGGTGGCTACAGTAAGATGCTGTCGGCTGGTGGCTATAGTAAGATTTTGTCAGTGGCTATAGTGATAGTGACTTTTGTTCGGTAGTGGTGGCTTTGTCGGTAGTGGTGGCTCTTTTGTCGGTAGCGGTTACAATGGCTGGGACACGTGTCCTAGATAGTTTGGAGTCGTTTTGGTCCCCCCTAAATTTTCTTTAATTTGAAGAAAATTCGATTCCTGGGCAATCTTCACCATTTCATTGGACTATAATCTTCTTGGTCTTCACTTTGGGTAGAGGTTGACATTTTTTCTTCATTATTTTTTATTGCATGCCAGAGCTTCCTTTGAAGCTCTTCTTTGGATAGTTCGGGGTTTTGTTGCTGTAACATTGCAACATATTCTGATATATCCATCTGTTGGGGTGAAATTGAAGGTATAGATTTCATTTTGATTTTGTCTAGATTTAAGGTGTTATTTTTGTAACTATCCCACCATTTGATATGTATTTGTCTTTGTAATTCGAGGATATAATCCCATCTATCCATATCATCTACTGAGACCTGATACTCCCATTTTAAAATCCATGGGACCTGATATAAGGCCATAAAACATATGTGGTAGTCTTTTTCTATTATACTCAAAGAATTTTTCATGTGAAATTTGTAATTCTTTTGGTAGTATTTGGTTTGTGGATCCCCATATGGAGAACCAATTTTTAAACCAATTTGGAAAATTATTTGGCTCAATTATTTTGAATTGAATATACCAGCTATGAGAATTTTTTATATTCTGGTATGAAAAGACTTCTTCCCAAGCCTTTATGTATTCATAGTAATGGTAGGATTTAATTTTAAATCCTTTCGTATTCATGATCCTTAGCTTTAAAGGATCTGGTCCCCATTCTTTGTAAGTAATGATTTTTTTTATTTGGAACTTTGAATATGCTATTTCATTATCATTATTTCTGGAATGATGAACTATAAAAACTGATCATATTTCTATCAGGATACATTCATACCATTCTCTGCATTTTTCGCCCATATTAGGATGCATATGCTGCCTGAGGTATAAAGCAGCTATTTCAGTTAGATGTTTGGACTAATGCTCATTTTCTATGATCAGCAAGGGAATATATGTTGTCTTTAAGTATATGGATTTTGCAATAGGAGTTTGAGTGCTTATTGGTGTTTGGAGGGGAGATATATCAATATCTGTATTTGCCTTCGTATTAAAGCATTTGGTGTTATCGGCACATATTTTTCTTTCCATATCTAATCTTAGAGATTTTATTTTATTTTGAATATCAGGAAGAGATAATTTTTATTCTATATTTTTGTATTTTATATCTTCTTTCAAATAATACAAAAATTTTTCTTTAGAAGAGATCTTATTTTTAATATTATTGATTTCATGGACTTTGGGCTTTTCAATAAAGGTAATTTAACCTTATACCCTTCAATACTAACTTCTATCCCTATGTCATCAATCTTAATTGGATAGAGCATATTTAAAAAAGGAGTCCCTAGAATAATAGGTTGACTTAAACCTTTTACCATTATGAATGGGTAAATGAAATAAGCACCATTATTTCAAACTGCAGTATCTGATAGCTTATAGTTTATAAGCATTTTGCTGCCAACTGAAGTCTTAAGGATTTGGGTAGTCTTGTTGAAGTATTTAGTTGGTACTAATCCTTCATTAATGCAATTTTGGTCTCTTCCTAAATCTATAAGAGCGGTAGTTTGGAAGTTGTATTCCTTTTGAACTACGATTTTGATGTTTGTAAACCATTTTTGGGTTATAATTTTGTCTACAAGGTTTACATATTTACACTTTTGGACCTTTTCTATTGCATGCATTCCAGCTTTGGAGGTTTCTGGTTTAGGAAAGGTGTCTTCAACCTCAAGTGGAATATTATACTCAATGATCAGATTATCAAATTCCTCTTCTATATTTTGTTCTTCAATTGCTTCGCTGATAGGATTTTGGGTTAATTCTAAGATTTGAACCCTAGCTTTCAGAGCTATCAATTCATTTCTGACTTCATTAATTTCATATTTTAGCTCAGATATTAAAGGTTCCTTTTCGGTATATGTTTTCTTTTGTACCCTTTTCAAAATATCCTGAAAATTATAATCTTCTTTTGTTGGGACAAGAGAAGACTTGGTTTTTCTAGAAGGGGCTTTGGACATATTGATGTACTGGATTAAGGCTTCTTTTTTAGCCTCTGGGTCAGATATTTTGTCGATGAGTTCTACGATCAGGTCTTCTTCTTTGGTGAGGGTATTGTTGCTTAACCCGTTCATATCCATTATTGCCTTGTAAAATCACATTCGCAATTTTATTTCTTGTAAAATCACATTAGCAATTTTATTTTTCTTTCGCTGGACTATTTTCATTATTAGAGTTTGAATCAGAACTACTGATAATGATATCCTCATCATTTATTTCCTCAATCAGCATTTCCTCTACCGATTCAGAGGAATCAGAGGTTTCATCCTCAATTTGGAGTATCTCAAATAATTGCTTTTTAATAATATCATCTATTTCTAAAGAGTTAATTTTTCTTTGAACCCTACATTTATTTTTGTAATGGCCAACTTTGCCACAATTATAACAGATAGGGATTTTCCTTTTTCCCCTATATTTAAAAGATGGTTTATCTTATAAGAATTTTTTGGAAAATTTTTCTTTCGCTTTTGAATAATGTTTTAATTTTTTTTTCTGAATTTTTTATGTTTTCTTTTATGGTATATATAT
>NW_006497511.1:883356-915985 GCF_000471905.2 Amborella trichopoda | reverse complement strand
TAAGCAGTCTTAACATATAACGTATTACATGTTAACATATTAAGACTGTCTTAACTAAGCAGTCTTATATGTTAAGACTGCTTATATATATGGGGGTGACTATATATGTATATATATTCATCCCCCGAAATATTTTGGGGTATTTTGATCATTTTATTTAATGTAAATTTCTTTCTGATAGTTTTCATTAATTCTCCTATTTTTGAAGAACACACGCCTGAAATTTCAAGTGATTTGGATTTATAGAAAAAAACTTAAAATTCAAACACTATCGGGCACTGTGCGCGTCAAATCGCGAAATAAATGACCCTGATTCAATCTGGGCCATTTGTGTATGGGCGTATGGGCACACGACATCTTTTTCCTATATATATATATATGTATATATATCTGAGAGAGAAATAAAATTCTCAAAACTCCCATCTCTCCCACTCTCTCTCCTCTCTCCTCCCTCCTCCGTTCCTGTCTATATTCTTCAATTCTCATCTCTTCACCTTCTTAAAGTGTCTCGCTCTTGCTCTTTCTTGCTCTCTCTCTCTCTCTCTCCTCCCCCTATATGCAGATGACTTCCCACGGCTGACGATGGCTTTGTTTCTCTTTATATAACCGAATATGCTTATATGATAATGTTATTTTAAATATCACTCTTTAGATAACTGAATATGCATATTTAAAAATGTTATTTTTAGTATCAAAATATATTTCAATGATTAATACTTAATAACACATATAACACACATGCATATTGTTAGTAATGAGTAATACAATCAATAGCAGTTAACGAAGAAAGTAAAAGAAAAAGCCACAGAGAGAGAGAGAAACTATCTCAAATTTAATGAAAAACTGACATATAATGAGTAATACAATCAAAAGCATTTAACAAACAAACGAAAAAGAAACGGCACGGTTTCCCCGTGAATCGCACGCGTTGAGTTGAGCACGTACAGTGCGTGCATGTGCACTAAACTTCATACGGAGGGAAATTTGGTGGCACTTCTTGTGCACGTGTTTGGTTGAATGAGGGGCAAATAGGAGGGTGCACAATTGTGCACAAGCCGCTACAATTGTGGGCAAAATAAGGGCATGGTTTTCGTGCGAATCACATACATCGTGTTGATCGCGTGCGGTGCGCATGTGCATTGAACTTTCTATGGAGGGAACTTTAGTGACACCTCTTTCGCACGTGTTTGGGGGAATGTGGGGAAAATTGTAGGGTGCACATTTGTCAACAAGCAGCCAAAATTGCGCGCCAAAAAATGACACGGTTTTCGTGTGGCTCGCATGCGTTGAGTTGAGCGCGCGCCGTGAGCATGTGAACTAAATCTCGTATCGAGGGAAATTTGGTGGCACTTCTTGTGCACGGGTTTGCGGGAATGTGGGGAAAATAGCAAGGTGCACAATTGTGCACATGCCGCCACAATTGCACACAAAATGGTATGCTTTTCGCGCGAATCGCACGCTTTGAGTTGAGCAAGCACGGTGCGCATGTGCACTAAATTTCGTACGGAGGGCAATTTGGTAGCACTTCTTGTGCACGTGTTGGGGGGAACATGGGGCAAAGAGTAGGGTGCTCAATTATGCACAAGCTGCCACTATTGCGTACAAAAAAACAACACGGTTTTCTTACGAATCACACACATTGAGTTGAGCATGCATTGTGCGCATGTGCACTAATATTCGTAAGGAAAGAAATTTGGTGGCACTTCTAGCACACATGTTTGAGGGAATATGGGGCAAATAGTAAGATGCACAATTGTGCACAAGCCACCAAAATTGCACGCAAAAAAATGGCACGGTTTTCTTGCAAATCGCACGAATTGAGTTGAGCGCGCGCAGTGCACGTGTGCATTTAACTTCTTTTGTAGGGCAATTGGTGGCACTTCTTGGGCACGTATTTGGGGGA
The DNA here is from genome assembly GCF_000471905.2 of Amborella trichopoda. The sequence continues at coordinate 914,082 of NW_006497511.1, read as the reverse complement.
ACGTAGGGCAAATAATATTATGCACAATTGTGCACAAGCCGCCACAATTGCGAGCAAAAAAACGACATGGCTTTCGTATGAATCGCACGCGTTTCGTTGAGCACGTGTGGTGCGCATGTGTACTAAACTTCGTACGGAGGGAAATTTGGTGGCATTTCTTTCTCATGTGTTTGGGGGAACATGGGGAAAATAATAGGGTGCACAATTGTGCACAAGTTGTCGCAATTGCTCTCCAAAAAACGGCATGGTTTTCGTGCGAATCGCAAGCGTTGAGTTGAGCATGCGGTGTTCATCTGCACTAAATTTCATACGGAGGGAAATTTGCTGGCACTTATTGCTCACGTGTTTGGGGGAACGTGGGGCAAACGTTCTGGCGAACAATTGTGTACAAGTCGTCAGAATTGCATGCAAAAAAATGAAACGGTATTCATGAGAATCGCAGGCATCGAGTTTCTGCGTGCGGTGCGCATGTGCACTAAACTTTTTACAGAGGGAAATTTGGTGGCGCTTATTGCGCATGTGTTTGAGGGAACGTAGGGCAAATAATAGGGTGCACAATTATGCACAGGTCGCCAAAATTGTGCGCAAAAAAATTGCACGGTTTTCACGTAAATCGCACGAGTCGAGTTGGGCGCGCGCAGTGCACATGTGCACGAAGCTTCATTTAGAAGGCAATTGGTGGCACTTCTTGCGCACTGGGGGAACGTAGGGCCAATAATAGTATGCACAATCGTGTACAAGCCGCCACAATTGCGCACAAAAAAACGACACGTCTTTCATGCGAATCACACACATTTAATTGAGCACGCGCAGTGTGCATGTGCACTAAACTTCGTATGGAGGGCAATTTGGTGGCACTTCTTTCGCACGTGTTTGGGGGAACATGGGGAAAATAGTCAGGTGCACAATTCGCCACAATTTCTCGCAAGAAAATGTCATGGTTTTCGCAAGATTCGTACACGGTGTTCATGTGAACTAAACTTCATATGGAGGGCAATTTGCTGGCACTACTTGCGCACGTGTTTGGGGGAACGTGGGGCAAACATTTTGGAGAACAATTGTGCAAAAGCCGTCAGAATTGCACTCAAAAAAACGACACGGTTTTCATGAGAATTGCACATGTCGAGTTTCCGCACATGGTACGCATGTGCACTAAACTTTGTACGGAGGGCAATTTGGTGGTACTTCTTGCGCACGTGTTTGAGGGAACGTAGGGAAAATATTAGGGTGCACAATTTTGCACAAGCCACCATAATTGCACATAAAAAAACGACACCACTTTCACGCGAATCTCAAGCGTTGAGTTGAGGGCGAGCGGTGCGCATGTGCACTAAACTTCATACGGAGGGCAATTTGGTGGCACTTTCTTGAGAATGTGTTTGGGGGAACATGGGGGAAAATAGTAGGGAGCACTATTGTGCACAAGGTGCCACAATTGCATGAGAAAAAACAGCATGGCTTTTATGTGAATAGCACGCGTTCAGTTGTACGCATGCGGTGCACATGTGTAACAAACTTTGTACGAAAGGAAATTTGGTGGCACTTCTTTCGCACATGTTTGGGGGAATGTGGGCATATATTATGGTGCACAATTCTAAACCAGCAGCCACAATTGCACGCAAAAAAACGACACGGTTTTCACACGAATCTCACGCTTTGAGTTGAGCGCGCTCGGTGCGCATGTGCACTAAACTTTGGACGTAAGGCAATTTACTGACACTTCTTGCGCACGTGAGCCAAATAGTTTTGTGCGCAATAGTGCACAAGCACCCACTATTGCGCACAGAAAAACGTCACGGTTTTCGCGTGAATCGCGCACGTTGAGCTGAGCATGCGCGGTGCGCATGTGCACTAAACTTCCTACAGAGGAAAATTTGGTGGCACTTCTTTCGCACGTGTTTAGGGGAACGTGGGGCAAGTAGCATGGTGCACAATTGTGCATAAGCTGCCACAATTGAGCGCAAAAAAACNGCATAGTTTACGCTTGATTCGCACGCGTTGAGTTGAGCACACACAATCGCATGTGCACTAAACTTCATATGGAGGGAAATTTGGTGGCACTTCTTGCGCACATTTTTGGTTGAATGAGGGGCAAATAGGAGGGTGCACAATTGTGCACAAGCCGCCACAATTGCACGTAAAAAAATGGCATGGTTTTAGTGTGAATCGGATGCGTCGTGTTGGCCGCGTCCATTGCGCATACACTGAACTTCGTACGGAGGGAAATTTGGTGGCACTTCTTGCGCACGGGTTTGAGGGAATGTGGGGAAAATAGTAGGGGCACAATTGTGCACGAGCCACCACAATTGCACTAAAAAAAAGGCATGGTTTTTACGCGAATCGCACGTGTTGAGTTGAGCATGCATGGTGCGCATGGGCACTAAACGTCGTACGGAGGGCAATTGGGTGGCACTTCTTACGCACGTGTTGGGGGGAACATGGGGCAAAGAGTAGGGTGCACAATTGTGCACAAGCCGCTGCTATTGCGTGAAAAATAACAGCATGGTTTTCCCGCGAATTCCACGCGTTGAGTTGAGCGTGCACAGTGCGCATGTGCACTAAACTTCGTAAGGAGGGCAGTTTGGTGGCACTTCTTGCACACGTGTTTGTGGGAATATGGGGCAAATAGTAGAGTTCACAATTGTGCAAAAGCCGTCAAAATTGTACGAAAATAAATGTCACGATTTTCGCACAAATCGCACGAGTTGAGTTGAGCGCATGCGGTGCGCATGTGCACTAAATTTCATTTACAGGGAAATTGGTGGCACTTCTTGAGCACGTGTTTGGGAGAACGTAGGGCAAGTAATAGTGTGCAAAATTATGCACAAGCCTCCACAATTGCGTGCAAAAAAATGACACGGCTTTCCCACTCATCGCATGCGTTTAGTTGAGTGTGCAAAATTTTGCACTAAACTTTGTACAGAGGGCAATTTGGTGGCACTTCATTCCCATGTGTTTGGGGGAACATGAAGAAAGTAGTAGGGAGCGCAAATGTGTACAACTCGCCGTAATTGCTCATAAAAAAACATCATGGTTTTCACTCGAATCGCACGAGTTGAGTTGAGCGCGCGGTATTCATGTGCACTAAACTTCATACGGAGGGCAATTTGCTGGCACTTCTTGCGCATGTGTTTGGGGGAACTTGGGGCAAACGTTTTGGCGAACAATTGTTCACAAACCGTCAAAATTGTACGCAAAAACCGGCATGATTTTCATGCGAATTGCAGGCGTGGAGTTTCCGCGTGCAGTGCACATGTGCACTAAACTTTGTATGGAGGGAAATTTGGTGGCACTTCTTGCGTACTTGTTTGAAGGAACGTAACTAGAGCTACATTTTCAGTATCTCAAATTGCGATGGAACCACCACCATTAGATCTGAAACGGTTGAAAACCCCTAAGGGTCAAGTTTCAGCTCAAACGAACATTCCATAAAGAAGTTATAAGCGAAAGAGTGAAACATGAGAAGTCGCACGTTATTCCCGTGCGGCCACCCTGCCACACTACACCATTAAAGGGACAGTCACGACTAGTGACTTTCGACGCTCATATCTCACTTGTCCTAAGTCGGATCATGCTCAAATTTGGTGAGCATGTTCGTCAAGTCAAGACGAGTGATTCGATATGTGGCACGCCATGTGACGATACCCGAGCGCGAAGATAAGCTAGAGAGAACTTGCTGATTTGTGAAGAAAAGTGCAGGAAATTCAGCAGCATCGTGCCTCGCTCGAGGGGCCAAATCATGCCGCTCACGAGCTTAATCAACGTGAGACCAATTCCATTGCGAGCATAAGGTCTCAGGCCATCTCTGACTCAAAACCCGTACATGATTAACGGTCGGATTTTGCACACGAAGCCGACGAACATACTGCAAATTTCGTCGTGGGAATCCTTAATTCCGACCAAAATTCCAAACTCAAAAATCTTCATTCGGCCATGGAATCGAGCTACGTTTAGTGCCTCATGATCGTAGTGGCATGCTCAGTGTGATTCAACGAAGAAAGCATAAAAAAACATCATAGAACGAACACACTATCGATCCAAAGTTTTAAGATCTACTCAAATTTCAAGTCACATGATCGTGCACCAAAAACACGATCCATGGCTCGAAGTTGGTATCAAATCGATCGCCATGCTGAGCCCTACAAGAAAATAATCATCTTACGATCAACCAGGTATCAGAATGACCCCGGATCAGCCATGCAAGATCGCGCAAGTCCTAGGACAACACAGGGACTGTTCTGAATTCCACGACCTGTTAAGAAGGGGCAAATGTATCATTTTGCAACCTATTTTCTAAATTTCTTTTAATTCAATTTAATCTTAATTTTTAGCAATTAGGGTTACTTTTGATAATCCACCCATGTTTGAGGCATACTTCTATATATACGTACCATCATTATACGTAAAAAAAGAAGAGGCAAAGGCATACACACATAAGAGAGAGTTTTCATTTAATACAAGTTTCTCTTTCTTACCATTGTGATGTCACGTTTCAGAGAGAGAGTGAGGTGAGAGAAACATTTTGACTAGTACCCTAGGGTTGAGGTAAATCTTCTCTCTCTTCTTTTTCTTTTCTTCTCTCTCTTCTCCACTCTCTTCTTCCTCTTCTTCATCTGAGTTCCTTACAGAGGTCATGCACAGCAGTGGCAGTGCCATGCATGCCTCTCCCTTATTCCCACATGTTGTATATGGCGATGCACGAGTCCCCCTCCCCTTCTATTTGTCTGCCTATTTCTTCCAGTGAAATATGTAGACGAGGCTACCTATCGCCGCCCATAGACGTAGCTGTGACATCTCAGTGAAGAACCCAGATGGCCAAGCTTGTCGCCGCCTGCAGGGGTCTTCATCTACTGCGCATCTAGCGAAGACGACGATACGTATCACCGCCCGCTAGAGGCTTTGGCAACACCTAATGCTGTCCAAAAACCTCCTCCACGTGCTCGGTGCTTGTCAATGTTCCCCCTGCGTCCCGCGCCTATCGTCGTGCAACCTAGGAGAAGCTATCGCCGTGTGCCTCATCAAGAGAGAGCGCCGTCCACAAGGGATATGCCGTCTCCATGCATTGTCGACCACGATGCCTATTGATGCCCAGACTTCTCCTTCTTTTTGTCGTCTCTTTCTCTCCTCTTCACCTCTTTCTCCTCTCACTTGATTAAGGGTACACCTAGCCCATCATCGACGTGTCGATCTCGGTTTCAGGTAGTATTGTCGTTGTGCTGGTCTTGAGAACCATGCCCACCTAGCTACCACTCTGAACCTTGCACTTCATCGCCTTCTCATGTGAACGTGCATTACCCTAAGACCAGGGTGGGTGCTTTGACCCACTTGTCTTACAAATTAACCATAGAGGTGTTGTGCAGAAAAAACAAGAGGATTATAGGTCAAGGGAGGCGATTTTGAACTAGCTCAAGCAGTTGGGGGGCTTTCTTCATGATTTAAGAGGGTGCCCACGTGAGCCAGCCCGAGTAATTCCCGGACCCACCTAAAACTCCTTTCTCATTGGTTGGTATACTTGCCCTTGCCCTCGTGCAAGGTTATGAGAGAGCGATCTCAAATCTCAGGTTCTCTAGAAACCTGACACACGTGCCGTCAGATCACCTAGATTCGGAGGGCGAGATCGAGGCACCTAACAAGCTTGACGACTCTACTAGGGACTTACTACCCCTTTGACCAATGTCTTTTCTTACTTTTTGCACCTATTTCTATGGCACTTGGGTTATTCAACGCTTTCATCAGGGTCGGGGACTTCTTTATCCCCGCACTTGTGGTTGTTCCAGAGAAGCGAGTCGCTCAAGCCTCCTTCCCTACTCTCCTTCTGAGTCAGGACTCATGATTCGACTCCCAGGTTCTCACCTGGATAGCTTAAAGGTCCCTGCCTCCTCGCTTTCTCGCCCTGGTGGACTCTCCACCAAGGCCCCTTGCATGGAATGCACTCCTGCTTCCGCATGCCCTACTATTGGAAAATCTTCTACCAGTCGTACTGCTGCGGTACGCTGGAAGGCTGCCCCGTCCATCCCTATGAAAGGCAAGCAACTTGTCGTCGCTCCTGAGGTTCGCCGTAAGGCAACCCCCTGTGCTCCTTCACTACTCCGAGCCTTCGCACTTGGAGGGTCGGTACACAAAGGTGGAGGTCTTGAGGTCTTCACCCCTCGCACACACTCAAAGGCTCGTGGTCTTTCCACTCGAACCACACCTCGAGGCAATCCTCATGGTGCCTTAAGCTCGCATCTAGGGCCAGGCCTTCTTGGGCCTAACCCTACATGCATCATGCATTTGCTTTCCACAGCTCGTGGCAACGCTAGCTCTATGCCACCTCGAGCACAGGAGGGTCAAACGTTCCATCTTCCCTCCCGACACACACAGCTTCACCTCATGAGAGACAAGATCTCGCCTTGTCCCTCACAAACACAGGCTCATGGGTCTCGGCCTTCTCATGTCAAACCCATTGTCCGAGCCAGGGGTGACACCCAAGTCATCCGGACGGCTAACCCTAAAGGTGCACACGCACCATCTTTGCATGTCCCTCTCGGATTCAGACTCAGGCGGAGTCACGAACTAGCTTCTTCCTTTGCCACTTTTCTGACGTCAGGCAAGCACCTCGAGCCTTGATATTCAAAGGTCTTCCTTAAGAGTACCATCTTGAGCCAGCCCCAGGTCAACCGAACACTCGGACCTCACAAAGGAATTTGAAGTAACGGCTTGATATCAGACAGAGGCCTCCAGCCTCCAAGACAAGAACCTAAGCTGCCCTCCATCCTTGGGCCCCACTCCCTGCTCCAGCTCATAAACATGGCCCTCGCCTGTTCGAAGAAAATGGGGCAGTCCAGGTCTCAGGCTCGGTTCTGGAATGAGGTCCACAGCTGCCTAAGGATCAAGCAGAAAAGTGGCCTGCAGATCCTGATCAGGAAAACCTCCAATGCAATCGAGGTCACCACCCCTGACGACCTTCTACCTTGTAATCCCTTCTACCCGAGCAAGTCTAAGAATACTGTTCAGTGATCACCACCCAGAAGTCACAGTCTCAAGACCGTCAAGAACCAGTCCTCACAAGATTGGCATACAAAGCCCGAGTCTAGTCGGGACAAGCTGAGCCCCTCTAGACTGACTTGTCATGCACGGCTTGCCAGCCTCGATAGTCCGCTACATCACCTGACTCTGGCCTCTCATAAGAAACGGTCAGTGTCATGGTGATCAATGACCCGAACGACGCTCAAGAGGAGCGGATGAACAAGTTCGAGGAAATGATGCAAGCCATCCTTGGGAAGATGGAGTACCTAGAGGCCTCCAGGTCCCTTCGTCGTCTGATTCCCCGACCGGTGAGGACACAGCTCCTAGGCAGACTCCCCCTCCAGTCCCGCAAGACAACTCCTCTTCTCACAGGGTCTCCCAAACTGACATAGATGCTATGGTGGCCCATAGCCTCAAGAACAAGGTCTCGAGCATGTAGTAGATGCCACTCTTCCAAAAGCCGTATCCTTCGTATATTGACTAGGTGTCATTTCCCCCGAACTACCAAAAGGGGAAACTTCTCTTGTTCAATGGTACCATGTCTACTCACCATACGACCCACTTCCAAGCGGCTTGCCGGGAGACGGCAACTGGCGGACGTCTCCTCCTTTGCTAGTTCGTTGAGACTCTCAAAGGACCAGCCTTCCAGTGGTATGCTCGGTTGCCACCAAACTCGATACAAACTTGGCAAGAAATGGAGTAGTTGTTCTACCAACGCTTCCAAGAAGTCCAAAGGAACGTAGAAACCATCGAGCTCCTCACCTTGATGGAAGACCTTGGTGAGCCAGTTGACAAGTTCATCACCCTATGGAGAGAGTTGGCGACCTTTCACGCCACCCCCATGACCAAGAAGGAAGTAGTCGAGACTTGCATAAGAAACATGCTTCCCGAGATTGCCCTACATGTTGAGGCATTCTATCTACCCTCCATGTCAGAGCTCATCTCTAAGGCAGTTCATATCGAGGGATTGTTCAAGCACCACGACAACCCTCGTCAGCAATCCTCCAGCTCAAACTTTCGCTCCAACAGTCGGGGAAATCAAAAGGCAGTGATCAGTGCAGCTGTCACCGTGAATGACACCAAAGGTGTGGCTCCCCAAACTCTCAACCTCTCTAAAGCACAGACACCCCAGATCAGAGGCAAGCAGCAGTCCTACAATGAGGTCCTGCCTCCTAAAAACAGTAAGCGAAACGACTACTGGACCCAGCACCAGAATAAATTTTACCCCTTTGACACGGAGTGGACCCTTGCACTGCTCCAACTGCTGTTAGAACAGAACATGATCCAGCTGCCAGAGGTCACCACTGTAGAGTCACCGAGGTAGGAAGGATTTGATATGCAAGTTAGGATCCATTTCCGTCAAAGAGGCCCAAAACCCATCGTAGCTTGGATTAGGTCCTGAAGGTCCCAATCTACCCTATCGTACTCTTTCTCCCAATCTAGTTTTATGATGAGCCCTTTTTGGCCTAAAAGGGACCGAGAGTGGATGGCCTCATGCACTGTAAGAGCCCCATCCAAAATTTGCCTATTGGCCACAAATGCAGATTGGGTAGGAGAGATGATGGAGCTAAGTACTGCCTGAAGAAGAGTAGATAGGACCTTTGAAAGGATTTTGCAAGAGGAGTTAAGCAGCATATGGGACGAAAATCTCTCAACATATTAGCTCCTTCTAGTTTGGGCACTAACGATATGAAGGTATAGTTTAATGCGGCATGGAGACAACCTCTTTGAAAAAATTCTTTGAAGAGAGCCAAAATGTCAGGCATTGTTTTAAAAAGCGGACCCCCAGCGCTTGGGCGGACGCCTAGGTGGATTTCTGGGTGCTCGCCAGAACCCACCTAGGCGGCTGCCCAGGGCTTGCGCCCCACCCATGGGCGGAACTGTGGCTCCTTGAGGGCATTTTTGAGTCATTTTTTTAATACTAAAGAAGAAAAATTGTGGGTTTAGGTTAATTTGAAACTTAAAACCCATTAGAGGCTATTTTAGAGAGATAAAACCCAAAAAAAAAAAATATTCTACTAGGCCGCCTAGGTTTTGGGCGCCCTCCTAGGCAATGGGCAGCCTGAACCCCCTCGACTGCCTAAGAGCCGCCTAGCGCTTTTTGAAACACTGACGTCAGGGGAAGTTGCTTCCCAAAAATTATGGAAAATAGCAATCGGGAATCCATCAGGACCTAGTGCCTTGTCTTTGTGAAGATCAAATACTGCTCTTTGTATTTCTACCAAGGAGAAAGGCCTCTAGAGGCTATTTGCCTCTTCTGGGAACAAGCTAAGGAAGGTTAAGTTTCCTAGTGTAGGGTGCTAATAGGTAGGTTTAGAAAAGGGATTCTTAAAGTACCTAATAAACAACCTACTGATATGATTGGGTTGGGAGAAGCAATGGGACCCTTTTTAGTTGTATTTAAAGGGGAAGGCTGTCCTTTTTTAAGAACTTGGTTATTTTTTAGTAAAGTAATTATTTTTTTGATCTTGTGAAGAGGTCTTTAAGTAGACTCCCTTACATACCTTGAGATTGAGTATTTTCTCGCATCCTTTTATTAATACTTTTATTCTATTTATTTCTTTCTATCTTCCCTGCATCCATCTTTCTTTGCATCAATTGGTATCAGAGCTTTAGATCTGTGCCTTAAGATCCATACGCAAATATCTACTGATCCAATTATGGAGCGTTTGGATCGATTGGATCAAATATTTAAGAGATTGGATCAAAAATTCGAGAGACTCAAAGAAGGCCTAATAAAACGTATAGACAAAATAATGCAACAAGGTCTACAAGATCTATTTAGTAGATTCTAACAAGAGGAAGACGAACATGAAAAGGAAATCTCAATGCACAACATGTTGAAAGTTACGAAGGAGAAGATACGCTAGTTGTAGTACAAGAAATAACCCTCTGATATCGAAAGAGAAATCAAGATTAAGTTCGGTGTTCCAGATGCTTACTAAAGCCGGATACCTGAGTGTTTGATCAATTGTTTATTTGAAGAATAAAAAGTACCTAGATGAATGGTGGAATTTCATCACCATTTTTTTAGGAGGCCTCTAAACGATATGAATTCAACAATCTTGAGGTCGAACTTCGACCAACCCCAATAGAATGATGCAACCAGTTTTTTTTTTTTTTAAAGATTTTGTAGGTTTAGGGTTATTTTTTCTTGTTATTGATTGTATCGATTTTAGGGGTAGAATTGGAAAATTCATTTTCTTTTAAAAGATGAAGGGTTGGAGGATATAAATAGGGATTAGCATGGTTGGGTTGGTTAAGATATGTTAGACTTGGTTTTAAATATGCGATAAGGGAAAGATTTAGGTGAAGATTAAGAGAGGAAGATGTTGAGAGATTTTTATGGGGCGTCACATTGGATTGAGAGAGAGAGAGAGAGAGAGAGAGAGAGATTTGTATAAAGTTTTAAGAGAAATCCATCAGAATCAAAGAGAGGAGAATAAAAAAAAATTGTGGGAAATGAGGTTTTTGTTGGTTTTTTTTCTTTATCAAATTTTTTTAATTATTTCTTTCAGTTGTTTTTAAAGGGGAAGGCTGTCCCTTTTTGAGAGCTTGGTTATTTTTTAGTAAAGAAATTGTTGTTTTGATCTTGTGAAGAGATTTTTGGAGTGGACTTCGTTACAAACCTTGTAAGAGGGTATATTCTCTCATCCCTTAATTAATATTTTTATTTTATTTATTTATTTCCATATCAAAAATGGCAAGGGGTAGGCCTAGAAGAATATGGTTGGAAGTACTGAGAAAAGATAAGGGGACTTATGGCTTCACTGGCGGCATGACCTGTAATAGAGCAGAATGGTGGGCCAGGATTCGTGTAGCTGCCCCCAACTAGTTGGGAAAAGGCTTTGATGATGATGATGATGATGATGATTTATTTCTTTCCATCGTCCCTGCATCCATCTTTCCCTGCATGATAGTGTAAACTTAAATGTTCTGTTTCATCTATGTGAAAGCAACACTCCCACTCAAACTGAAAATGTTCAAAAACATAAAAGCATGAGTAAAAGCACTCTCATGGCTCGTTTCATCCATGGAAATTTCTCAAATGGCCTCTTTCATCCTTGGAAGCATACTCGTCGCTCTAATGATTTGTCTCACCCGTCCAAGTACAGCCACACTCATGGGATCCCAAAAAAATGACTACCTAAACATACATGACTATGCATGAGCTGAAATAAAAAACTAAGTGGCAAGGCCACGCACCCCAACAATTTTGGGGACATGACCTACTCAACCTAGCGATCACTTTGGGAAAAACAAGAACTTTGACGCACACTTTGATATTTGATAAAAAAATCACACACTAGGGTTGTGGTGATTATGAGGAAGTTTCTCCTCATCGTGAGTGCTTTTTTTTATTAATTTCCCAAAAAAAGAAGACAGTTTTTGAGTCCCTAAAACTCTGAATTTAAATGGTCTGCGTGCAATTCTATGGCTTGATTTTTTGTCACAAAGTTCCAAAGTATGTGCTGAATGTTTTGTTTTTTTTTTGTTGATGACGGTTGCTAGGTAGAGTCAGTCATGTCCCAAAAGTTAGGATCCGAGCGAAGGTATTGCAAAGGAGCAAATATACATTTCAGCCCACACGAATGGTTTCTTAAGAAGCACTTAATTTTAGGAGGGGGACAAAATTGATATTGTCCTTTCTATATGAAATTAAATATAGGGTTTCTGAAATTAAATTAAAAAATTGGGTGGGCTGTTATATAGTTCATCTCTTAGGTGCTTTTTGATGGAGTTTGCTGCAGAATCCATTGGTTCTTGGGAGGGGATCATGGATCCCCTCTCCTTGGAGTCCAGGCCCGCTTCGAAAGAAGATAATATTTTGAATCATGGTGATCAGCTTGCTCTCAGGGCAAACAGGTGCAGGTGCTTGAGCTGATTATTCTGCTTAAGGACTGGGAAAAGGATTGCTTCTTAATTGTGTTTCTATAGTTTATACTTAGTTTCGAAAGTGAAAGGGACCGAGGTAGAGGACAGTGAAGTGGTCGGGGATTAGGGAGAGGCAGAGGATCAAGGGTGATTTAGAGTATGGTTTCTTGCTTATTTATGAGAGATTCCCATGAGTGCTTGGTGAATAGCATTGGTCTTTAGGTCTCCTGGTATGCTCACGGCTTCTAGTTAAAATGATGATTACTCATTGAATTTCAAGGGCTAACGGCAATAAGAGAAATGGAACCTAAACGTTTTTGTAGAATATTGATATTGCTGGCTGGGACACCTGAAATTGGGACAATTCTCATTTAGGACTCCACCCTAAGCAATGGATTTCGAAGTAAACATGGGATTGTTTGAATGCTTCTTGTTATTTTAGGCAATCGTTTGATGTGAAGTTAGGATGCTTTTACCTGGAGGTTCTCTGTTTCCCTTAAGTTTTAAGACTGTTTGTCTGGCTTTGCTTAGTGGTTCCTCTTAGCAATGTATTATGTATGGCGCCCAATTTATGTTTAAATACACTTTAGGGCAAATTCAAGTAGAAGAACTTGGCTGGTTCAGTTCTGTTTTATGATGATAACAACCGTTATAAAGGAAAAAGAGTGTTTCTCCAAAGAAACAGGAAAAAAGTAGCAAAATGGATAAAAACAGAAAAAAGGAGAAATTAGAAAACAGAAATTTCAAAAAAATGGAGAAGAAAATGAGGTAATATCTACTTGATATATTTACTTAATTTTTTGGGCTTTTTTAAAAGAAAAGATATTTAATATTTTTTTTTCTTGAGACATTGGATATCCTAGCTATTACATTTTGACTTAGGGTATCCTCACCCCAATGTCATTCTTTTCGACGGCTTTCCTTTTTTTTTTTTTTTTAGTACTCTATGCCCTTTCTATATCTCTAGAATCATTGTCACTAGTTCCTGAATTTGCAGGATAAATAAGAACCAAAAAATGCTCTTAGGTCACATAAAGATTTAAAACTCTTCTCTCTGTCTCTTTCCCCCTCCCCCCCTCTCTCAAACCACATAATTTTTCTTACTGCAAGTCATGAATTTACAGAAGAAATTAAAACTCACTCTCTCTCTCTCTCTCTGCAACTTCAAACCAGCAGCCAGCCTTCAAATCCATGCAGTCCTCCTAACAGCAATGAGCCCAACCTTCTGACCCGAAGGTGCATTTGCATCTCTTTTCATTGTGCTCGCATGACCTATGTGTTGATGGCTACCACAGTGTTCAACTGGGTTCACGGCCACACCTCTAGCCTTCAGTCGATGACTCCTCGTCACTCTGTGGTATGCTACTATGCTTTGTTTGCCTTTAAAATGGTATTTCTGTCCTCTCTCCTGCTACTTGCTTTATAATGGCCTTGCACCCACTTGAAACCACCTTCATTGTGCTGGAGTGATGCTTGATCCTTGTATCCCCATTACCAAGGTTATGACTGATAATGATCGTGTATATTTCCTGAAGCCCCCACCCCTCAATCTCTAACATTTTGCTCCACATTACATACCACCATGCCCTCTAATATCACTCTCAATGGAAGTATAGTTGCTGCCATTACCTTCACTTTTTTTTCATCAATAAACAAACTGATGCTTGTACATGCCCTCTGGTGCAACAAGGAGCTCCTTTTGAAGCTTGTACAGACATTGGATGCCTAAATGTGACTTTGCTAAGACGGTCTTCAGGACCTGGATCATGAATTTCATTAGTGACCACACCTTTTTAAGTATCCATTTCTCTATCCATAACCAGGCCTCCAAACCTGGCAAGTCCTGGTGCCAGCCTTGCACACCAAACCAGCTCCGGTGCTTTGAGCACCAGTCACATAACTCATGGCTTGGATTGAGGGTTTGAGTGGGAGGATTAAGTGCAAAATTATGTGAAATTAGGGCTTCACGTTTACTCTCTGTGGAGTGGAGAGTGGTAATCTCCTCGGCATTTTCTCTCTCTAGAATGGAGAGATATAAAACCTCAAATATGCCCCTTTTATCCCCTCTCTTCTCCCTAGTGTCTACCTCTATCCAAGCATGAAAGAGAATCCTGGGCACTAACTCTTTCCCTCTACCTAAGCATGATGAACTCCCTGGGCAATTGATTCGTTAAAGGATTTTGTGCGAAGTTGATAACAGGGGTCTCCTTCTAAAGTGTCAGCTGGGTTTCCAATGATCACATCAATGAGTCTTCTCATTCCTCAAGTTCAGCTCTGAACAACGAAAAAGAAGAAGTACCTGGCTTCTGGCGAGATGAAAGGGGGGTTTGGCCTCATTTTAGAGAGAGAAAAGAGGAGAGAGAGAGAGAGCGATGAGGTGCAACTTGCCTCAGCCTTGTACCTAGTTCAATAATACTTGGCCGAGTTGTTGAATCTCGGGCGAGTACATGGAGCACTCGCCATGGGTGTACAGGTTGCTCGGAGGTCCTCGAACTCGCTCTAGACTCAGCCGAATCTGAATCTGAGTCTCAGTACACTAAGGGAGAGAGAGAGAGAGACCATAATGGTTGGGATCATGAAAGGCTCGAGAATCCCTCTAGTGGGAATGCCCTCTTTACAACGCATATGTTAGGGGTCAAGATCACCAAATGCTACAGGGAAACAGGAATAGAAGAAATTGGACCTACTAGAGAGGACAATTTGATCTGTTGCCCCTCTAAAACAGTCACATTGGGGTGGGGATGCTGCACGTCAAAATTTGAAAGCTGGGTTGTTCAATGTCTTAAAAAAATGCATGAAATATCTGTTCTAAAAAACATCTCTTTTTCATTTTATGTACAAAAAGGGTTTTTTGCTTTATGAAGGCTGTTATTTTTCTCTTAGGGCTGTTGCTTTCATGTCTCATTACTATTAAAAACCCATTGAGATGGGCTTTATGCCATTATATAATGGCTGTTGTAAAGGAATGACGATCATTATTTTTAGTACAAACCGTGTTTAACATCCCTGCCCATTACCTTTATATGATTTGCAGGAGGGTTCCTTTGTACGGCTGTTATTACTGTTATGATGAGCGTTTTTTTAATTTTGCTTAAGTGTTTGATTGATCTTTGGATTTTTATGTGTGACTTTAATGTAATCAAATTGTCAAGAAGTGAGGCTCTGAAGTTCCTCCTTGTTTCACGCATTTTTTAGCTCACGATGTGCCATGAATTAATTGACCTTTCTATGGGTCAGGATTGGTCCTTCTCGACTAATACGAATGTAAAGCCACAACAGGGTGGATTTCTTGCTAGTTGTTCCCTGTGATTGAAAAATCAGTATTCTGATGAATTTGTACGGTGAGACATTTCTTGCAGCAAAAATTCCTATTAATTCTCATGAAATAAATATTCCCTTTAATACTTGGGATGTTTTAAGATTTGGAGCTCGTGGTTAGGTTCTGGCAACATTTAACTTTACTAAGATACAAATATGATTACATGGAATGTTGTTCCGGATGGCTTCAATTAGTTTATCCTTCATCTCCTCACTGGTCCTACCTTATTACTCTAATTGGATATAGTTTGTGGTCGGGCTTGCTAAAGGCTCTACAGTTGGTTGTCTTAGAACCCATGGTATTCTATGTTGATACTACAATTTTCCCTAAGGCCATGTATTATTCAAAAAAAGACATTAGCTAGTTCGCATGTGCATTAAACTTTGTTCTGGCATGGTGAGGGTACTGAGCTAGATGGTACCTGGTAAACAAGAAAATCCATCTCCCATAGTCAATCAATCTTTGAATTTTACAGTTAACCTGGCATTCATTAACCCCTGGTTGTAGAGTGTTTATCCACCATATTTCTAGGGACTTTTTGGATTGTATATAAAGTGTGACTCTTTGCACACCCATTCTTTTAGGTGTCTGGTTGGAGCAATGACTGATATGCCCCACCGAGACTGTCCCTTACTTTACTGTTGCAGCCGTCTCATCTAATTCCTTGACTGAATTCAACTTATTTCTAAATTAAGGGCCAATCTTTCCAACAGGATCAAGTTGTTTGTATGTGATCACTGGGATTGTATTCCTTGATTTGGACCATTGCCATCTGAAATTAGAGCAAACTTCCACTGGTACCTAGAATACTCTATTTTGTTTCATTATCTTCCAACAGGACCATATCTCGTATAGTTTTTTCACATCATTTGTAGTATAATATTGATTTTATGATTATTGATAGCTCTGCACTTTGATAAACTGCCGGTTATCATTTTCAGGATTGGAGAGGAGCAGGCTGCTGAAGATGGACCACCTGACTTGCTATTTGTTCATGGAGGTCACACAGACAAGATATCTGACTTTTCATGGAATCCCCATCATGATTGGGTCATTGCAAGCGTAGCGGCAGATAACATTAGTCAGATATGGCAGATGGCTGACCATTTTACTAATGATGGTGAGGATGTGCATGCTGATTTATATCCCTAGCCTGCCTCTTTGGGAAGTCTAGAAATTCTATAGCCAGGTCCTGTTCCTTGGGTTCACATTTCTCCACGAGGCCTGTTTGGATGAGAGACCCTGCTCGTTGAATTTCAGCTGCCTTGTGGGCATTTTTCTGTTGATTATTGGTGTTGTAGCTCTATTCAAGACTTCTTTTTCTTTTTTTTTGTCATTTTGTGGCTTAGCTTTCATTTTGTTAATTACGGTCCATATAGAAAAGGAGAATGAGCTGAAACACGTGCAACTGGTGGGTAGGACCTGTCACATGTTTCATCAGCCTCGGCTTAGTAGTATACATCCTGGTTTGGATGGGGAACGTCAAAGGTTTGAAATATGGAAATTTCTAGAAAAACCAAGGAAGCTGACTTACATTTCATCATGCTTGGAAAGTTTTCAGTTCAAAACATATATCTGCTTGCTTGTGCCCATAGTTGCGCATATGCAGAATATTTGTGAGTTCCTCATTTGGACTAGAGGTGGTAAACCCAGTCAATCCATAGTTTGCTCTCATGTACTTGCATATGGAAGTGTTCGCATGAAGCATTAAACTTAGTCACACCTTCGGTCTCTGTTTTGGTTTTGGCTCTTGAAATATCCCCCTTGACTGTCTATGCCAAATGCATCCTGATGGACATTTGAAGTTTTCTTTCTTTCTTTGTTGGTAAGAGGGATTCATTACCTTCAATCTAGTGGAGATCGTAGAACTCCAAAAAAATATTCAGCAATATTTTTAGAGCGCAATGCAAACGTGATTTTCAGTGTGCAATTCAAACAGGATTTGTTATTTAATTTTCCAGACTTGTGCATAAATACAAGTTTTAAGGTGACATTGTGAACAAATTGCGAAAGAATATGAAAGCTAGCATGCATTATTTTGCCAGTGATGCGTAACAATTAGGCAGCTCATCAAGAATACATTTTAAATATGAATAGGAAGTTTAAGATAGTGACGGATTCCCAGTCAAGTCCCTTACGTGTTTTTTTGGGTAAAATGTTGGATCCCCCACCGTGACCATCAGTTATTGAAATAGGAAGTGTAAATTATAGATACCTCTGAAATTGGACTTTTTAAACAATACTTTTGATGCCAAATTGTTAACTCAAAACACTTTCTTTTTTGCACCCACCCTTAAGCAAAAAATATGATTTTTTAAGCTTAAATGCCCTTATTTTAATCCATGTTTTTCATGTTCTCTTTATGCCGGTTTGGTACAAAATGTGCTAGATTGGTAGAACTTGAATATACAAGCTAGTTTGGCACAATTTGTGCAATTTCAATATAAGTTGGTTTGGCACATGTTGTATTGGATCGGCAGAATTTTAATATCACAAGCCAGTTCGACACATTTTGTTTTGGGTTGGCACTTTTTTCATAAGGTTTGTCGGTTCGGTACAACTCGGTCTAACAAATTTTTGTACGATATCAGCACATTATAAACATGGCTTAAAGGGGGAAGGGGGGATCTATAATTTTCCCAAAAAAGAAAGTATTGATAGAAACATTGAACTCTAGATGTTGCGTTGTTAAACTGGCTAGCAAAATATTGGGAAAAAAGAAAAGAAAAAGAAAGCATCAAATGAAAGAAAAGAAAAAGAAAGCATCAAATGAGGAGTTGCACTTGATGCTATAATTTCTAGGAATATTAACACTTGAAACCTTCTTTCAAACGGTGTCAAAAAACACCTTATTTCATGGACTTTTCAAGTGGCTCTTCTACCAAGGATAATGCCTACATGGAACTCTTTCAGTGGTGACTCAAAACCAATTCCACTGGCGCTCTTCTGAGAACTAACCCCGTTACTTTCCCGTATTCTTCTCTAGTCCCTGGCAACATAACAACATGAAGTTCCCATTCTCTAGCTAACAAAACTTTTGCAACGACAGATCCAACCTAACAATTGCAGTCTATGATCCGAGCCATGGTCCATCCGTACCGGAATTTGCAACTTGGGAGAAGAATCCTACAATAGAATACAGTTTTTTTGTTATCATCCCCTTCTGTTAACGAATTTGCTGATCACCCACATAAGGAGAGATAGAGCGAGAATCAGAGAGAAAAATGAAATATTTATTATTGGTAGGGAGGATTGCTTTGTTCAAATCGACGTTGTCCAACCTCCCAATGTAATACCTTTTTTTATTTCGGATGCCAAATCAAGTGGTGAAACTTTAGAAGGAATGATGAGGTATTTTTTTATGAGGCAATAAGGGTGACGAACGGATAATTCACTTGGTTAAATGGGAAAAGGATCTGAAACTTCTCTAGCTAGTGGATCAACCTGTATTGATGGGAAATAAGAGGCAAATCATTTTTTTGGCTAGTCTGAGGGAGATATTTATTCATAGATTTGAGGGTAATTGTAGAGTAGTTTACATGTGTTTTATATGGACTTTTGGGAAACAATTTAAAATCTGGCTTTCTTCTTTTGAAACTTATAAGACTCTAGATATTCAGAAATAGCTAGGAAATGGTTATAAAACTTTCAGAATATTTACAAAGACTAACATTAGACACAAAATTTTAGATTTTTTGAAATTTGACACCATAATCTAATTTTGAACAAGTAATTGCTAAGCTGGTTAAATTGAAAATACATCTAGATGTTATGGTAGCATATACAGACCCTGGTAATAAATCAATTCCTTTGACTTCTATACACACCATGAACGCTTTAGTAATAAACTCATCATTAAGACTTAAAGAAAAATTT
Source organism: Amborella trichopoda (assembly GCF_000471905.2). Next base: position 895,004 of record NW_006497511.1, on the reverse strand, counting down.
GTAAATATTATATTTGTTTAAACATCTTATAAATTGACATACTAGGGCTTTTTCCCATTCCAAATTTTTAGAGAAAGCATATGTTAAGCATTCTTTTTTTTGTTTCCCTTTGTCACTAGAGAGTTTTCAAAGAGATATATAGTAATAAAAGATAGAGAAAGAAAAGAGACATAGTAATAAGAGAGCCTGTTTTTTTAAAGCAAAGGGCTAACATATTGAGCATTCTTCTTCAGTATAAGAGATAGAGACTTACAATCCTAAGAGATAAGGTAAACAGAGTTTTCAAAAAAGAAAAAAGAAAGCAGAGAAACATATAGTAAAAGAGAGAGAAACACGAGAGAGATAGACGACGTTGGATAATCACTTGATTAAGGATTAAAGATTAATACTTAATCAATATTCCTTAATCACAATTAGAAGAACTTGGAAAAGAGAGTCAAAACCATTTTGCGACTTCTCGGATGAATCAATAGAGGAAGAGAGAGATGAACTTTGAAGAGAGAGGAGAAAAACTGATCTTTCTACTTTTTTTTTGTCTGAGGGGGTTACCTGCTGATTTGCGTTCAACAAGTGAGGTAGAAATAAATCACATGGGAAGATAGATGAAGGGGGTTGAGTAATGTGCTCAACTGCCAATAGCTCGTCGATATATCTTTTTAAAGGTTGCAGCTTGCTGGCCCTCTCAGTCAGATCAGCTACTTGAACAGTCAACAATACATGACAATGTTCATAACTGATATTACACTCACATTCAAAAAGAGCTTCAATATCCTGAGTTTCATCTCGGAACGGGGTTTGACAAGTTCACCAAAGAATATTAGAGCACGAAGACTCTACCAGGCTTGGTTATCCAATTTGTTTTGTACAAATAAACACAACTTCACTGCTATCTCATTTCATGCAAAAGCGATACACATTTATAGCAAAGGAAAAACAAAAACTAGCCTAGAATACCACGCAGTGGTTTACAAAACAACGAGCTTAAATCATGGGCAAAAAGTAATACCACCTTTAAATAAAGAAAAACCACACTGTAATACATCTACTTGTCACTTATTCTTACATCCACTTAAAAAGCAAATTCTATCTACTCAAAAAGCAATTAGTACATCCATTATTTAAAAAGCAAAACTATTTGTAAAAAGTACCACTTTCTTAAACTAATATCGCTAAGAAAACCATGAGTTTTTTTTCTTTAGGATTGTTACAGTTCATCTTCAGAATTGATTATGCTACAATATTCTCCATGAAGTTATACACAAAAATGTTCTCTGAATTGGCAACTATAGCATTTTTTAACACTTTTTTAGAAGCGATCCAATGGTTGTATTGTTGTAGGTGGCCTTATGCTAGATGCTTCATGGCTATAAAGTAATTCATCATTATATCTATGAATAATTCCTCTCATAGTGAAATTAATCTTTTGGAAATATTTACATAAATCATTTTCCCAATTTGTATATCTTTATAATTTTTTCATAAAATCTTTGGCAATGTTATTAATATATAACTGTTTTCCAAAAATTATCAAATCATCCGAGACTTCTTTATTAATAATCCATGCAATTAGTTTAGGTTCTAAGGATGACCATATGAAATTATTTATAACTATATTGATTCTTCATGCGAAAGTGTTAAAACAATCTATGTTTGTGTTAGACTCTGCTGCTGAATCAATATTCTTAGGTTCAGGAGGAAAATAATTCTTTATTTCTTTATAGAATTTATATCTTTCTTCTGGGGTTTCTAGAGGCCATGCTAGCCACTCATCGTTTTGAAGTATTCTTATCATCTTCATTTCTCTTGTAAGGGTATCTGGAAGGTGATGTTTTGTTCTTAGGACTTTCTCAACTAAAAAATTATATTCGGAAAGGATGAACTGCCACCATACATACCTCTGTAATTTTGGAATGCTACTAATTTTCTTTTTCATTACACTGACCAAGTTTGAAAAGTCAGATCCAAAGATAAATGTTTCTCCTATTAAACTAGTGTGAAACTTGACAACTCCTCGTACTGTAGCCAAAGTTTCATTTTCTATGAGCCAATAGTTCGGTCATGCATTTTTAATTGGCCGTTAGTGTAAGCACATATGTTCTCTTCTATGTTTTCCTTTTTTAATAGTATAGCCACCCATGTATTAGATGAGGCATTAGTAGAAAGGATAAATGAGCCCCCATGTACAGGTGCCAGAGGGGCCAGAGTTTGTACTTTTGCTTTGAGTTGTCTTATTTCTTGAGCAGCTTCTTTGGTCCATCTAAATGGTTCTTCTTTCATAGCGTTTCTAAGTTTTCTTGGTTTTCTCAAAAAGCTTGGAAATAAAGCCTAGAACATAGTTGAGAACCAAAAACTTGTAGCATTGTAATTTATCTTGCAGTTTATCTGAAAATTTTCAATATTTTGGATAATATGGGGTTGCATCTGTATTTGTCCTTTGGAGATATGTACACCAAGAAAATCAATTGAATCTTTAGCAATTTGAAACTTGTCTTTTGAAGAAGGGTGCAGTTTGTATAGAGCCGAGGTTCTAAACAATCAAAGTAAAGTGCATCTTCAAATAATGTTGGGAAATATGGTTTCAATGCTGAAAATATTTGCGATAGTCATAAAATATATTTTTATCTTTAATTATAAAATTTAAATCTTGAAAAATAATGTAGATCGAGCAGGTTTATGAAAACTTGAAAATCTTGAAAATTGACGGTCCAAAATGTGTTACATGATGTACTATTTCCAAAACTTAAAATCCATTTTCTTTTCTCATAGCCATGCATAGATGATCAATTTAAGGATATTTGGGCTTCAAAACAACCTCTTCTAGTGAAATTTTTAAGGTGGGCTCAAATTTGATTGTTTAGAGCCTCGACTCTATATACACTTTTTCCTTTGAAGAAGGGAGGTCTATTCCATGCTTTTGCACAATTTCTGCAAATATCCCGAGATGCTCCAAATGTCGTGCATGCTATAGAAAATACAACAAAATCATCTATATAGTTAGCAATAAAATTAAGAATGGTTTAAAGTGGATTTTTTTTGTTTTTATGAATTTCTTCGTCTTCAATTTTCCTTGGTGGTATCTTGATTTACAGTCAAATTTTGAAACGATCATTTTATTTTTTATTGGGTAATGATCATTTAATATCTACTATTATTTGGTTAAGAGAAATATAATTAGTTGCCATTTTGGCATTTCCTCTTTCTCCTTTTGAATGATTTCCCACAATAAAGGCTACGTAGGAATAATTTAATTGAGTTAGCCTAATTAATCTATTTTCTTCCAATTCTTTCATCCTAGTTTCAGCCCTTCTTCATCCTCTTTGTTGTACCTTATAGGTTTTCTTTGAACTAGAATGTTGTAGAGAGTTGGTATGTGGGTTTTGGGTGAATCCTTATCCCAATTCTCTAAGGGAGTTCAACACAACATTATTTGAGGATTTATGTAATTTTTTTTATTAAGCAATTTTGAACTGGCTTCTAAGCTCATGCCTTTAATTTGTCTGATAATTTCATAATTTTCATGTACATTTTCCAACTTTTGAACATCTTTCATAATTTTTATTATAGAAGGATTATTTTGAATTTTGTTTGTCTTCGTATTGAAAGTTGGTTGAATTCGAAGTACAATTTCTTTTTCTTCTTCTATAGTAAAAATTATAAGTCTCTTGACACTAGGTAAGGGCTTATTTCATCTAAAGTCACAGAGCCTATTCCTGCTTGATATCCTCCATCATCAAAATCAACAAAATTTGCCAAAATCGATTTTTCTCCAATTTAACAGGTTCATTGATGGAAAATTTTGTTAATTTTGTTCTATCATTCATGATATCAACTTCTTGTCCTTATGAGTATTTTACCCAGTTTTTCAATAATTATTTGGTGCAAAAATTTATATTAATCTTCGTCCAATTTTCTCCTCCATCTACTACAATTTTTGTTGAGCATGCATCTTTCGAATTTGATAAACATTTTGTTTTGAGATATCTTTCTTTCTTAAAGTCCTTCAAATAATTTCCTAAAGTCCTTCAAATAATTTCCTAAAGTCCTTCAAATAATTTCCTAAAGTCTAATTTGTAATCGCTTTGAAAACTCTGTTTGATTTTTTAATGTTGAGACTCTTCATAAGAAAAGACTAGTGAATCTTCAAATTCATCATCATTGGATAGGAACTTATAAAGTTTTTTTCAATTATCTGGTAAGGGCATGATGTGGAGCATTCTTTTTTTTGGTTACCTTTTTATCTAAGGAGTTTGAGAGGAGATATTTTACAGAACGCCCTAGTATGTCAGTTTGCAAGAGAGAGTTTGAGAAGAGATTTTTAGAGACATACGATAACATGAGATATTACGAAGGTTTGAGATCATTTTGGGAATTATCATTCAAAGGACAAAGTTTATATAAGGTTGCAACCTTATAATGTAGAAATAAGGTGTATCACAAACATCCAATATAAAAGAGTGTTCAAAAGTTGGATAACCTTCCATTTGATCTTCTCAATCTCGAGTTACATAGATATGAAGAAGAAAAAACAAATTTCAAATCCTAATATTAAAGCATCAAGTTATAATAGATTTTTAGATGCTTGCAAAGTCAGTTTATAGGTCATAAATATTTATGACTAATTTCTTTTTAATTGTTTTTAAATATTTAAAATATTTATGTGCATGGTATTTGCCTTTTGCAATTTCTCGACCAAAAATTTTGTCCAAGGGAATTGCTCAAAAATTGGCCCAATCCCCTTCTCAGACCTAAAATACCAAACCTACCTACTCAATACCCTAAACTAGTTATCCTAGATACCCGTGGGCATAATAAATATATAAGTCTAACCCGAATACTAATCTGACACCCATAAACCTGAAAACCAATACCCTAAAGTCCTAAACTTGTAGAGAAGACTATATGTGGTCCAACAGTGCAAGAATCACTCAAACCCAAGATATGATTTGGAAGTTATAGGCCGAACAACTTCTGTTTATGGAAATTTTATTTGGATACATGTTCGTGGTTCAATGACACTACTAAAGCTTGAGGTATTCTGGATCAGTTCTTGGACGCATTTTGTCCATTCAAAGCTTAGAAGGTGCCTAGGATCCATCCCTATATAAGCCTCCCAACCCTCCATAATAAATCAACAAAAAATCACAATAAAAAACATTAGAAAATCCCTAGAAATTGTGATACAAAAAGAATATTTTAGGTAAATAATCAAACTCCCTTGAAAATCCCTACATTCAAAAACACCAAAAAAATATCAAAACATATTACTTTAAGTAATAAAACCTTGGATCTAGGAAAGCCCTAAGCTAAAACCTAAAGCCAAAGTCTTCTAAATTTCTTTGCCAAAAATCCCTATAAAATTTTCCACAAAATCCTAAGAAGATCCTATTTAAAGTTCCTTTAAAACCAATTCTTCAAGGCAAAATGAAAAGGCATCACAATGTCAAGGCATCACAATATAAATCAACTTTTGGTCCTAACACGGTTTCCAACTGCAGGTCTTCTTAAGTTTCTTTCAACTTTTGATCCTAATATGGTTTCCAACTCCTTGCTTTCTCAAGTTTATTTTCCTTTTCTTTAGTTTAATTCTTAGGTAGGTCTAATTCTTTGTTTGCTTTCTATTCTTTTTTTTTTTTTTTTTTCTTGGTTTCTTCACCGGGTTTTGCATGATTTGAAGCTGGCATTGCTGGTGGTTCTTAGAGAGGGCAGATCTTTCGAGATCAGATATATCTTTAAATTGTAATTTGATGAATCCCACCTATCTCTTCTATAAATTTGATTGTTCAAATTGAAAACGTGAATCAAAGGGGGTTTCTTGCGAAACTAATACAACTTAACATTATGTAAGTATATTCAAACTACATTAGTGATTTATATTTCTCTTTGAAAATTTCTTTATTCTTTAATCTCTTCGTACATTTCTACGTGCAACTCATGTAAATCCACTATAAGATATTATACTATAAGTCATATACTATATTGTAATTTAGAAAATATTAAAATGATAATTTGGAAGTCGGTTTTGCCAGGAAATTTTTATGCTTTAAGAACATTTATGACGACTTTTCAAATTTCATATAATTCTCAAATTTTCAAGGACATAGTTTTAATTTATAAATTCCCGCTCCCATCTTATTATATTTGAAACTTTCTTATTCTTTCACAAGTGCTCTTATTAAATGGCACCAACTTCTATCTAACTGCTCCTTTCGGTCCGTGAATGTTTAGATATTCATCTATCTCACATTGAATATCTATGTCTACAGTAAATCCTTTTATTAAAAGATAAAAGACCTAAAGTTCTACACTTTAAAAATAGTTTCTGACTAATTTTTATTATCATTCTTTTAATAATAATTATGCATTCTTTTTCCAATAATTTTAAAGTTTGATACTTTGCCCTAATTTTCTATAAAATAGGAATAATAATGGATATTTTAAATTCAACTTAACATACAAGTAGATCCAAAATACAACATTCCTTTTCCAATAATTTTAAAGTTTGATCCGTTGCCCTATTTTTCTAGGAAATAGGAACAATAATGGATATTTTAAATTCAATTTAACATAAAAGTAGATCCAAAATATATTATTAATTCTTGTTGGTATAGAAACCATCTTTTCCTTTCCTTTTTTTTTTTTTTAAAGTTTTGCCTAATAAACTATTTAGCCTAATGTTGTGGAATTTAAAATCTACTATTGATTAGTTTGGTTTGTTAATATTTTTCTATTCTTATATGCATCATTTTATATCTACAAGTAACAGACATAAAATTTCTGGGAAATAGGAATAATAATGGATATTTTAAATTCAATGATATATAAGTAGATCCAAAATATATTACTAATTCATGTTGGTTTTAAAACCATCTATTATTCATTTCTATGAGACCTTCTATTTTTGGTACAAGGAGGTCAAAATCATCTCCAACCATTAGATTTGAAATTTGGATATTAAAAACAAATGCACAAACTTTGAAAAAAACTTTATTTTGCATTCTGCAAAATTAATAGCACACCCTCAAGCATGACCTCCTTAATAAAAGACAAATAATCTCATAATATACTTTCTTTTTTTGTAACCATTGCTTAAATTCATTGTTTCGCATAACATTGTGGAATTTAAAATATATTGTAATTTTGGTCTTTAAATATTTTGATATTCTATATCTCTCATTTTATATCTATATCTAACACCCGTAAATCTACTAGCATTTTATATGCTCAAGTTTCATTTTTTTGGTTTTGTTTTTTTAATTACCTCCCATTTAGAACTTTATTTTTTATACTGGTTATTTTTTTAGTGAAAGAACGACAACTTGCAAATTTGTATTTTCCTAAAAAGTAAAGAATAACTTCTAGTTTCGAACATGATCACTAATCTTTTTATTTTCATTTTTTTTGATATGTTAACAGTGGGAATGGAGGGTAGGATGTATTTGGGAATAGAGGGTATTTGTCTTTTTTCTCAAAAGAATGAAAACTCCAAGTTTCAAAAAGTTTCAGATCTTGAATTATTAAGAAGGGAAATGTTTATGTACTTCCCCTATAACATAGAAGTTCTATCCTTCCCCTACCATCCAGCCATCCAATTTTGATCAAGAGAGTCACTCGCTGTTTGATCTTAGATCCAACATCTCAAAGTATTTTATTTTTAGTTTTTTAATACAAATTATATGAATATGAAATTTGGTACATGCTATATTCTCATTGGGACGCACCTATAAAAAATATTAAAAATAAAATTTTGATAAAATATAATGACTAAAATACCCCTTGAATCTTTCAGGGGTATTTTGGTTATTTTATTTTATAGAAAATATTGTTTTTATATTTTTCGCTAGTGCAAGTTTAATTGAGGAATATACGTCCAAAATTTGGTGGCAAAATACTTTATAGAAAAAATTAAAAATAAAATAGTGTAGACAGGCGATATTGTCATTGGGGCAATTTTAGCCCTCTATTTAGAATGGACGATTGGATAAGGAGAAATATATAAGTTTTATGCTGTAGGGGAAGCATAGAAAGCTGGCCCTATTAAGAAAAAGCTTGCACCTCTTTTATTGTAGCATCTTCTTCCTTTTGTACCTTTTCCCCTGTGGGACACAAGCAATGCAAAAGAACCTTATGAATCAGACAAAAGGACTAACTTTCACATAGTGAAGGGTGAGAGACAATTTTGTCTCTCTTCAAAATGGCAGAATCGATATGAATGCAATGTAATGTCACAACTCATGTCTCTCTCTCAAGGCATCGACTGTTAAGGAGGGCACATTCATTCGAGTTTGTAAGCTTCAGATCTTTTATATGAATATGGATAAAAATGAAAGAAAGACTAATGGGGTTTTACCGGGGAATATATATTTTTTATTTTTATTCTTTTCACCCTTTTTCTTTTCTTTTGGAAACTATCACTTACAAGTAGTCTTATTACAATAATTCTTGCTTCAAAGAAAATAAAAGTAACAAATCCAAGATCTTAAAACCTTGATGCCATAAAACAAATTTTCTTTAAACAAATAAAATATCCACAATTGTTATGCTTAGGAATATAAAATCAATATAATTAAATTTAGCAAGAAACAAAATAAAAAAAAAGAGTGCTGGAGATTACTTCAACTGGGTTTATTACACCCCATACCGAGTCACCAACATTTGATGGCGCGGGATCAATAGTTTAGCTTCAATCTCGAACCGAGAAAGCAAATTTCGGCCAAACTGAGTATTCACCCTTAAATCTCTAAAAACTCTAACCCCTAAAATTTTGTTGCCTTACCCCTAATTTCCCAACCCTTAGTATTTTTAAAGCATGAGAGATAAAGTGGGAGACCTAGGGTTGGGATGTGCCTCTTTAGAGGCTTAGGAGAGAGAGGGTTAAAGAGAGAAAGTTGGAAAGAGAGACCCAGAGGAGAGAGAGTGGGCCGTGTCTCTATGGGAGAGAGAGGAGAGAGAGAGAGTTGTGGGAGAGAGAAAAGCATAGAGAATATGGAAAGGGTGCACCCCTATTTATAGAGAAAAATTAGGTTTACGGTTTCTCATAGTTTACCTCTTTCTTGAGATTGAATATGAACCATTGATCAATGAGACTTGTGGGGTGAGAGATCTGAGTCATTCAGTCCATATATGGGCTATCAACATTATGGAAGGTGCTTGGACCATTATCCCCCTTTCTTTAAACCATTTTCCCATCAATATATTTAAATAAATTGAATGTTATTTAAATATTATTTATTCCATAAAATAACATATTCTTTCCCGTACTATTCAAAGATATGTCAAGTCAAGATATGCTTTCAATATTTAAGATAAAATATGGTCAATCTTTTTCATATCTAATATTAAATCACATGCCACCAGATACCTTTTCTGAATTTGAATAATTGGACAACAAAGCAAACAACCAAGAGGTGGGGCGTGCCACCCATGTGTGGCACAAGTGGGCCCCACCCACATAGTGCATGGTGTGCCCATGTGCACTATGAGCCCCAATAATATTTAACAAATTAAAATTTAAAATATTATTTGAATTTTATATTTTTGTAAAATCAATAACTGTACTTTTATAAGTTCAAAAATTATAAATAAAATATCAAAAGACTCACAAAAATTCAAATATTAATTCTAAAACAATTTCTATCATAAAACAAACATAATTAAATTAATATGATGAGAAATGTATCCATATGGTTTAGGATATGAATTAACAATCACAGGGCACTCCACCTTCAACTATGGACTACAGACCACACTTGTTTTATCAGACCGATCTAATGTTTCCCATGACCCACAGTTTAAGTAGGGGCTCTTTAGCGGATCACCAAAGTCTGGCTGATGAACTAAGGAGTCGCAATCTCAGTCTGTGGATTTCAGGTCCTTCTTTAGAGACGAGTCAAGGTCACCAAGCCCTTATGCGACCGCATCTCTATGTCGCATAGGGGTATCTCTTATACATGCATACACTTCAACCTAAAAGGTGGATATCTGGCTTTCCCGAATGATATATCGATATGCATATCGTGTGATGGATCATGGATGAGGGTTTGGCTCCCGTCTCTATAGGTCCACCATCACACACAAAGGCCACACAGTCCTTCGGCTCATTCATCCAGGTATAAGCTCTGACCTCATCAAGGGATAACCCAAAACTTTTCATGGTTTGTTTTCTATGCTCAGGTACCTTGGGTTTTTCAACTGACTGGCCTATATAGTTAAGCATAGTTCGGTATCCGCAAACATCGTTTGCTTAGTATGGTCTACGACGGACCACACTGCCACTGAGTTCATGTTCCACTATATTATTTCATTTTACAAGCATCCATAAGGCCTTTAAAGTCCACATAAATCTAACAAAAATGACCAATATGGAAACTTGAAGCTACCAGCTAGGGACAGGTTCAGAACTTCACCAAAGTTAATTTAAATAAAAAAAAAACTTAGAGACAAAAATGAGACTTGTGTGTATAATATAAAATATGGGAGACTATTTATGTGTTCCAAAAAATATGTGGCATTTTCGGTATTTTCCTTTTTTAATATAATATGATAGCTTGCTAGTCGACTTGACTGCAATGAGTTGCAAATAGTTAAATGAGTTTCACCAATCGAAAAAAAACAATTTTTTAAAAAATGGATCAGTGTAGCGGATCATCCCACCTTCGATCCCATATCGGTTGCCAGATCGCTGATCTAGAAAAATATTGGAAAGTAAGCATATAACATCATATGTTATGTGTAAAATCTACATCATCATTCTTGAATGGCTTAGCTAGGAGCAGCTTGTGGATTTCCGAGTTCGAATCCTGTGTGCATATGTGTCTAAAAAAAGAAGGATTTTCTGGCATTGGTCGGGATATATGACCAATACTCCACCAGGCCATGAATGTTCAAATGAAAAAAGAAGAAGAAAAAGACAAAAAAATAAGAAAAAAAAAAAAAGAAACGATGAAGAAGGAAGCAAAGAGAACGTACTCTACTAGCCAATGGACATAATTTAAGCGCATCCAGATGATGCACTGACCTTCTTCATGATGAGAGGTTGCTGATCACACTCTCATTTCCTCTCCTTGTCTCTCGTGTTGCCATTATTGCTGCTACTTTTGAGGCAAAGGAGCCCACTAGTGTTAAATTTAGTTTGTGAATTAAATATGCGGAGTAAAATAGGCTTTTAGAATTGGGATTTTATACAAAGATGTCATTTACCTTTGTAACAAGGAGGTCACAATTATTCTTATTCATTAGATGTCAAATTGGATGACTTGCGGTATGTCATGAAGTTCAAGATTTTTTTTGTTTTTTCCTAAACTTTGAGTTTATTCAATGACACTCTTACAATCACCTATTTTGAAATTAAGGGACAATAATGATTGTGACATCTTTGTACTAAAGGTAAATGGTCTCTTTCAATACCTTTCTTTTAGAATTTATATTTTATAATGATATCAAAATAAGTAATAGAGTCATCCCTTTTTAACAAAATATAACAATTTAACTTTTAAAACTCAAAATTTCTTAAGCTACTAGCTATAATGAATAATGTAAGCTACTAGCTCTCAGCCGTCAGATCTTCATCAGGCGCTTCAAAATTCATATCACTATCTGAATTTTAATCTTTTTTTCTTAAAATCAGATCAAAATGAAATTTTGTACATGTG
>NW_006497511.1:827667-874113 GCF_000471905.2 Amborella trichopoda | reverse complement strand
CGTGCCCAAGATCACCAAGGCAGGCCAACATGACAACCCAACCCCTTCTCTCGTTTTTTTTTTTTTCAAACTGTAAACTCTCATTTTTATAATCTGTTTCAGTCTTTTTTCCATCTTCCTTTATTCATTTTTCAACTATGCTCATTCTTTTTCGAAGTAAACATATGTAATTTCGTGGGTATGAGATTGTTTGTAGATGGACAGGGCATCCATCTTGGGTGATGCCATAGAGTATGTAAAGGAGCTGCAAATGCTAGTGAAGGCACTGCAGGAGGAGCTGGAGGAGACAACTGAGGAAGAGCGGCAGCAGCAGCAACAGCAAGGGAACGGAGGCGATGGTGGTGCTCCTCCGGCTACGACCCCTTCCTCTGATTGCAACAACCATGGCGGCTTTAGCGTCATGGAGGAGCGGGTTGAGGAATCCTCATCCTCTAATCACCTGCTGCATATCCCCAACATCAACAATGACTGTTCCGATGACAAGGCTCAGCAGCAGCAAATGGAGGTATGTCCGATCTCAGAACAGATATCACGGCTCGCTCGTTCTCTTCTTCATCTCTTTGCATTACTTGATCTCCAAAAACCACCTAATAGTGAAATAAGGAATGGTGATTTGTTTTCTGTTTGTTTTCAGGTTCAGGTTGAGGTGAGCCAAGTAGGCGCCCATGAGTTCAACCTGAAGATATTTTGCGAGAAAAGCAGTGGTGGTTTTGCGAGGCTAATGCAGGCCATGGATGCCTTGGGCCTCGAAGTAATCCATGTTAATATCACTACTTACATGAGCCTCGTTCTTAATGTCTTCAAAGTCGAGGTATGTCTTAGAAAGGACACTACTTACATGAGCCTCGTTCTTAATGTCTTCAAGGTCGAGGTATGTCTCAGCAATCCTTTCTCTGGGACAGGGCCGCCTCCCTCTCGGTTCTGAGAATGCAAATTAGTGTGTTTGTGTTGCCATTCTCTGGGACAGAGCCGCCACCCTCTCGGTTCTGAGAATGCAAATTGGTGTTTGTGTTGTTGCCAGATGAGGGATAACGAAGCTATACAGGCAGAGCATGTGAGGGATTCACTTCTGGAGCTCACCCGCAATCCCAATGGCTGGCCTTCCCCTGTACCGAAATTGCAGCATGTCCACTTGCGGGAGCTTCCGCCACCAATCGGCGCCGCCAACTTCTCCAGCATCCATATTTGATACGGTTGTTTCATATACAATGTTTTGAATATTTTTAGTCTAAGATTTTTTGTCTTTTCTGAAATTAACCATATCAAGCAGTTTTAAATCACTCACTTTGTCTGAATTATGAACTTAATTTGTTTAAACTGCATCATCCTATTGTGGGGTTTGAATTGTTTAATGGTAGCTTATTGCTAATGGTATTCGATATGCAAACCTTGAAACCATTTCATTGCATGCAGATTTTTATCATTTTGTTGAAGAAATCTTATCGGATTAAATTCTCGCCCATGCTTTTGCTCTTTATGATACTAAAGGCATTGTGGTGAGGATGTGATGCCTTGAGTTCTATTCTTAGTGTGGGCATGAGCATAGGACCTCTTCTCACGTGTGACTATTTATACATTAAAAACATAAATATATAGGACAATCCTCTCACACAAAATGCCACAGAGTTGAGACAAAGGTGTTATTAGCAAAGTTCATGGGTGTTTTGTCATAACTAGAGTGGCATATAGATAACAAATTTATCCGACGAACAACATCCAAGCCATTCTTGTCTTAACAAATTTATCTGTTGAACAACATCCAGCTGTTCTTGTCTTAACATAAACATTCATGTTTCTTACTTCTTGCTTTCTCTATTATTTCAATGCGGATCTTATTTTTTCTCTCTTCATGGCGATTCCTTATTTGCAAATTGGAAGTTGTAGCACTCGCATCAAGCACGGTGAAGATTGAATCTAACGTAATTGTGGACTATCAATTCTCAAGATTTTCAAGTTTTCATAGATTTGCTCGATCTATACTATTTTTAAAGCTTTAAATTTTATATTTTCATTTTTAACATAATTTTGGTCCATAAATTTTCAAGATTTTCAAGTTTTCATAAATCTGCACGTTCTATGTTATTTTTAAAGCTTTAAATTTTATAATCAAAGACAAAAATATATTTTAAGACTATCACAAAGATTTTTAGTATTGAAACCACATTTCTCGACACTATTTGAATGTGCAGTTTACTTTGATTGTATAGATCCTCGGCTCTACCCTTTATGTAATGATTGTATTTTTCTTAAACTTAGTAGTAGATTTATTTTAATACAATATGGAAACTAAAAAACAGAAAAAACCCGGCCCCTTGCCGGTTCCGGTTTTGAGCAGTTTTGGTGATCGGCCGGTATTTGAAAAATAAAAATTCAAAAAAATATCTATAAAATATAAAAAATAAGGAATTTGATTTGTAATAGATTTTTTAATATTTTTTACATTATGTTAAATATATAAAATTGCTTTGTTCATTAATACTCACTTTTAATATCCATGTCTTCATTAATTTTCAACTTCATTTGAATGTGTTTTGTTTTAATCATCTTTATATGCTTTTCCTATTTTAGTAGATTTTTTTTTTGCATATTTTTCATTTTTTTCAACAATTTTTTGGCTGCATGGATCTTGTTCAATTAGAATGGTTGAATCGATCGATTTACTGATTAGACTGATTAAACCACTTCCGGCTCCTTTCTCAGTTAACCGTTCCGATTTGATTTTACAAACACAGTAAAAGGCATGTCCGTCGAAATGATACCTTCTCCTTTAGTTTGAAGAATGAAGTAATCAACATTCCTCCTCTAGATTGAAGTAATGAACATCAAGTCAAGGCCTAAAGACAAGGGCAAGGCTCGGGCTGTCAACTTGGTGAGGCCATCATTCGAGGAGGGTCACTACATTGAGATTAAAACCATGCTTTTGACCCCTCTCTTCCAAGGGGGTCCGAATCATGAAAAGACTTACACCAGGTGTAGGCATCCCGATCAAGAAACCCAACCAATAAGCACCATGTTGAAGAAAATAAGCAAAAGAATTGATGCAGATGGATGGACGTAATGTTTTTATTTTAAATTTTTAGGAGACTTAATTTGTTAGAGATAATTGTTTGAAATAGGATTAATATGTTTTTCTTTTTTGGTTAGTTTGATAAAGTTTAATTTGTAGCAAGTTTTTTTTAAAGATAATGAGAAAGAGAGTCTTTTTTGTTTAGGTCAACCTTTAGGAAGGTTTTTAATTGGATGGGGTTTATTATTTAGTTGGGGATGTAGATAAACGCATCTAAAGGCAATATATTGTTTGTTTAGTTATTATTTAGTAGGCAAATATTTTAGGAGGCTTTGGAAGTGAATAAAATGAAAATGACCCATTATAATAGATGGTTATGTTTTGATGATAGGAAAAAACAAACATCAACAATTTAGAGAGAGAGAGAGCCTTTGTGATTTTTTTTTTTTCTTTTCTTTTTGTGTTTCTTGTTACGAGTATGCTGTAGGAGGTCTCAACGTATTTTTCATATACGTGAGGTAGTATCTGAGCATCGGTTCTTGTGGATCGTGGTGTTCATCACTAAGACATCATGGGTGGTTAACAACCGGGTACCGGGAATAAACCCATCCAGCAAGAACGAGACATTCAAGATATTTTGTCATTTATGGCAAATCCTACTTGTTTAACATTTTTGAAAATCTATTTTTTTTAAGTACTTTTTAATCAATTTTTTGGCAAATATGTGTTAAATGTCAGAATTTTACTTTTAAAGCCTAGACACTACCTCGAATCTACTGAAGCACCCAATGGCTTCACTTCCCAACCAAACGAAATTGGATTTGCAGCTAAATTGGAATAGCAAACTAAATTTTATTTGAATTTGACTCAACTAATGTACCCATGTCAGTGTAGTTATTAAGTGGAATTGCATTACTTGCTCTAGGTCACAAAATATCTTCTAAAGTCTATGTATAATAATCATGAGCTGCATGATAGAAACTAATACTTAGAGATGAATAGTCAATAGACCATGGTCATGAGAGAGCTAAAATAAATAAATAAAAATTAATGAAAATCTCTTCATTCAGATTCAGAACATTATGATTATGTCAATAACAATACATACAACATAATTTTTTTACAATGGCTACAAGAACATATCGGTATATTGCACATTAATGCATCTATGTAAATGAACAAATATACTTTTTAACAAAAACATTTCAATTAACAAAAAAGAAAATAAAAAATACCACCATAATATTAGATTAAGTCATTAAAGACAAAAAAAATACGTCGCAAGTTTAGATTTTATAGTATTAAAAAAAAAGTGGACATAAAGTTAAATATCTGAGTTCCTTCTCATAAAAATTGCAAATTAATAAGATAAAATTGAAGATAATTATTTCAAATTTAAAAAATACTTTTTTTATAATTAAATGTTTTAGAAAAATTATTTTTAAAAAATCACTCAAGCAACTAAAAGTTCATATTAAAAAAAAAAAGCGAAATGAAAAGGTACATGAAATTCATATCTATGATCTCGACTGTAAAAATCAAGCACCAAATTTCGACTTTTCGACCAAATTAGGACTGCAATCTTTTGCATAACTCCGTGATCTCCAAAAGCCTTAAAATTTGACAGATAAATGATAGACAAGGTCCCAAAGTAGATCGGTTGGTGGAATGTTTTCAACTCAAAAATGAAAACCTGAGTTGCAGCCCTGAAATACAAAAAACGAGCACCAAATTTTGGCTTTTCGATCAAATTAGGACTGCAATCTTCTGAATAACTCTGTGATCTACAAAAGCCCAAAAATTTGACTGAGAAAGTATCAAACAGGGTCCAAAATTGATCGGTTGGCAGAATTTTTTCAACTCAAAAATGAAAAACTGAGTTGCAGCCCTAAACTGTAAAAATCAAGAACCAATTTCGGCCCTCCAACCAAATCACGACTGCGATCTTTGAGTAACTCTGTGATCTACAAGATCACCAAAATTTGATTGAGAAATGATAAAAAACAAGCCAAAAAATTGATCGATTGGCAGATTTTTTTCGTCTCAGAAATGAAAAATTGAGTCGATGCCCTACTATGTAAAAATTGAGCACCAAATTTTGGCAATTCAATGAAATTAGGACTTCAATCTTCTAAGTAACTCTATGATCTACATAATGCCTAGATTTTTATTTGGAAACAACAAAAGAACGTGTCGAAAATCTCAAGTTGGGCTGAAGTTTTTCACAATAGTGAAGAACAGCAAAAAAAAAGTCAAAAATTTGATTTCGGGTATATTTCCGGATGCAAATCCATCAATTTATGCACCTATTTCAGCCAATAGTTGACTATAAAAGGCTTAATAAGCTTGAAAAAGGTGGAAAAAATGAATCAAATTCGAGGTCACGGTTTTCTGTATCAAATAACTGGCTACTATGGGAAATAACGGCAACCAGTGTAAAAATACCCGTATTTCATGATACTGCCCAAAATTACACAAACCGGTTCGGTTAGCAGAAAACTGGCCGGTTAGTTAGAAATCTGGCCGACTCGTGTACTAATCGATTGGTTTTGGTTCGGACATTTTAGGGGCAAGTAAAACGTACAACTAGCACCTCAAAATTGGGGTTAACTGGAACCGGGAGGGTCCCGGTTCCATTCTTACGGCTGGTTTCGGTTAGAATTGGTTATTTTTTCTTTCATTTGATCTCAAGCTACAAGGTGTAGTCATCTGGATTTTTTAGGCATGAAGTGACCAATAGAAACCGAAGTGGTGGTCCATGTTCTCTACTTAATCATTTTAGTATGCATTATATTGATCCAGTGGAGAGATTGCACCTCCAAGATATTATATATAATGTAATAAAAATAATGTAAACACGCATGTATGGTGTGTCCGTTAATGAATGGCATTGAGACATGTATTGTTTTCCTCTCTGTTTCCTCGTGATTCCAATGATGTCGTAATCTCGATTCCATATTGGTCGATTCCAACTAGGTTGGAAACTCGATTATAAAAATCTAGGAATCTCTCTTCCATTTTTGCAAGGATCTCAATCATATTTTGGTCGAATCTTTGATTCCTAGAAATAGAAATCTTCAAGCCGGTGGTGATTCTGCGCTTTCGATTTCTACATCGATTCGGTTTAGGAGTTGCTTTCGGTAACTATGTTAAGGATTCTAGAGTGCAGCATTATAAAATGGGTCATTGTAGTATAGAGTCTTTAAAAAAGTTGTGTAAATAAGGACTTATTTCCTCTAATATTGATCGTCCTAGTGAGTTTATTTGTCATGTTTGTCAACTGGGAAAACATGTCAAGTTGCCATTTGTTTCTAATAATAAAAGAGCTTCTTCTTCGTTTGAGGTAGTGCATTCTGTTGTATAGGGTCCGACACCAATTGCATCGCCTTCTAGTTCCCTTTATTATGAGATATATGTTGATCACTTCTCTAGATTTACATGGATTTTCTTTCTTAATAAATATCTCATGTGATTGAGGTGTTTAGAAGTTTCAAAGTGATATTTGTTGAAAAGCATTTCCTTAAGCAAATTTTTGTACTTTCATAGTGATGAAGGGGGAGAGTAATCATCTTAAAATTTTAAATGTTTCCTAAGGGATAGTGGCTTGTCCTTATACTCCACAACAAAATGGGGTTGCAGAAAGGAAACATAGATAAATAAATGAAGTTTGATTATCTCTTATGTTTTGTAGTGGAGTTCCAAAGTTTTTATCGATTAAATGGACTTCAACCCGATGTATTGGATGGAAAGTCTTCATATCTTACACTACTTTGAAGGACTCCTGATTATTTTGTCTTGAGGAGTTTTAGAAGTTAGTGTTATATCCATATTGACAGTAGCCTTAGGAATAAACTGATCATAAGGTAGAAACATATATTTTTGTGGGATACTCATATGATCATAATGGCTATAAATGTTACTATCCACGAACACATTTTTTTTTTTTGTTTGTTTCTATGTAATATCCATATTGATAGTAGTAGCCTTAGGAATAAACTTGATCCTAAGGAAGAAACATATATTTTTGTGGGATACCCAGATGATCATAATGGCTATAAATGTGACTATCCATGAACAAATATATATTTTTTGTTTCTAGACATGCAACATTTAATGAGGTGAAAATGTTTTCTACTCCATGAAAGTCCATTTCCAAAGAAAGAGATGAACTTATTCCTAAGGCAGAAACATATATTTTTGTGGGATACCCAGATGCTCAAAATGGTTATAAATGTTTATCCATGAACAAATTTTTTTTTTTTGTTTCTATACATGTAACATTTAATGAGGTGAAAATGGAAATGTTTTCTACTCCAGAAAGTCCATGTCCAAAGGAAAGAGATGAACACAAGAATGATAGTGAACCATTCTTCATAAGCCGACATCAGATGGAGACATTTGTTAAAGGCATTGTTCCTTGTAATCCAGGCGAAGACTTTGTGCCATTCATCGAGGGTAACTAGCATACAAGCCAAAGTAGGGGCTCAACACAAAATGGGACATATGAAATCATCATGTATGAAAGAAGACTGAAGAGCTAAGATGGGCAACAACTGAGCACATTAGAAGGACCAGCAAACAAACACACAAACCACCCCGTAGAGCATTTGAATCAAACCATCATAAGCACTCTAGTTGATGCAAATACTGAGGTCACTTCATATAAGAGGTTGAATTGCATTAAAGGCCCTTTCAAAGCCTTGAACTCGACATATTATAGCTCGTGAGCATAGTGGCAGTGGCCTAGAGTTATGTGACTCTAGGATCTTGGCGCATTGGGATAAAAAGTCACAAACCCCAAGTGTCATGAGGGCGGTATGTGTGAGAGGCACCAAGAGGCTTGAGGGTTACCTCTAGTCAAGGTTAGTTTATTATATGGCTCATGATTTTGCTCAAGAACAAGTTCAGATATTACCAATCGATGAGAGAGGAATTTAAGGTGGGTTGGAACTTACTCAAGTTGGCTCGTGTTGGCATCCTCTTAGATCACGAAGAAACCCCCCAATCATAAAACTGGTTCGGAAATGCCTCTCTTGGCTTGTATTCTCCTATTTCTGTAATCACACACATATGGAAAATGTTACAAGATAGGTGGGTCAAGGGACCACACCTTGCCTTCAGGTGAATGTACACAGGCGTGCACATTCAAAAGAGGAGAAGAATGAGAGGGTGAAGAATGGGGTGAGAAGAATTTATCGAGCGGTGAGACTGACACAATGACCTAACTAGTAGTTAATTGACTTGTCGTGGTAGTAAGACGGGCTTGGTAGCTTAGACTGACTCAACAGAGTTACTACTAGATGACTGTACAAATACTAAATAGTAAGACACTATGAGTTGTCTATTGTGGAGATAAAGCGGGCACAGTAACTATGATCGGCACAACAACAATACAACTAAATGATAGGACTACCATAGAAGGCTGGTCTCAACTCTTCTTGATCAAGCGAGAGAGTGAAAGAAAGAAAAGGGATCAGAGAGAGAGAGGAATGAAGATAGAGAAGAAAGGAAATAAGGGGAATTAAAGAAGGAGAAGAGTAGAGAAAAGAAAAGGGAACAGAGAGAGAGGTGAGATAGAAGACGATAAGAGAAGAAGAAGATATGAATAGAAAGAAGAAGAAAGAAAAAGAAGAAAGAAGAGCATGAGAAAGGATAAGGGAGAAGAAAGAAAAAAAAGGAGGAAGAAAGGAGAGAGAAACAGAGAGGAGTAAGAGAGAGAAGGAAGAGGAAGAGAGACAAATACGGCAATGAGATAAGGTGAAGGGAGAAACTCGATTGGCAATGGACCTCTATTTGCTTGAACTAAAGAAGAAGGAAGAAAAGACACAGGCGGCACTAAGGCTTCGTTGGCGGGGCTAGGAGAAAGAGAGGGGAGAAAACATAGGTGGCACTAAGGTTTCTCCGTCTGGGACAGAAGAAAGGAGAAAACTTAAGCGACGCTAAGACTTCGCCACCTAAGACAGAAGAAATGAGAAAACTCAAGCGACACTAAGGTTTCACCATCTGGGATAGAAGAAAGGATAAATCTCAGGCGGTGCTAAGGTTTCATCTTCTGGGACAGAAGAAAGGAGAAAACTCATGCGGCGTTAAGGCTTCGTCGTCTGAGACAGAAGAAATGAGAAAACTCAAGCGACTTCAAGGTTTCGCCATTTGGGATAGAGGGCTGGAGAAAGCTCAGGCGGCGCTAAGGATTCGCCATCTGATTCAGAACAGAGGAGAAAACTCAGGCGGCACTAAGGCTTCGCGGTTTGAGATAGAAGAAATGAGAAAACTCAGGCGACACTAAGGTTTCATTGTATGGGACAGAAGAAAGGAGAAAACTCAGGCAGCGTTAAGGTTTCGTCGTCTGAGTCAGAAGAGAGAGGATATTGAGTGCACAGATGGTGATGGACTTCTGCCATATAGGATAGGAGAGAGAAGGGATTTTAACAAAGACTCGGCCCACCATTCAGGCTAAGACCTAACCCACTGCCTATGTCTCAGAAACAAGAAGACATAACACCAGGCAAGAGG
Organism: Amborella trichopoda; assembly: GCF_000471905.2. Next base: position 864,593 of record NW_006497511.1, on the reverse strand, counting down.
TATGCCATGAATGAATGGAGGAAAGAAAGAAGAACAGAGACGTGATAGACCAGAGAAGGAAGAGAGAGAAAGAGATTAAGACGAGGGAGAAAGAAGAGAAAAACAAGAGAGAGATAGTCAAAGAAGAAGAGAGAGAAAGAGAGATAGAGATGAGAGAGAAAATAGGAGGAGAGGAAGAGAGAAAAGAGGAGGAGAGAGAAAGAAAGATAAAGATGAGAAAAAAGAGGAGGAGAGAGAAAGAGAAAAAAGAGGAGAAGAGAGAAAGCGATGAGAGAAAAGAGGAGGAGAGAGAAAATTACCTTATCGAGGGTTGCTCTGATGCCCGTTTGATCGAAAGATGATCGTTTTCTTGTAGGGCTCGGCATGACGATCGATTTGATACCAATTTCAAGCCATGGATTGTGTTTGTAAGCCACGATCATGAGACTTGAAATTTGCATGAACTTTGAAAACTTTGGATTGATGGTGCTGTCATTCCTTGAGGTTTTTCCTTTATTTTTTCATCATAGTGCACTGTGCATGCCGTCATGATCATGTGACAACCAACAGGACGCGATATAGGGCTCGAACGATGATTTTGTAACTTTTGGGTTTTGGTCGGAATCTGAAAATCAGGTGGCCGGAATTAAAGTCACTTCTTCACGAATCGACAAATTCTCTCTAGCTTTTCTCCCTGCTCAGACATCATCACGGGGTGTACCACATATCAAAACACTCGTCTCGACAAGACGAACATGCTCACAAAATTTGAGCGTGATTCAACAAGAGAAAAGTGAAATATGGGCACTGAAAGTCACTACTCATGACTGTGAAAACAACCGCCTTTAATGGTGTCTTGGTGCAGGGTGACCACACAAGAATAGTGCGTGGCTCCTCCTGTTTCAATGTTTTGCTCATAACTTTGTCCTGGAATGTCCGATTAAGCTGAAACTTAACTCGTAAGGGTTTGTAACCGTGTCGGATTCAATGGTGGTGCTCCGACAGTGATTTGACGCATCAAAAATGTAGTTCTAGTTATAAAGATCCATTTCAGGGTGCTAGGCCAATTTTTTGAAACCGTTCCTCTATGTTGACTTCCTTAGACATGTTAGAAAGCGACGAAACTTGGCAGGTGACCTTTTGGAGTGCTTGTGAAGATATTGACTAATTCTGGGGCAATTATGAAACTGTCAATGTTTCCAGTGTTTTGTTAGGCTTTATTGACTGGCTTCCTCTTTATTCTTCATCAGGGACCAAGGTGCTAAAAATGTGTTCAAACAGCTTGTCCCACCGAATGTTGTGCTTCTCGGGGAAGCAAAAAGGATAACATTCAGAAAATTTCCTTTTGCTTTATTACTTTTTTCTTCCTTGCCACAGTACCATGTGAACACCGAGGAGATTTACATAATGCTGTAACTAGGATGCTTAGACGTAGGGATGCATTGTTCGCTGGTCCGTGTGTTGAGACTTTAGGGGGAGAAGAGACTTTTTTGAGGGATTCTGTCGAAGTCCTAACCCTAAAGGGACTAATTGTGATTCTAACAGCTGAGGATTTTGTATGGACCTCGTTGCTTAGAATCAAGCCCTTCTAGTAATTGAGTGCCATGCTAATGGGCATTGTTCCCATTTGGTCTAGGTTTGTTTGTAAACTCTGGTGTTGAGCCAAGTTTCGAGGAATTTGTGAATGGTGTGCTGAAGGGCCTTCTATCGGCTTCATCTGCTTTGTGCACCAGTTGTTCTTTGGCGAGTAGGGTACCTCAGTTTATCGAGGTGACCAGCTTTGGGTATAACCCCTACCCACTACTGTGAAGCAATAACAATCATGATCCCTCTCTTCCTTTTGAGAGAGGCTTCAATCCTGATTCTTGCTCCAAAGTCATGGTTGACTTAGCTTTCTTGGGGCGTCAGCAACATTTTGGAGGTGTTCATGACCTTGTGAGAATGATGCTCTTCTTTATTAAACTTGTCTTGCATTCTTGGTGAATCTTTTGGTCAACGAGTCCTTCTTGTAAATGAACTCAGGCTCTCAGAATCTTTCCTTGAGGCTCGTATTTTTGGGTCCTGGCATTGTGACACCAGAGATTTTTCTTTTGAATGCAGGCTGAAGCCGCTTGCAGGGGCGAGTGCTGCATCAACCTGTTTATTAGTCCAAGCGTCATTTGAGGATTTTCACTTAAACTTGGGAAGTGGTGTCGTAGAGACGGTTTTCACCAACTTCCTTGTATTTGGGGCTCTTTTACCCATGACCTTTCGGCCATGTCCACCCTTTTCTTCCATTTTTACTGACGAAGCCCTTTTGGGTTTTCACCGTGCCCGGGTTTTTATTTTCACGGAACTCTCTTACTCATTGTTTCGTGACCATGTCTGTCCATCATTTTTACTCATGGCGTTCCCTTGTCCAGGTAAACACCATGCCCGTTCTTATTATTTAATGTTTTTTTTTTGTGAAGGTGTGTTTAGGGTCATGCCTCCAAGACCTATGCGAAACAGTTTAACGTCATGCGTTAAGGTCATACAGCTGGACCATGGTGGCAATGGATGGCAGTCTTATGGAGGCCATGGATTGAGTATGGTGGTGATTTTGTCTCACTTGGGGAAGAAGGCACAAGGCTACCTGTATGGGGTGAATAATGTATGGACGGTAGGTCGAAAGTGGTGACCCACTAACTGACTATGAGTACGGGCGGCAAGATGGCTCGCCGTTTAGTGAGCATGGGTGAAACTCATTAGGGGATGATTGATTATGATAGTGAAGGAAAGATGGACTCCATGGGGAAGTGATGGAGGTGGTGTGTGCACATGAACTAGTCGGTTAGGGAAGACACGCGTGAAAGTGCACGTAAAGGGTGTGTGTGCATATATGGGGCCAAGTTTAAGGTTATTCCTCTTGGACCTGTGCAAAGCAGTTTAACGTCATGCGGCCTGGACGTGCACTATGGTTTAAAGTCATATAGCTCGGACAATACGGTTTAAAGTCCTGCAACTTGGACGGTGGTTTTTTTATTTAAAGTCCTGGAGCTTGGACCATGCAGTTTAAAGTCATGCAAGTAAACCTCCGCTACAGTTTAAGGTCATATAGTTTTGACCATGCAGTTTAGGGTCGTGCACCTAAACCAAGGCTGTGCAGTTTAAGGTCATGCAGCACGAACCTAGATTATGGGTCACCATGCGGGTGAAGCTGCATGGGGGACAAGTCTGTAGATAGCAATTCGACTCCCTGGGGATAAGAACGGTCAAGACCAACAAGAGGTTCAGATTGAGAGGCTGACTTCATTGGGGTTTAAAGGGCAAGTATGACTCCTCAGAGGGTAGAGTTATTGAAAACAACTCGACTCTTTATGAATTGGTTAACCAGGCAGGAAGCAGACCAACTGGGGATTGAAGAGGTAAAAAATGACCCTTAAATCCATTGGGAACAATGAGCTGCAGAATGGGTATGACTCCTACTAGGGATACGAAGTCGTGGCCTGAGTAGAACTCCATTGGGGATAATAAGTCATAGTTAAGGTGTAATTCTACTAGAGATAATAGTAATAGAACACACACGATTTTAGCACGTGGGTGCGTACCACTGATCACTTCTTGAACACTCAGGCGGCGCTGAGTCTTTGCAGATGCATCCGGCGCTGAAGTCAACGAACATTTTCATTAATGCCCCAGTGGTCGCTAATGTTATTAAAAACGTAGCCGATGCTGAGGCATCCCATGCTATTTCTTAAACGCGGCCGGTGCTTAGTTGCTAAAAAATATAGCCGGCGCTAGGTTTCGAGCGCAGCCGATGCTGGACATGGGTCAATGTTCGGGTCATGACCCTAGCCCGACCCGGTCCTGGTCTATGTTGCGTGGCCTTTAATGGGCGGTGGTAAAACTTTACTCGAGCCTCGGGGCAGAGCCCGACCCTATCCAATCCATTGACGTTTGACATTCTTAGACATGGCTGAAATTTCCAGTTTGTAAGGGGCTTTTGAGGAAAGCGTCGGTTATATAAATCCTATTTTCATTGTTTTTCACCGAAGAGTAAAAAAACTTAAAAACCTTTTAATGGTGAAAAGAAGGTTTCGGGTTAAAGCTTGAGTGAGCACACCTGGGATTTGAACCAAATTAGCTGCTTGCATGTAAACAAGGAAGGATTCCGACATGAAGCAGAAATTTCGCCAGGCTTTGTGAAGTTGTAGGAGTTTGCAGTGAGTGTTGTAAAGCCATCTGGAAGTTTAGCCATGGAAATAGTGAGTTTTCAGGGACAAGAGGGAACTTCTAGCCGTGATTTTGAGAAGTTTGTCAGGATTTCGACCGTGATTTTGGCAAGATAGAGAAGGGAAAAAGGGTGAAAGTTGCAGTGAGGGGCCACTGAGTGAACTTTCGCTATTTTTTGGCAGTTTTCCAGGACGTGCAAGTGAGTTTCCTTCTGGTTTGGAAGAAAATTGAAGAGGTTTTTAGTAGTGGAAAGAGATTCCGGCGAGAAACCGAAGGGCGTAGGGATACAGACCATCACCGTCACTGAGAACGGTTGCAAGAAGGTGAACAACGCTGAATCCACACTTGTGAGGACATGTGTCAGTCTAGGACGTGGCAACAACTATCAGGCAGTGTTACAAAGCTCGAGGTGACACGTGCAAGATCTATAGCACATGTGAGAGATTTTATTTTGAGAGGCAACTATCTTTTAGAAACTCAGCCGGGGTTGGATGTTAGCAAACACACCCGACGCTAAGCGTTAGGCAACACCGTCGGTGCTAATTTTTGTGTGTTCAATCAGCGCTGGACCTCTGAAGGTTCCCCCAGCGCTGGGCCTTTAGAGACACAGTCAACGCTAAGCTTCCATAAACGCAGTCGGTGCTAAGCTTCTGAGAACCCAACTAGCGCTGGGCTTTTGAAAACCCAGCCGGCGCTAGGCTTCTGAAAACCCAGCTGGTAACCAGTCCCTCAACAATTTTCCTTCAACAGTGAACTCTTGAATCTTTTTCAATGACTGAGGCTTCTTACCAAATTCTCGACATAAAGAACCTTCTTAGGGAAGGAGAAGTTGACACTAATGGTTTTACCGACGAGGCTCTAGTAAGGGGAAATCCCATTTGGCTAACTGTGCCTGTATGCAAACTGAAGAGGTCCCTTAGCGTCACTTTCATCACCGAACCAGTTCATTTTGAAGTCTAGAGTGATAATGATGGCAACGTGAGTTTCGAAGAAGGGGTGGGACTTCTCCATTGCATGCACAGGAACGTAGATTCTGGGGAAAACTTGCCCACCCTCGGAAAGCAAATGGTGCATACAAGGGGCTAATATGGTCGGGCAAGGGCCTTCGAGTACAAGGGGAACACCAATATTTGAAAGGGTACTCCTCTTGGACCACCAGGGTGTTGATGTCGTACAGAAGCATCCTAGAATCGCATCTCTCTGCTGGCAGCATTTTAGTGCTCGGCCAGCTACTATGATCGATGCTCTAATACTGTCAAGGTACTGCTCGAGACATGGAGCCATGTTAGCAACACTTGTGTTTTTGGGTATGGGTAAGCAAGAATGTCCTTGCTAGATCTTTATTTCATCGGGGGTCTCCCGTTGATCGGGGCCATGTATGATGAATTCGTGCCCCAAAATTCAGTCATCTTTGATGGTGCTAGCTTCGGGGAGAGGAGCCACCTACTAGTCTTCAAAATATTTTCGAGGTTTATCAATTACTTCATGCTCAATCTAGCAATGGTTGGGTAATTTTCACCGAATGGGTGAAATTCTTTTATGGAGACTATCTTGAAGGTAGTCAGGGTACTCCATGAAGGAAAAGGAAGGCTGTTTGCAAAGGACTACCTCCCATGTATCAACCTGAGACCACCGATGGTTGTGTCTTCTTGGCTGCATATTTGGCCTTATTTTTATGCAAATTTGTGCTCCTTGGAGGGCCTGATGACATTCGTCCAGGCACTTTCTATGTAGCCTGCGACGTGGTAAAGAGATCGTGCGTATGCTCTTGCCCAACCAGTCTTGTGCAATATTTACCATGGCTTGGGGGCCATCTCCTGTGGAAAGGCTTTCAAAGGAAGATGGAAGAGCTTGGGACTTTACGAGAGTGCTAGTTTGTATGACATATACGGATCGCATGGTCTACATGTCTAGATATGATAGAAATAAGCAAATATGTGATACCTCATTTCGGCAGAAGGGTGTTGACCGAGGCATATGCAAACTAGTGGAGGATCACCAGCAAGGGATACTGCGATGAAGATCACCCTTGGAAAGGGGAGCACGGTAACTGGTGCTAGGAGAACAGACAAAGAAGGACGGTGGATACTCCTGCTCATGCTGAGGTTTTTGTCCTGGGATATCCTTTGAACTGGGAGGCTCTTGGAATTTCTCGAGAGATAGCAACTGATGATACTTTGCCAGAATTCTTAGCCATGAAGAAGAAAACGAGGAGCATCTTTGACAAACTCAGTTCTATCTTCGAGTGGCGTGAGTGCTGAAAGGTCCCAGGTTATGAGAAGTGTCCCATTCAGGATTTGAACGCACTGATCGGGAGTGGTCCTCATAGAAAATAGGCTGCAGGTACTTCTCAATGAGGGAGTTCTAAAGCGGTGGCTCCTCCTTTACCAAAAGGGAGGAAAAGGAAGCATTCTTCCACTACCAGCACTCGTGCGTTGACTCAGAGTGGTAAACGTGCTCGAAGGCGTAGGGATGCCAAAATTCTTGTGATTTTGGAATCAAGAGGTAGTGTTTGACATTTTTCACCACTTTGATCCCCGATGTGGAATAAAGAGGAAGCAAGTCCATAAAGCCTACAAAGCAGTGGAAATTTTGATAGTCTCATAATGGATCCAAAATTGGTCAAGATCTTCATCAGTACTCCAAAAGGCCACCTGCTAAGTTTTATCCCGATCAGACATGTCTAAGGCAATGAACACAAAGAAACAATTTCGGTAAAATCGACCTCTAGCACCCTTAAATGGACCCCGTAACTAGAACTATATATTTGGTATGTAAAATAGCTGTGGGACAATCGCCATTGGATTTGGCAAGGTCGCAACCTTTATGGGTCATATTTGGGCTTAATCGGGCACTTTAGGACAAAGTTATGAGTAAAATACCAAAAAGGGGTAGGTCGCACACTATTCCTGTGTGGTCACCCTGCACCAAAACACCATTAAAGGTGGCTGTTTTTATAATCATGGGTAGTGACTTTCGGGGCATATATCTCACTCGATCCGAGTCGGTTCGTGCTCAAATTTGGTGGGCGTGTTCATCTCGTCAAGACGAGCGTTTCAAAATATGGTACGCCCCGTGATGATGCTCGAGTAGGGAGAAAAACTAGAGAGAAGTTGCTGATCCGTGAAGAAAATTATGAAAAATACAGCAGCAGCACGCCGCACTCCGACGGTCAAATCACGACTCTCACATACCCAAACGGCATGAAACCAATTGCATTATGTGCGTGAGGTCTGTGGCTATCTCTGATCCGAACTTCGCATACGATGAACTATTGGATTTCACACATGGAGGCGTCAAAACTTATGTAAATTCTGACCGTCGATTTTAAGATTTTGGCAAAAAAATCAAGACGACAAAATCTTCATCCGGACATGAAATCGAGCCACACTTGTTGCAACGTGATCATGAGGGCATGCTTAGTGTGATTCAGTGAAGAAACATAAGAAAAACATCAAGAAAATAATCAATCCAATGTATTCAAGATTCAAGCAAATTTCAAGTTTCATGATCATGGCTTAAAAACATGATTCATGGCTCGAAGTTAGTATCAAATAGATCGCCATGCCGAGCCCCACCAGAAAATAATCATCTTTCAATCAAACGGGCATCAAAACAACCTCAGATCAGTCATGGAAGATCACACAAATTATTGGGCAGCAGTAGGGATTGTTTTTAAATTCCACACGTTGTTAGGCAAGGGCAAAACAGTCTTTTTGCACCCACTTTTAGAATTTATTTTAATTCAATTAAAATGTAATTATCTTCAATTCTAGGTAGTTTTTGGGCATCCACCCATGTTTGAGCCCAATTCTATATAAGCATGTAAAGTCAAATTGTAAAATCCCCTTGGGTTCATTCTTAAAGATTTTATAAAGACTTCATTTTTGCGTAAGCTCGTGGGTGCGTCTTGGAGAGAGAGAGTTGAGAGATAAGAAAAGGGTTGGTTTCTTTTGGTAAGGTAACTTTCTCTCTTCTTCCCTCCTTCTCTCTCTCTCTCTCTCTTCTTCTCATCTGTATCTCTCTCTCTCTTTCTCTATCTCTCTTTCTCTCTATCTCTCTTTCTCTCTCTTCTTCTCTCTATCTCTCTTTCTCTCTCGTCTTCTCATCTTTATCTCTTTTTCTCTCTCTTCTTCATATCTTTATCTCTTTCTCTCTCTTCTTCCTATCCTCTATCCTCGGTCTAGACACAATCAATGAGGCCTAACGCCAACTGTGTCCCTTCTCTCTCCTATGTCTAGCCCAGTCGGTGAAGTTCACACCGACTGCATGTTCTCTCTCTTCTTATAACACAACCGACAATGCCTAGTGCCCATTATGTCTCTCTCTTCGCTCTTCTTAAAACACAGCCAGCAATGCCTAACACAGACTGTGTCTTTCTCTCTCTGCTCTTCTTAAAACACAGTTAGCAATGCCTACCACCGACTGTCTTTCTCTCTCCCCTCTTCTTAAAAAAACGCAGCTGATGATGCCTAGTGCTAACTGTGTCCTTCTTGCCCCCTTTCTCTCTAACACAACCGACGATACCTAGCAGCAATTATGTCTTCTCTCTCTTCTTCTTCTAACATAGCTGGCGATGCCTAACACCGATTGTGTATTCTTTCTCTTCTTCTTCCAACACAGCTGGTGATGCCTGGTGCCGATTGTGTCCTTCTCCTTCCTCTCTTCTTCCTTCTCCCTCCTCTCTCCTTCCTTCTCTCTTCCCTTACACTCTTCTCCTTCTTTCTTTCCCTTCCTCTCTTTCTTTCTATTCTCCTCTTATTGTCTTACTTCTTATTCTCTCTTTATGATTTCCATGCCTTTTGTTATCCTTTCTTTTGACTAAGAGTGGTTGAGATTAGTCTCTTATGGTAGCCTTGTCGTTTAGACGTAATGTTGTTGTGTCAGAATTACTGTGCCCGCTTTATTGCCACGACAGACTACCATCGCGTCTAGCTAGTCAATATTGGTATTGACATCTAATAGTAACTCTGTTGAGCCGGTCTGAGTTACTGAGCCCATTTACTGCCATGTCAGACCAATTACCTACCAGCTTAGTCACTGTGCTGATCTCCCCACCTAGTCAAGTTCTCTTCTCCCCCACCTTTCTTTTATTATTCTTCTCTTCATGTTATGAATGTGCACACTTGTGTACGTTCACTAAAGAGCCAAGGTAAGGTCTGTTGACCCACCTGTCTTATAACATTTGCCATGTATGTGTGATTGCAAAAAAAATGAGAATATAAGCCAAGGGAGGCGATTCCAAACCAGTTTTACGATTAGGAGGCTTTCTTCGTGATCTAAGAGGACGACCACACAAGCTAGCCCGTGTAAGTCCTGAACCCACCTTAAATTCCTCTCTCATCGGTTGGTAATACCTGCCCTTGTTCTCGAACGAGGTTCCCGAGAGAGCGATATCAAAACATCCTAGATCTCCTCTGAAACCCGAGATGCGTGCCGCTTGATCATCCAGATCTGGAGGGAGAGATCAAGACATCTAACCAGCTTGACAACTCCATTGAGGACTTACTACCCCTTAGTAGGATCATACTTGTTTGGCTAGTTTCTCCTTTTTAAATTCTATATTGACACATCACTTATGGTTGTTGAGTTCTGTAACCCATTCATCTGAATAGGGGATTTTCTTATCCCCGCATTCGCGAGTGTTCCTAGGGAATAAGTTCCTTTAACTTTGTTCCAAACCATACTTTTGAGCAAAGACCCCTTGTCTAGCTCCCAAGTCTTAACCTGGATCTTTGTGAGGAGGGACTTGAATGTCCCTCACTACCCATGTCCTCGCTGTGGAGGAACCTCTGCCAAGGCACCCTGCATTGGCAGCACTTCTATTGCCACACACAGCATGCACCCAGCCACCAGCAAGGCACTTGTCGGTCATAGTACCGAGATACGTCGGAAGGCTGCCCAGTCCCTCTCTGCACAAGACAAGTAATTTTCCATTGCTTCTGTGGGTCACTGCAAGATGCCCCCCACATTCCTATACCACCACGAGTCCCTATTCCTAGAGGCTCGACACATAGAGGTAGAGGCTCTGTGGCCTCCACCTCTCACACATACCATAAGGACCATGCCCGTCTTGTTACCTCTCTGAGTCGATAATTGTTGGGGTGTTATACTAGCTTTGCCTCTCTGTCAAGTTTTTCTTCTCTTTCTATCTTTATTTAAAATTTTACATTTCATCATGCTCTCACATGAACGTACGTTGCCCTAAGACAAGGGTGGGTCTCCTTGACCCACTTGTCTTACAAATTAACCATAGAAGTGTTGTGCAGAAAACAAGAGGATTACAGGTTAAGGGAGGTGATTCCAAACTTGCTAAAGCAACTGGGGGGCTTTCTTCGTGATCTAAGAGGGCACCCACATGAGTCAGCCTGAGTAAGCCCCGAACCCACCTAAAATTCCTCTCTCATCGGTTGGTATACCTGCCCTTACTCTCAAGTCAGGTTTTGAGCGAGCAATCTCCAACCTTGGGTTAACCACAAACTCGAGGTATGTGCCACCAGATCATCTAGATCCGGAAGGCTAGATCGAGGCACCTAACCAGCTTGGGGACTGCACTGGGGACTTATTACCCCTCTGTCGGTTCGCTCTTATTTGACTAGTATCCTCTTTTACTTTCTGCCCTTATTTCTATGGCATCTGGGTTGTTCAACCTGTTTATCCGGGTTGAGGATTTCCTTATCCCCGCACTTGTGGCAGTTCCGAGGAAGCGAGCTACTCAATCCTCCTACCCCACCCTCCTCTTGAGTCGAGACTCATGGTCAGGCTCTCAGGTTCTCACTTGGATCGATGTGAGAGGGGACTTAAAGGTCCCTGCCTCCTCGATTTGTCACCCTGGCGGGCTCTCCACCAGGGTCCCTTGCAGGGGTAGCACACCTGCTGCCACGCACCTTGCTATTGGCAAGTATACTGCCAGTCATATTGCTAAGGCATGCCAGAAGGCTTCCCCCATCACTCTCTTGTAAGGAAAGCAAGTTGACGTCGCTCCTAAGGTTCGCCGAAAGGCAACCCCTTATGCTCCTTCATCACCGTGAATCTCCACACTTGGGGAGTCAGCACATAGAGGTGAAGGTCCTGAGATCTCCAGCCCTCACACACACCCAAGGGCTCATGGTTCATCCACTTGAGCCGCACCTCGGGGCCCTCATGTTGCCTTGAGCTCACATCCAGGGCTAGACATTCTCTGGCCCAACCCTGCGTGCATCATGCATTTTCTTTCCACAACTCGGGGCAGCGCTAGCTCTACACCACCTCGAGCACATGGGGGTCGACCACTCTGTCCTCCCTCTCAGCACACATAACTTCACCCTGTGAGAGGTGGGCTTCTGCCTCACCCCACAAAGACACAAGCTCGTGGGTCTCGACCTACTCAGGTCGGACTCATTTATCAAGCCCGGGTCCACCCCCAGGTCACCCGGACAGCTAACTCTAAAGGTACACATGCACCGTCTTGCCAGGTTCCTTTTCGACCTCAACTCAGATAGAGCCATGAACCAGCTCCTTTCTTTGTTGCTCTCCTGACATCAGGCAAAAAACTCAAGCCGTGGTACTCGAAGGTCTTCCCTAAGAGTACCATCTTGAGCCACCCTCGGGTCAGCCATGCACAAGTGCCCCACAAAGGAACTTGGGGCAACGACCTAATGTCAGACAGAGGCCTCTAGCCTCCAACCCAAAAACACAGGCTGCCTTCCATCCTTGGATCCCACTCCCTGTTCCAGCTCATAGACATGGTCCTTGCGTGTTTAAAGAAGGAGGGGCAATCCAGGTCATAAGCTCAGTTCTGAAGTGAAGTCCACAGCCGAGGCCACCACCTTTGATGACCTCCTGCCTCGTAACCCCTTCTTCCCTTTCCAAACTTCAGAGCCTGACCGAGTCCAAGAGTATTGCTGGGTCGTCACTACTTAGAAGTCAGGGTCCTAAGACCATCAAGAATCGGTCCTCACAAGATCAACATACAAGGCTCGGGTCTAGTCGGGGTAGGTTGAATCCCTCCACACTGACTTTCCACACACCATTTGCTAACCTCGGCAGTCTGTTAACCCGCCAGGTTTTGACCCTTCAAAAGAGACGGTCAGTGTTATGGTGATCAATGACCCGTACGACGCTTAGGAGGAGCGGATGAACAAGTTCGAGGAAATGATGCAAGCCATCCTTGGAAAGATGGAATGCCTAGAGGCCTCTAGGTTCCCTTTTTCTACCGATTCCCCTCCTGGTGAGGACACAGTTCCCAGGCAACTCCCCCATCAGCCTCCCAAGATAGTGCTACCTCCCACAGAGTCTCCCAAACTGACTTACATGCTATGGTGGCCCATAGCCTCAAGAACAAGGTCCCAGGCATGCAGGAGACGCTGCTCTATCAAAAGCCGTACCCTTTGTACATAGACCAAGTACCCTTCCCTTCGAACTATCAAAAGGGGAAGCTCTCTCTGTTCAACGGTATTACATCTTCGGACCGGCATACTGCTCACTTTCAGGTGGCCTGTCGAGAGAGAGCAACTGATGGACGACTCCTCCTTCGCCAGTTCGTCGAAACTCTCGAAGGGCCAGCCTTCTAGTGGTATGCTCGGCTGCCTCCCAACTCTGTACACACAAGGCGAAAGATGGAGCAGTTGTTCTACCAATGATTCTATGAAGTCCAAAGGAACATGGAGACAATCGAACTCCTCACCCTGATGCAAGACCCTGGTGTACCGGTTGACAAGTTCATCACCCGTTAGAGTGAGTTGGCAACCTTCCATGCCACTCCCATGACCGAGAAGGAAGCGGTCCAGACTTGCATACAGAACATGCTTCCCGAGATCGCTCTACATGTCGAGGCATCCAATCCACCCTCTATGTCAGATATCATCACCAAGGCAGTTCGTATTGAGGGACTATTCAAGCATCAGGACAACCCTCGTGAGCAACCTCCCAACTCTAACACTAGCTCCAAAATTCAGGGCAGCCAAAAGGAAGTAATCAGCATGGCTGTCACCATGGCTGACACCAAAGGCGTGGTTCCTCAAACCTTGGACCTTTCCAAGGCACAGGCATCTCCGGTCGAGGGCTAAGCAGCAGTCCTACAATAGCATCCCGCCTCTTAAAAATTCTAAGTGAAATGACTATTGGGCCTAGCACAAGAATAAGGTTCACCCCTTCAACATAGAGTGGACACACTACTTCGACTGCTGCTAGAATACAATATGATATAGTTGTCGGAGGCTAATACTGCGGAGTCGGTTGGGCAAGAGGGAAACAAGAAGTACTGCACCTATCACAGGAGGGTATGCCACCCCACTTACGACTGCTATAAGCTCAATGACACGATCGAATCCCTTATCAACAAGGGCAGATAAAGCTTGAAGAGTTGAAAGGAGCATTCGGGACAACTGAGGTTTCTCACATAGTCACGATCCAAGAGGACGACAGGGCACCCCTATCCTTCAGGCATTTTTCTCCCTAATGCTAGAAGAAGGGCTTGTCACTCCCAAGCCGGCAAGGCAGCAAAAGTTTTTGTCTACAGGAATCTAGAACTTCTGGTGCATGTATCACCAGATACGAGGCCATGACGTGAGTGAATGCACTGGCTTCCACAAGCTCTTGGCAGAAAAGATGCAGTAGTGTCAGGAAGTTCAAGTTAACCTAGAAGGACACCCTTGAGTCCCTCTTCTGCATGAGCAAGAAGACCCCCTGATGCCAACCCAAGGAAGCATTGAGCTAGACCCTCTGCAGGCCCTCTTCAAGGCAATGCTCCAACAAGGCCTTGTCACTTCCAGGCCTGCCAGGCAGCCAAGGCGTCTTGCCCAGGGCAATAAAAAGCTCTAGTTCCCATACCACCATGTATGGGGCCACGAACTCAACGAGTTCTCTGGGTTCGAAGCTATGGTCGCAGAGAAAGTCCAGCAGAGCCACGTCATTTGTGCAGTTCGCCCAGAACGTGTTCAGGCTATTGCTCCCGTTCTAAAGGAAGCCACACTACTGGCCCCTCCTGAGTATATGCCGGACCCTTCCGAGCCTTCGACCTCTCAGCCCTAGAAAGTCGCCCATGGGAAAAGTAGGCTAAAATCCTTGAAATGTGGGACGATCTACCAAGTAAGGGCTACTCGCCAGTCTGATAGGGCAGTCCAGACACCCCCTCAAGGTTCCCAAAGAAGACGGAAGGCACCTAGGACACCCGCCAAAGGAATCATCCTCCTTAGCCACCAGTCAAGGAAGAATCCCTCAAGCACCTTCCTCCACTGTCGACCTTGCAAGACTTTATCGGAGGTGCAGCTCGCCTCGTCCTTTCGTCCAGTCAGGCGGATGTCCGTGAGTGACCAACAGCTTGAGATTCCCCAAACATGCATGATGATGCTAAAAGGACCCCACGACCGTGAACTCGAGGCAAGATCTAAAATATCCCCTGAGCACATCCAATGCTAACGAAGACATAAAAAGCTGCCCGGAACATTATAACGCTTCTTCTCCTCCCTCCTCTTCTATTTTCTCCCCAGGTGCAGCTCGACGGTGCCCAGACTTTGATACTCTAAACAAAGAGTTTGGAGACACCAGCCTCACCACTTTGTAGCAAGAGCGCCTCAGAGAGATGATAGCCCAGGCGGCTGGATTCTAGATGGCCGTCAACACCCTATCACCCGACCACAGACCGAGTCATCTTTAGGCTCATGTTTCAAAGAGGCTGCCCACAGGGTGCAAATCTTGGTGGAACCAGCTTGCACAGGGCAAATAGGTCTAAGATCGGGAAAGAAGCTACAACCCATACCTCAAAAGCTCAAGGCCCTCAAGTTTCCTGATCCTCCACTTTCCCCAAACCTCAACCTCAAACCTTTGCATCCCTAATACAAGCTCTTATTGCTTCCTCATCAACCCAGACCGCACTAGCTGAACAACAAAGTTAGCTAGTGCCACAAACCAAAATTCAACCAAAACTTGTTTCTAAGCCTACCCTACAGCCCACACTGGTGATATGATCAGAAACATAGAAGACTAATGAGGATAAAGTGAAATACGATGTGATTGGGCACCTGAGAAAGCTTTCAGCCCTTATGAGTATCTATGATGCCTTCCTACTGTCTAGAGACTACCGTATGGCTTTGGTTGAAGCTCTTTCTAACCTAGAGGTGTACGAGATTGAAGTGGAACCTATTGAAGTTGACCCAGTCATCCTGAGTGTGTTCTTAGCAATCTCTTTTTCTGAAGACGACCTTTAGTTGGGATGCAATCCACAATCGCCCCCTCTTCATGAAGGGTGAACTTTGCGCCTACCCTCTCAATCGGATCATGCTAGATGGAGGGTCAGTAGTCAAGCTGGTCCCAAGAAGGATCCTCACCCCATTGGGATTAGGGTCTAACGACCTCACGCCTACCCACATCACTGTGTAAGGATTTAACCAGTAAGAGAAAAGCCAGTCGGCACAGTGCGCCTTCATATCAAGATCGGTGATATCAACGGTTATGCCCAATTCCACATAATCGACATTGATACCTCCTACAACGTTATGCTTGGTCGTCCTTAGCTTTACGATAAGGGGTTGGTTCCTTCCACACTCCACCAATGCTTCAAGTACAGTAGAGATGAAAGGCATCACACGGTCTGTACTGGCAAAAGACCATTCCCTGTAGCTGAGACTCACTATGTCGATGCCAAGTACTATTTCACATAACTTCTAGCATCATAAAAGTCACAGCTGGAAGCCTATGAGAGAGACAGGACCTTTGTCTCATGATAACGTTGAGGATCTGGGGTGAATGATCACGAAAATGTTCAAAGAAGAGGAAAGATAGGGCAAGATCCTCCCCTTGACTTCTATCCACCCAAGCATACCTTGCCACCTCTCCGAGGTCATGGTATCCTCTCTTGAAGACAAAGCTTCCCCCTCGACTACTACTCCGCCAGAACAAAATGGCGAGCTAGAAGCAACCCTCAAGCCTGTGGAAGCTTAGGAGGTAGACCTTCCAATGCTAAGGGTAACCTATACATCAAACCAGTGAAAGGTCCTGCATGTCACCATCGCTCTTCTAGAAGCAGATCTAGTATACCAACCACCAAGGAAGGTACTCTAGGTTCTAGCCTCCTTGAACAAGGGGAGCATCAGCAGCCAAAAGAGGATCCTACACTTCTCGGGGGTTGTTGAAGAAGTATGAGCAGACAAGAGTCATCCCTCTGGCTCTCAAGAACAAGACCCCAGGGCAGAGCTGAGAAGCGAGGTTCGTAATCTTCAGAGCCAATTGGGGATCATGCACATCGCTTCAAAGCATTTAAAGGGGTTTGTCCCTGAGACTAAGACATATGACGAGCTCAAGACCAATGCACCTCGAATCGAAGCCAAAGCTCCCCTAGACTGGAGAATTTACACCAAGCAGGCTCATCGAATCATCAGAACCATGAATTATAAGCCCCTCTCGAATCAAATACTAAGGTGTGAGGAAGCCACTACTCCCTCATTCGAGGTCATTAAAGCTACAACAGGCTGCCACAAAATGATGCAAGGAGTAGGCTATTCTCTCTCGTATCAAACTATGAAAGGGAGGAAGCAATGAAATAGAATAAAAAGTCAAAAGAATTGTTTCATTCTCAAATCAAGAGGATGTTACAAGATGCTTTCCTTTACAAAGAAAAGAAACAAAAAATAAAAATAGAAAGAAGGCATCATCAAAATTTATCAATTGCTTCATTGATCCTTCCCCTGTACAATGCAGTCGATGTTCCCACCCATTCAATCTCATTCTTCTGATCTACTACCAGCCCCGTGTTCTGCTCCATCAAGGTGGTCACTTATAAAAAAGCACTTTATCCTTCGCTTCCCAAACCGTAGTCTCTTTCTCCAGCTTATCAAGCTTGTGCGTCGACTCTAATATCTTCGCTCTTAGAGCTGTTACATTGCGATGGAGGGCGATGGCCTCCTCAGCAAGGCTTGATCTCTGGGATTCCATGGCATCCAGTTGCTACGATCGAGTGTTTACTAATTCACGATAGTGTAGAAGAGAAGACTCCAAAGGGGGCAACCGCGAGCTTTTCAGGCGCTGCATAGTAGCTTCTTCTCACAGGGCCTTCACCCTCCATCCCTCCTGTTCATTGACAATGCTGTCAAAATAAGGAAGGACTTCGTGCGCATTCCCTAGGGCAATCTTCCTCAACAGTTGGATCGTTGCTCTAAGCTCTTCAAAAGATAACTCCTTCAGTTGTTGGAGGCTTGTCTGAAGCATCACAAAAATGACTCCTGACAACCCGCTGAGAGAGGGCCTGGGCAATACAATAGGAGAAACCATAACAGGAGGACCCCCAGCTACAGCCAAGGTCTCAGGTTCCTCAAGAGCAACCTCAAGTTGCTCTAGTACCGTGACAACGGCTTTCTCGCTCTGGCCCCTGGTCATGACCATGTCAAGCTCGATCTTTTCATGCTCTGGCACTGTCGCCTCGTCCTCTGTAGGCAACACAACCATAGCTAGGGTAAGGCTGGTCTCATCGCCTGGAGCCACTACCTCAGTATCAGGTTGCACCTCTGTACTCTCCTCTCCCGGGGTAGCGACTTCTTCCTGTATCACTCTTCTAGAGCCATCCCCACCTCGGGAGGTTCGACACCCCCTCCCTCTCCTTCTCCGGCCTTGTCTTCCAAGGCAATCATTTCAGCAACAGGCTCTCCCATGGTGCCTGCCTCCTCTACAGTCACAGGCACCGCCTCATGGCCCCGCAAGGCTGATCCCTCAGGGCATCTTGATTCTGTACCCCCTGCAGATCTATCACTCGAGGCAGCCATCCCCTATTGCTCGGGTGGCTCCTCTTCAGCTTTTGGGGCTCCATCCTCTTCTATTATCATGACCTCTCTTGGGGTTTCCCTTTTAGGCACGACGGTCGTCAAAATTCCAGAGGCCCTTGCTCCCTCCACCACCTCGACAAGACCAGCCTCATCTAGACCAGCGTCACCAGCTCCGTTCACTTCCATCAAGACTGAGCTCTCCCCTTCAGCCACAAACGCCTCTTCTTGATCTGAAGCATTTTAAATGGAGGCAGTAGGCTCTGAGGTACCTGCTTGAACCTCTGAAGGGCCAGGAGAAGACTTAGGCAAAGGAGAACGGGAAACCTCGAGAGTGGAGGATGACAGGGAAATGGTAGGAGACGCACAACCTTCCGAAGTAGCCGAGGGTGAGGAGCCATCTCTTGGCTCACGAATTATCGGAACCTTACGCCCTTTACACCCCGAGGCCTTGATCACCTTCTGGGATGGGGTACGAAGAGTCGCTTTTGCTGTTCGCTTTTTCTCCTTTCCTTTTGCCAGCTCGGGCTCAGCAGCTTGCTTTTTCTTCTTCACCGGCTCGGGCCCAGCAACTTTCTTTTTTTTATTTCCTTTTACTTGCTCGGGTGCAGCTGCCCGCTTTCTCTTCTTCCCTTTCTCTTGCTCAGGCGCAGCACCCTTCGAGGTGCCAGACTTGGAAGAACTGGCGGATAACTTGCTATGAGTTTGACTCCCTATCAGCTTATTTAGATCCTGGACCGGATGCCCCTCATGCCCCGGGACTTTACAGCCTTCCTTCCATCCATGTTGAGAAACCTTGACAAGGACTCGTCCACGATAGTTTGGTGAGGCCGCCTGACCACGCACCAATCATGTGGGAAGCTCAAGGCAAAAATTTCGCCTAAGGGACTGGTCCTTGCCATCTTCCGCTGCCTGGAATCTTGGCTCCAGCGGCTGCCCTCCCATTTCCAATGGTGTTTCGAGTCCAAATACCCTTTGTCCGTGATCCTCCACCAGTGCTCATGGGCCTTGGTGACCCGTACCTTCCTACCAAAATGGGGCAGCACATACTTGTTGACCTTGGTGGCCTCCAAGCATGTGGCTCAAGTGGTTTTAATATGCCTCGAGAGCCAAATCTCCCTGAGAGTGCCCAACTCATCCTTCTTCCAGCAGGCTGCCCTGCTATGCTGCTTCTTAAAGAGTATGGAGAACGGGCACCCTTGATCTAGCCCATGCTCGTCCATCTATGTGGACAGTGTGATAGGCAAGAACTCTGCTTCTCACACTCAACATAAACATCAATTCTTTTGGGCTGGTAAAGTTACCATCTAGGTGGTGGCCCAACTTGTCCACATATGTACGATTTATGAGACTTCCAACTGGGAACGCCACCAGGGCCATTGAAGAACAAGTTGCGTGCATGGTCAGGGGCATGGAAAACTTCCCTCTGCTCGGCAATCTTTGACAAAAATGAGCACATACTGTCCACCAGCTCTCGGGTTCTGAGATATGAATCTGGAAAATAAGCCCCAAGCCAGCCATACACATAATGGACTGGGAAAGCAGTCTTGAAATCTCCTGGGAAAGCCTCTCCCTCTTCTCTATCATTCCCTCCTTCCTCCCATTTATACGGTCTTCCCTTGGAAATGGCTCCCAGGCCATGATAAATACTGCACAGAACAGGTTGTGCCAATGCGTACTCCTTCCCCGTGCCATGTCACAGGCCACATAGAATGTGCCCGGACGAATAACATCTGCCCCTCTTGGAAGGGAAAATTTGCATAGGAATAGCACTAAGTAGGCCGCTAAAAAGATGTGCTTGTTCTCCTTCTGCAACAAGAAAACAGGCTCCTTCTCCCCTTTTCTTGAAGACTGACCAACTTCATCTACACAACAGTCGCAGAAAAACCTCACCCATTTGGTGAAAGTGACTCGCCCACTTCTGGGCTCAACATAGGGTCGCTAGTAGATCACGAATAATTCTTGAAGACCAGTCGGGGGGACTTCTTTACTCATCTTCTCCCCTCAAAAAATGGCGAAGTTTGGAGGAATAAACTCGTCATACATGGCACCCAGAAGCGACAGCCCACCTACAAAGTACAAGTCCACCAACAAAATCCCTGTCTCCCCATGGCCAATTAGCCATGTGTTGCTAACATGGCTCCAAGTCTCCAAAAACACTTTGACTGTGTTAGAGCATCGGTCATATTAGCCCGTTGAACACTGAAGGGCAGCCGACAATGAAGCTTGTCTCAAAGTATCCCTGAAACACTGCAGCACTTTCATGGTCCATGAGGAGTACCCCTTTAGGTGCTGATGTTTCCCTTATACCTGCAGACTGGAAGAAGACCATTTCATGCCCGGGGTTTCCACCATCTGCTTGCCCAGAGTCGGTAAGCTCGCATTAGAGGCAATGTTGCAGTGCAGGCAATATAGAAGGCCTACCCCCTTCTCTCTACTCACATTTCCATTAGTATCTTCCCTAGTCACCAACTGGACGGGGGCGCACAGAAAGGTGACACTCAGAGGCCACCTTAGTTCACACAAGGCTTCAGTGAGCCATATTGGCTTACCTCTCACCAAGCTCTCACCAGTGAATGCATCAGCACCAAGCTCCCCTTCCCGCGGGAGGTTCTTCACATCTGGAATGGCCCCTGAAGACTCAGCCATTAGAACAAAGGAAGAGGAGGCTATGCGGCCACGAAGAAACTGTGTTAACCAGGGCAAGACTATTATTGTCTGCCCACGAAGGTGCTATCGTTGTCTCGTAGACAAGGGCAGGACTATCATCGTCTACCACCAGGATGGTATCGCTGCCTCGCAATCAACTGAGGGCTATTGTCATTTTACCACCAAGGCATATTAATGCCTCACTCTAGCTGTCAGCACGCATCGCACATGTGTCCCTTGAAATCTTGGCATGTCGCCTAACACTTGCCGTGTGGCTTGTCACCACGCGTGCGGAGGACCACCGTTCATCATCCCATGACGCTCCCTCTTCACAATGTTATGGTCCCACAACCCTTCGGGTTCCTACTGGTGTTTCTCCACATTGCTGGGAATCCACTCCCGACCACCGAAAATTCCCCGCCTTCTACTGGTTATTGGAGTTAGCGTACACCACCAAAAGTCCCTAGAAGACTTCCCTGCAACCCTGCGAGTTTTCCCTTCCCCCTAGTTTCCCACTTCAGCAGTTCACCAAAGCTCACCAGAATTCCACTGAGTTTTTGGTGAGCCCAATGCAGCCCCTTCTGTTTCTCCTCCTGTAACTAGAGGACTGACAGAGCCCTCTGAACTCTCTATGACATCCTCAGTAGTAGAACGACTGGAGGAGCACTCGAACCCCATCAGGGCACCTCTATAAATCATGCTAAGGACTTGAGAAGCCCTCTTCCGTGCTCAAAACGTCCCAGTGCTTGTCGAAAAGTGTCTGCAATCACCCTGCGAAGCTTCGTACTTTATGAACCTTGCCAGAAAAACTCCTAAGGGACTATCTTTGCAAGTTTTGTCGGAACGTTTCTGCCAGAAAATCTCTTGCCAAAGGCTCTTACTCTCTCTCTCTAAAAACTGTTTTATCCTTTGGTAAAATAGTGAATGGGGTATTCCCCCTTTTATACCCAGCGATGCTGCAAACTGCCCTCTACAAATAGGAAATGACATTCCAGACCCTAGTTCCTGAGGGCAGTAAGACCAGTTCGGGTCGGGTCAAGCCCAAGACTCGAAAAGGTCATCGCCACAAGCTTCATTCAAAGGTCAGTGAGGTACGCTCCATCAGAGGACTATCGCCGTGCACCTCGTCAAAGGCTATTGTCGCAATCCTCATCAAGGGGTCATCATTGCATACCTCGTCAAGAGGTCATTACCGCATGTATTGTCAGGAGCTACCGTCGTGCTCTTCACCAAGGGGCCTAATTCCCCATGTGCTGTCCTACACTTAGTGCCACACACATGTCGTGGTGCTCTTAGCTGGACCATCGTCCTGTACTCTCAGGAAGTTCATCCCCTACACCACAGCCTCACTCCTCAGAGTGTCTAGCCTCCGGTGATAGCTCTACTCCCCATAGAGTCACATTCCCTCACCACGCCACAGTCCATGTCGCATGACCTTAAACTGTACAATCGAGGTCTAGTTGCACGACCTTAAACTGCAAGGTCCAAACTATATGACCTTAAACTATAGAGGTGGTCTAGTTGCATGACCTTAAACTATAGAGTTCTCGTTTCATGACTATAAACTGTAGCGGTGGTCTAGTTGCACGACCATAAACTGCAAGGTCCAAACTATATGACCTTAAACTGTAGTAGTGGTCTAGTCGCATGACCTTAAATTGCATAGTCCTCGTTTCCTGACTCTAAATTGTAGCGAAGGTTTAGTTGCACGAACTTAAACTGCAAGTTTCAAACTACATGACCTTAAACTATAGCAGAGGTCTAGTTGCACGACCTTAAACTGCATAGTCCTAACTGCATATTTTAAATTGCATAGCCACGACCCGACCTACAAGACCATAAAAACTGTAATGCATGGCGCCAAAAATGGCCCATGCACACAGCTCCAGCCGAGAGATATTCCACTCCTTTGCTAAAAGGGTATCTCAATAGCATCGCCAGTAGAGTTAGATGCACGCAGGGGTCGTACCTACCCCCTTCACCCCCAATGGGTATGTTCCGCACCAACATCCCAGTAAGGGTCACATCCTACTGTGACCCACTATCCCTAAGGATTTAGGGCTATCCATATCCCTTCAACCTTCTATGAGGTTCATCTATGCTCTGGCCTGTCATCCTCAACGGAGTTTTGGTAAAAATAATTCCTTAAGAAACTGATCCTAATGTGTATATTAAAGAATCACGACCACAATTTTCAGATTCTGAATTGACTATGTTTTCACTGCATTATTCTGATTTCAATGCTCCACATCTTCAATATTGATGAGATCTTTACTTTGGATTAGTCATCTTGTTGCCTTCCTCCATATTTTTCACCCTCTTCCTAAATGTCTTTGTCATCATCTTGATCTTTATCATAGATTGGATCTCTTAAGAAATCTTATTGTTCATCTGGATATATATTGAAGATTGATGGTGAATCTCAATTTACAACATGTTGAATTGCAATTCAATTTATATCAAAATCAAGAATCTCATTATTCAAATAAAAACTCTAGAGTGATGTTCCCCAAATCTAAGTCTTTTGTCATCATCCTTATCACTCTACTCCCTATGCGGAGAAAAAAAAATAAAAATTGTACTTGATATCTTCTTGGACTGAAAGATCACCGTCTTGCCCATTATTGAGGTTCGCAAACTGTTGTGCCAGCTGGTGTACTTGCCTTTCAAGTTCCTTAATTTTGTCATCTATGGGATAACAAAGTGGATCTACGAAAACCCTCATTTTATGGCATTTCTTGTTGTCGTGGGTTCTCGCCAAAACCACAAATCCTAGACAAATAATCAACAAAATTGCTAAAATCAGTAAGATCTATGTTGCTTTGACAAAACTTTAGCCTAAATCAGCAAAACCTAAGCCCCACTGTAACTTCCCCTCTTTGTTGTTGACCTAAGGTACTAAAAAGTGATACTACAGTAACTTCATTCATTGCTACAATAACTTCCTACCTTGCTACAGTGAGTCCATACACTGTTACAGTGATTTTCATGTAGATCGTGGGCTCTGATACCACTTGATACAGGGAAATTGAGGGACCAATAAAATTGGCAAGAAACTAAGCTAAACATAAGCGCAAGTCGAAGAAACTACATGTTTCTTCTCCATACCCCAAGCTAGGGTTCCAAAAGCCTAAACTTTTCTCTTTTTCAATTTCTAGAAATCATATGGAATTAACCATCTCAAGGCCCCACATACCTTATATATTATAATTCAATGTTCAAAGACATTACATGTCCATACGATGATTAAAATGACTTATACATTCTAGTTTAAATTTAAATTTTATAATGATAGTTTTGCCTATATGAAGAGCATCCTTGAACAATATTCATGAATAGTACTAATGAATAGTACTCATAAAATAAATAAAAAAATTATAAAAACCATCGAATTCCTAAAACCTGAAAACCCTAAAGCTAAAATCAAAGTGTACATCGTTTAAAATTAAATAGAAATTAAAAATAAGTATAAATTTTCTCTCTATCAGCACTACAACATGATGTCTTGAGTCGATTCTTACTACGGGTGGGAACCCAAAGAAAATGTCTTTTATATAAATTTATTTTTTTTATAAATAAATACTTATTCTATTTTTCTTTTTTATTTTCAAATTTCTATTTTTTACAAGCCTATAACGTCAAGAATTTTCTTATTTCATGTGTTTATATACATTTTTTAAATTTAGTATTTTTTTTGGTTTTTCTTTTTTTTTGCCTTTAAGATTGTTTCACATATTTTTTTATTTTTGTTTCTTTTCTGGACTTTAACAAGACTCAATGTTAGTTAGGGTAAAGTTGTGCCTTGACTTAGACCCAACCTAACAAATCCAAAGTTGGACTCAAACCAACACTTGGTTGGGTCTATGTCAATCTTGTTGGGTCTAAGTCCAATCAAATCTAGACCCAGGTACAGTCGAATATGTATCAAACATATTTTTTTAAACAAATATATTTTACATAGATTTCACAATATATAGAAAATAACCCAACCTTGACATAACTTGACATGACTTTACCCAAATCAATTAGGTCCTGGCTGCATCCAGACCCAACCCTAGCCGACTATTGGGTACATACTTCTCAACCTAGACCCCACAGATGGGGTCCAAAACAAGACCAGAACCCTGACCAAAGTCGGGCCGACCGGGCAAGTCCATAGGTGGGTCCGACGAGAAATGGAAAAATCAGTTTCAAGTATCAAAGTTTGGTAGTTAAAGAGGGTCGGTAAATGCAAATGCGCATACTATACTCAATTTGACTGTTGGGTTGCATTGCTCCTCCGCTCACATACACATATAGTCCGTTGATCTTCCTTTTTTCAATTTTTAGTGATGGGAGTTTGACCAAGAGAATTACACACCCCAGATATCCCTTTTTGCCAACTGAAGAATGCAATGACGTTAAAGTAGTGGAGGGAAATTTAAGTGCTCATATTGAATACATTTTCAAATAGGAAAGCTTTCTATACTTTCTCTATTATATACTTCACCCCTCACCTAGCTGTCGAATTTAGATCAAGTGAGTCATTGAGCGTTTGAACAGGATCCCATGTGTCAGAGTAAATTTTAATATTTTTATATTAATTACATGAATATAAAATTTGGTATGTGCCATCATCTCAATGGAGCGTACCTAAAACAAATATTAAAAAATATTTCTAATAAAAATGAAATTTGGTACGTGCCTTTATCTCAATGGAGCGTACCCTTCAGGAAACGTTCATGTCAAGATGATCAAAAGACATCAAAATGTTCAGAATCAAGCAAACATCAAGTCTACGATGATGAATCATCTATATCACTACCACAAGTACTCGAAAAACTTCCAAAATCTGGCAATGGCAAGAGGCCCTACAGAGAGGGATGGTTTCGTTATTAGCACAAAACGTTTAAAGGGCATTTTGGTCATTATTCCTAAATTCGGGATTTGATTGTAATTTCTTTTAATTATAACTAGGTTTAGTTTTGAGCATCTACCCCTGTTTGGTGAGACCTTTATATAAACAAGCGTAGGTCATTTGAAAACGGGCTGGATTGTTCGGTAATGAAATTGAGGCATTAGCTTGACTTTGCTTTTGATTCTTGAATCCAGTTGAGAGGAGAGAGAGATAAGCTACCCTTAGCCTAGGCACCCTAGCCTACCCCGTGGTCAACCCCTGTGACCCACATCCGATCCACACTCTCGTCTTTCTCTTTGCACCCTTTCTCTCTCTCTTCGTGTGATAAGTTTCGGAGCTACAGTACCTGCGACCCCATCTCTCTTTCCACGCCTCTTTCTCTATCTCTTCATGTAGTAACTCGAAACCGCAGCAGACCTGCGGTCCCATCTTTCTCTTTACGCCTCCCTTCTTCTTCGCATTACAAGTTTTAGAGCTGCAGCCCCAGCGACCCCGTCTCTCTGCTCGTGTCTCTCTCTCTCTTGCCTTGCACAGTAACTCGAAACCTGAGGAGCCTTACGGTCTCGTCTTTCTCTCTGTCTCTCTCGCTCTATCTCTCTCTCTCTCTCTCTCTCTCTTCATGTGATAAGTTTGGAGCCGTAGCTCCTACGGCCACATCTCTCTGCTTGCATCTCTCTCTCTCTCTCTTGCCTTTTACAGTAACTCAGAACCACAGCAGCCCTGCAGTCTCGTCTTTCTCTTTATGCCTCTCTCTCTCTCTCTCTCTTCGCATGATAACCTTCAGAGCCACAACACCTTCAACCCCGTCTCTCTCTCAGCTCCTTGCTTCTTACATCCCAATATTTATCACGCGCTCAATTTGACATCTCACAAAGAAGTCTCGAGAGTCTTAACGCTCGAATCACCACTCTAACTTCCGCTTTATAAAATGGAGTTGCGTCGCAAGACACACACACGCTCTCACCCTCGCTCACTCGGGTGGAGTCATCTTGAATAGGTAGTTGAGAGAGTTTGGACTCTCTAAGCCACTCTGACTGTCAACTTCCATAGTGTTCACACAAATAGGGGGCCCTCAGTCATCTTTCCCCCTTTATCCTTCCTTTGCCAGCCAATCCTTGTTTGAGTGAACTAATATAGAGGGCTATGTTCGAGTGTCCATTGCAAATCCCAAAGTAAAACAAAGAGACGAAATAGTTCATTAAAGTTTGAGGAGAGTTTGTGTCCAAACCGCGTTGACAGACAGACGGAGGGCTTCGTGATTGTTCTAAGAGGCCGCAGGCCCAGGTGTATCCACAAATCCACAAACGACGAGGTAAATGCCTAAAACACGTCTTCGTAAAAAATTCTATCTTATTGTCGGTTCCTATCCACATAAAGAAGAGTACACGTGCACGTCTAAAACACGTTCTGCGTGTACACCCTTCGCGGTTGTTTGAGGGAAGGTTTTCTCTCACCAAGAAAACCAGGCCCCGACCATTGAGACCCATTCTCTTCCAAAGACTAGACTTTAAGGATAACAAGTCCATGCTTATTTTTATAGGTATATGGATCGATATGCCCTCGACGTTATCTTTTCCCCTTAACATGTCTGTATTTTCTTCTTTAGAAACAAATGTATAAGTTCAAAGTCAGAATCAAAGGTGTTTGGATTATTTTAGTTCTTCAAGTCGATGTAAATGTAACAGAGGATTAAACCACTAAAGTTGCTTAGTACCTAATATAAATAATAAAGCCTGGGTTTCTAATACAAAGTGCATGGGTGAATTTGGCCCCGAATGTGACGTCATCTGGATTGCCATCTGAAGTCTAATGTTTGTCTAAACATTCCGTATTTCTTTAATGCATCCACATTTTGGAGCAACTACAGGCTTAACTGACGAGCTATCATATATGTTATCGGTCGTGAGTAAGAACATATAGTAGCTGACTGACAAGTCAGGGTTCTGAAGGCATATTGGGACCTTCATATCACAAATCCTTATCATATCATATTTGCATATCATGGGGCATTTCTGAGCAGGTGTTATCAAGAACTGTGCTCGTATCTTATCGACTATCTATTAAGACAGTTATCCAATGTGCTTTACCGA
Organism: Amborella trichopoda; assembly: GCF_000471905.2. The sequence continues at coordinate 837,054 of NW_006497511.1, read as the reverse complement.
CTTCGTTGTATATTTGACATATCCAACCTGTCAAGCATTTGTTAGAACACACTTAGTCTTATATGAGGACTAAGATACATGTTTATCATCCAAAATATATGTTCAAAGGCCAAGTTCACTGAGCTTATATATCCTTTCCATCCAGCGTCCGCTAAGACGACTTATCCAACGTTCGTTATAAAACTCACGCTTTTATTTATAACTCCATCAAGTGTCGGTTCAACACTTTCCATGTCGATATCTTTATCAAGCGTCAATTAGAATACATTTAGCCTCGTATGTGACAAAAAACACACCCAATTTTATCCTAATACTAAAAAGTGGCATAAGGCTTTGGAGGAGGAGATCGATGCTTTGCATAGAAATAATACAATGGAGTTGGTGGTACTTCGACATAGGAAGAAATCATTTAATAATAGGTGGATATATGCAGTTAAATGGGAGGAAAATGATTTTATGCGATACAAGGCCAGACTTGTGATGAAGGCTTTGTGAAAAAATCATGTGTTGATTTTAATGAATTTTTTGCTCTTAATGTCAAGCATAGCTTCTTTAGAGTTGTTTTATCTTTGGTTGCTAATTTGAATTTAGAGCTATAATAACTTGATATAAGAAAGGCCTTCTTGCATGGTGATCTTGAAGAAAAAATTTCTTTGTGTCAACCTAAAGGTTTTGTGGACAAAAGCAATCCTATCTTGATTCGCAACTTGAAAAAGTGGTTATAGCTTTTGAAGCAAGCATAGGCAATGATATAAGAAAGTTGATAGTTTTATCCAGCGTGAAGACTTCTAGATGCAAATTTGATCATTACGTATACTCTAAAGGTTCAACATATGATGCTTTTATTGTTTTATTACTTTATATTGATGGAATTCTTGTTGCTAGTAATGATTTGAATGAAAACTAACGTTTGAAGCTTGATAAGTCCAAGCATTTTTCCATCAAAATTCTTGGACCAGCCAAGAAGATTTTCGACAAGCATTTCCAAAGAGATAGAAAACAAGGTAAGCATTAATTAAGTCAATTTGAATATATATTTATTATGTTCTTAAGCTTTTCATTATGATTGACAGTAAGCATGTTTCTACACCATTAGCTGCATATTTTAAATTGTCCAAAAAATGACTCTCCAATGAATGAAGTAGATAAAATTAAGATGAATAATGTTTATTCTTCTACAATGGGTAGTTTGATGTATGCAATGGTTTGTATTAGAGATGATATTGCCCATGCCATGGGAGTTGTTTCCAAATTTATATCTAATCTAATTGGGAACATTGGCAAGTTGTATACTGGATCCTTCATTGTTTGAAGGGAACATGAAACATATGTTTGTGATTTGAAAACTCATTATTGGAGGTTGTTGGTTATGTAGATACAGATTATGCAGGGTGCTGTGACACTAAAAGATCTACCATTAGGTATATTTTTGAAGTTGGTGGTGGTGCAATCAGCTGGATGGTAAGGTTGTAGGATATTGTTGCCTTGTCATCAACTGAAGCGGAGTATGTGGCATTGACAGATGCAGCAAAGGTAATAATTTGGTTGGGGAGGTTACATGACCAGATTGGGGTGAAACAAGATAAGTATATTGTGCATTATGATAACCAAAGTACAATTCATCGAGCTAAAAAAGCAGTTTATCACTCCAAGACAAACACACATAAAGGTCAGATACCATTTCATTCAATTGGTCCTGGAGCATAGAGATCTATAGGTAGACAAGATCCACACTAAGAAGAACCTCGCTAATATATTGACAAATATTGTTTCAACTAAGAAGAATTAGATGTGTAGAAGCCTTTCGGCGTTGGAGGGGACATAACCTCAAGGGGTTGGAGAATGGTGCATTTCTAGTTATTTTAGAGGCTTGATATTTGTCTTCAAGTGGAAGATTGTTGTATGTGTTGAAGCCAAATCACATGTGTGCCACATTGGCAGATGTTTCTATTATTTATTGACTTTTCCTCTCTTATTTTAAGTTCTTATATTGAAACTAATCCAAGGGTTATGTTGTTGTAGGAACTTTGCTCTTTAAAAGCTACTCGTTTCAGTATTTTAGAGAGGGAGAGAAAAAGAATACAAAGGCTCATCAAGTTTGGGGATTTTGCAGGCAACTATTTTTGCCCTACTTTCTAATGAGAGAAAATGAGAGACGAGAGGTCCTTGTTGGGTCTTATGGGATACTTGTTGTAGGTCTGTTGTAATGAGAAAAAGTGTTAAGGAGTACCCATTTTTGGGTATTCTTGGTGCCCTATTTTAGGCCCAGTTTAGAGTGAAAAAAAGCTGTAGCAATTTGAAGTTTTGGGCCTTGTATTCACATTATAATCTTACGAAAATCAATAAGTACAGTTGTCATGTGGATGTAGGTCATGATTTGTGGCTGAAACACGTTAAATCCTTATGTTGTATGATGTAGTTAGTACCGTATTTTCATTTCATGTTGTTGCTTTCATTCGATATTGTTTTCATTGTTGGTTTATGTAATTTTGGATGCATAATTGCTGTTAAGGTGACATACATTGTTGTATTTTCATCACCATCCATTATAACAAATGGGTAGTGAGCTCCTTTATTGTTGGCATTGTATGCCTTTGTATCTCTCAGTTAAATTCTGGGATTGTGGATTGGTGGGATTTGTTGATTCTTTCTATGTCTTTGTTTTCATGTTGTTGTATTCTAGTTGTGTATGGTATCAAGGCTCTTATTGTGTCGCTGATGAGTTTTTTATGTGATTTTTGTTTAGGCACTTAAGTGTGACATTGGGATTGATGTTTTGATGGATATCTTGCATATTAGACTTTAACTAAGAGTAATAGCCATCCCATAGTCGAGTAATTATGTTATGTCTAATTTGATATCTTTGAAATTAAGAAAATAAAAAATCCAGAGAGAGAGAGGGAAATAGAGAGTCCACACAAGTAACTTTCATGTGCCATTTAATTTTAAAAATATATAATAAAAGTAATATTCATAAGATAAACTCATAAAACCTTGAAACAAATTACTCTGTAATGATTTAATCAACAAGTAGGGAAAACCTCCCCTCAATCACAGATTGTCGAATAATTTATTCATGAAATCAAATAATTGTCGTAATCAAAGAATATATATTTAAGTAACTATATAAAAAAAAAACCATCCTACCTTGATTAATTTAAAAAGCAAGAAAAATTACCCTAAGGAGCATTAATAGACCTGATATAATATAACTTATAAATATAATTAAACTCTGAGATGTATATCTTAAGAGTAATGATCCTATGAGAAACTCTCACACCCATGTTTGTAGAACAACAAATGATCACCATTATATTTGGTACAGATCTCTAGAAAAGTTATCACATGGGTGCGAGACTTAACTTTTCTAGAGATCTGTGCCAAATTTAATGGTGATCCTTTGAGGTCCTACATATAGGGATATGGAAGGGTCTCACAAGGTCATTTCCCATATCTTAAAGGTGAGAAAAACAGTAAAAATGCATCTTTGTTTACATCCAAATACTTATCTATATAGGATTGCCCACATTCTAAGAAACTTATCTCACAAGAGATATATCTCTCTAGTGGATGCATTTTGTAAGTACCAAAGCGGGACAAATAATAGGGGGCTCGTATCCAATCCCAAAGCTATGTTTTTATCGACAAGGGGAAAACTGGTGTGTAAACATAACATAAGCTACAAAAGAACATACGCTACAATGGGAAATTAATCAAAATACAACTAACTAATTTATCAACTGCTTAACATTTTACCTATTTTCAAATATTCCAACTCATGGTCATGGCTATTTGGATAGATTTTTTTTGAAATTAAATTAAAATTAGGTGAAATGTGAAATGGTTCACAACGATAAATTTCCCTTGCATGTAGCAGCCCCTTGTCCCACTTTGAGCTTAGCAACTAAACACCAAGATCATCGTTTGTAAACATAAAAACAGCTGGAGTGATGCAGATAACAAATAATTACAGTACATTTTCATGACAATGTATTATATCCAATATCTCATAAAACATTCGGATTTCTTGATGCGCTTCCATCGGCTGTCAGCAATGAAGCCATGTCAGCAATATCTCATAACAAATTAGAAAACCTTTACTTGAACATTGGTTGTGAAAATAAATTAGGATTTCAAACTCTAAAAATAATTTATATTGTAACAAATTATCTAGATGGTTCATTTTGCCTGAAAAATAAGTTTTCATAGATCCGCAAGATCTATACAATTTTTTAAGTTTCAAATTTTATTGTTGGTGTTGGAAATTGATTTTAGAGCCATCATAAAGATTCGTCGCCAAAAGCACTTTCCGAATAAAGATTTTGAGGCGAAGCTTGATTTTGTTTTCATAAAGCCTAGGCCTTATAGAAACCTCATCCATAGTTGGGACTTGGGAGGTGCTAGTAAACTAATGGAAACCCCAAATACTAGTATAGAATACCCTCTTTTTATTTATTTATTTATTTATTTTTGGGTAAGTCAGTCTTAGAAGACCCCTACCTGTTTTTTTATTAATATTTTAAAATAAAGACAATTACAACTCATGCACCTGTAACAAATCATGAGGTAAAACAAAGGAAATAAAATCCGACGGACACAAACTTTAAACAATGGCTTGTAAAATAGATGTGGGTTTTCTTTGCAAGAATGTCAATCACCATGTTGGCCTTCTTTGCAAAATACCTTCTTTTCTTCTAGATACTAAATTTGTAAATGCTGAAACTTGTAATACCTACATTCAAGTTTGGTGACTGCTTTGTTTAGCCAGACGCAGACGACAAGAACCAAGCTACAAAATTGGCAGCCAGCACAATAGATATGGCGCGAGTGACAGCGTCAGTCTCTGAGGGTGGCACCTGTTCACCACCAACATCAGAAGGGGGAGTCTATGGGGATGGGGCAGCTCTGTTGGCTGTCACTTGAACTCCTAATTTCATTCCCCCAGTGCAGTGCCCTTTGAGGCTGCATACAAACTAATAGCACTTTTCTTCTGATAGAACAATCCGATCAGCGCTGGAGTCGTGCTTCTTTGAAACACCCATGCTCATATTGCATGACCTATAGGTGTCTTGGGTCACTTCCCATGTGTTGTGCTGCCCCTTGACATAACTGAAAACTTGAAAGTTGACACAAAGAAAAAGAAAGAAAGAAAATAGATAAATGAGTGGCGCCATGCGCTGTTCTAAATTGAATTGAATTGAATGATAAAGAAGGGATTGGGGGAGGGTACCAAGAGTATCACCAACACTGAAATTGTGCTTCTCGGATCATAACAAATAGTTGCGACTTGTGGTCCAACCATCTTCATCGCCCACTATGTAAGCAGCCGCATCCAATTCGACTGCACGCTCTAGCAGCAGGAAAAGAGACAACCTTAGGAGCAACGACAACGAGGACGAGGATGATGACTTTGGAATCTTGCGTACCTTCTTGATATCCCCAAATCACTTTGTAGGGTAATTGGGTAGGTCGGTTTTGCTTTGGGTGACCATAACGTACCTTGGGGCTTCCTCACAACCAAAGATAAAAGTTGTTGTCTCAGGTCCTTGACCTTACCAACTTTTTTTTTTTTTGTTTATTGCCCACTAATGCTTGAGATTTTCAACAGGATATTTCCATTGAACCTTTCAACGACGATATTTTCTAGATTTTGCTTATATGATACGCTTCACAAATCTCTATAATGCCCATGGATTTTTTTTTTTTAGGTAAGTCAGTAGGGGAAAAAGACCCTTCCCCATTTTTCATTAATAAGATCAGAAAAAATACATCGAACTATATTACAACCCTAGGATAGGGTAATTACGTCACATCATGAAAGGTAGGTGCAAAAAGTCTGGAGGCCTCAAATGCCAAATAGTGGCCTCTACGAAGATTGTAGCCTGTTTAGCCAGCGCATCGGTCACCATATTGGCCTCACAAAAAAACGTGGGATATGGACATGGATAATTCTCAAGTCTGGAGTTGCAATTAGCAGACTTGGTATGAAGTACCAATGCAGATTTACAGCTACTTTGTATAACCTGAACCATCAAGGAGGAATCACTTTCAATTTGGAGAGGGAAGCAATTCAACTGAATAGCTAAATCGACACTTACTTCTTAACCACATAATTCTGCCCAATTATTAGAAGCCATGCCCAAGGGAATGGAGAAGGCAGCAGTAAAAGAGCCATCATCCCTTTTAATGACACCCCCGTATCCTGCTCACCCTAGATTTTCGAAGTGAGGCCCCATCAATATTTAATTTAAAATGCCACAGATGTGGAAACACCCACGACATATATAGATAGGATCGGGTTTGCATAAGATTGGAACACTTAACAAAGTAAGGCGCATCTCTAAACTTTAAGATGCTATTTTGCGTCTAAAATTTTTAGAATGAACTAAGAATCTGCTTTCATCTTATTATTAAATTTCAAACTAAAAATTATTTCAAATCAAGTCGATCTGTTAACGTATAATAATCTTAAAACTAGAAGGTCCAAATAATGTGTTGCAAGATGTACTGCTTTTTGGGACTGAAATTTCTCGCTTTATTTTTTTTTCTTTTTTTTTTCATTTTGATACATCTCGATGGTGAGATAATTAATTAGATGCTTTTCCAACTTCAAGGTAATATTTTCCCGAGGACTTTTGAGGTGCACCTTAATTGTACATTTTAAGGTGCCACCCATATTTATATATGGGAAATGATATCGTGTCAACATGCCATTATAATACAAGCAAGAAGTTTATATAATGTTGCAACCATAAAATGTAGAATTACAGATGGACCTCAAAAATCCATCTGAAAAGGTTGTTTTATTGTTGAGAAATCCTCTAATTGATCTTCTTGACATCGAGATGTATAAATATAGAAAAAAAAAGAAAAAAAAAGTAAGTTCTAGAAATAGTGCATCTTGGAATACATTATCTAGATCGTACATTTTCAAGATTTTCAAACGTTTATAAATCTACTTGATTTTAACTATTTTTTAGTTTAAAATTTTATAATTAGATATGAAAATAGATTTTGAGGTAATACTAAGAATGTTTTTCACCAAAAATACATGTTATGATAAAATTTGGAGGAGCGCCTTAGTTGGATTGTTTAAGGTTTTGACCTGATAGAAACCACACCCACAATACAATGAAAGCACACTTCTAAAAAACCATATTTGTGGTATTTGTATGACCTCTCTGTTGGGTAAGTGTGGCCATTAAAGGCCTTATGAGTACTTGTAATAAACATTTTGATATAATGGAACATGAACTCAGTGGGAGTGTGGTCTTTCGTGGACCATACTAAACAAAAAATATTTTCTGATACCGAACTAAGATTACGAACTAGGCCAATCAGTTGGGAAAAACCAATATTACTTAGGCATAAAAAAACTATCAAATAAGGGTTTTAATAGGTCATCTCTCGATGAGGTCGGAGTATGCTCAGATGGGTGAGCTGAGGGACTGTATGGCCCTTGTGTGTGATGGTGGCCTTCAGAGACAGGGGCCAATATTTCATAACACTAATATTCTTGAGGTGTGATAGTCTATTCTTAAGCTATAGATTGAACAAATTCAAAATTTCTTCTATATATTGTATCAAAACTAATTTTTCCATTCAGAAATATTCAAATTTGTATAAGGTTTATTCACAACTTATATTAACATGAAGGTCTATACATATATACAATTTTGCTCGAATAAAAATTACAAAGACAAATTTAACATTACTTCAAACTTCTTCAAGGCTACAATTACTCTGAAAATAGTTCATAATAGTTTGATGAGTTTGGCTACTCAGTAAGTGATCATCATAATCCTTAAAATTACAGTTGGAAAATATATTATTTTCTAAAAGAATTATTAAAACAATATGAGGAAGAGTATACATGTAGATCTGTTCCGAATTCAGAAATACACATTTTAACATAATAAAAAAGATTTCACATGCATATTGAAATAATATGAGGAAATGCATAGTTATATCTTTTAACAGAATTACAAATTCCAAAATATTTCACAAAGTACCCTACTGGTGTCCCAAGTAGGTTACATATATACCCCACCAGCATCTTGGATACGTCCACTTAATCCCTGCAGGTCCACTCAAACCTCATCAGCGTACTAGATGAATCCACTTAATCCCTACCTGTGTACCAGATCGACCCACTTATACCTTACCGGTGTACCAGATGAGTCTACTTAATCCCTACCGACGTACCGAATAAGTCCACTTATATCACACCGGCGTGCCGAATGAGTCCACTATCTCTGAAACTCTTTAAATATCAGGAAACAACAATATAGTATATTCAAAATATCCATGAAGTCATTAACATGAATTCCCATGAAGCATTTTATAGTAATCGCTTTCACCGACATTTCTATAAATAACCAGTCCAACATTTTTGGCAATAATTTCATAAAGGTAGTAGTTCTGAGAAACGTTCTTGAAATTCAACATGATTAACAGTCTATTAACAACAAAAGAGCTCTTTATGGAAATCTAGTGTCAAATATTAAATTTTCAACTATCTATAATTCTTAATGATAGACAGAAACATTACAAATTTATTGAATGCAGAGATACAAATTTGCAAATAATCATGTTACAAGAACACATGTTACAATAATCATGTTCAGACTCATAGCGTCTAAAATTCATAAACTGGATTACAAATTTTTAAATAACCATTTTACAGGATAATAAGGTCACTTACACATAAAATTTACAGCATCTAAAATTCGTTATGATAGATGGAAATATTACAATTACATGCAAAAGATACCAGTTTATATAACTATTTTACAAGAAAATGAGATCACTTACTTTTATATGTCACGAGATGGGTATGTCGCTACTATCACCAGAGCAATATTGGGATTAATGGCGTTTAGCTAAATATATGGGAAAAAGAGACCAAATGAGTTTATATGGAGAGAATGAGCATAAAAATATTTTCATATAAGAGAGATAAATATTATATGCCTATGAGAGAGAGAAGAACTGTTATGAGGGGAGGAAGATATAATTATTTTTATAAGAACATTATTAAGAGAATAATAATGTTTTTATGGAATAATATTTTTTATGGGAATATTATAGTTATGAATATAATAATCATATCAAAAAAATATAGTATGATAACATAAAAGACAAATTAAAATTGTATGGTATAGTCCAAATTTGAATTATTAATGTGTAACAGTGTGATATTACACATCATTTTTATCCATACTGAATAAGTGACATATATATGTAATATCTGAGATAGAGGTGAGATATGTGAAGACTATAATATGGATCGATGGGGGCTGTTATAGTAACCATTCCTCATTATATAAGTGATATAATGTCCATATGATATTAATTATATGAATATGGTATCTAAATTTATATGAA